>OX030956.1:835911-1268411 GCA_943735955.1 Piscicola geometra
CCTGGAAATGAAAGTGGCCAATAAATTGAAAAAAACTCAATATTAAACATGTTTTTTAAAGTGTATAATATAGAAATAATAAATTTCCATAATCCATGCATACATGTAATGGAAAAGGACGGAAAGTCAGAGAAGAAAAGACTTGGGTCGTAAAAATTGATTGGCGTCTTAGGTAGTCATTAGATGGATGGCTATTATTATTTCTGTATAGGAGGTGTAATTCGAGTATCGATTACCCCTAACACTCTCAATAATGACATCAAGCATCTTTATGGCCCTTTCCAAAGAAAGAGAAGCTCACGTGTAGTTGAACAATTACTCAGTTGTAGATCCGTCAATGCCTTTAGATGCTTTCAAGAAAATTGTAGGAGTAGTGGTGATGAAAGATATTCTTTTCGAGAACATTTTATAATATTCCTACATATAATTTTATTTTACTTGCTCACTTGAAATGGCATAAATGCAATTATGTTTAATAATTTTATATTTATTCTATACGATGAGTCAAAAGTAATATTACTTTTGGCCAAAAAAATAAAATTCTAGGAAAATTATTTACGTTCATCTTTTTTCACTTTCTCCAGTTTGTCTAAAGACTTTCCATACGTCCGGTGAAACTGCGAAATTATTTCAACTTTTTGTGCTACTTTTTTCCGAAAATGTCAATCATTTTTGATAAAATTGAAAAATATTCAGCTTTTCAAAATGCAAAATATATAGAGAAGTGGTTTATTTATTTTTTATTTAATATATCCTAATCCTTACTTTGATGTTAAGATAATTAAATTTTTATTCTAATTAAAAAATATATTTCTCATCAAAACATATAACTATGTCTAATAAAGTTGAAATTAAGAGGGGTATAAAAAGGTTAAAGCAATCATATAAAGAAGACACGACCAAGAGTTTTATTTATTTGAAAAACATTATTGATTTACTGTCATGCTAAAATTATATGAAAAACATTACGCGTTACGTCCACCAACACAGCAGTCCTAAACCTGCATCGCTTATTGAACCCTGCGAAAAATAAGAATTCTCACTTTTTTATTATGAAAAAAATAATTTAGGTTTTTAAAAACTGAATTTATCATTGAAATTTTAACTATTAAATATTGTAATAATAATGAAAATTTCAAAATAAAAATAAAAATAACAAATAACAAATCTTTAATTGAAGTAAAGCTAATAACGAGATTTTAAAAAACAATGACAATTATAATGAAATAACCCTACGATGATGGTGTAAGGGGGGGTATCGTCTGATTCAGATGCTAGGGCATGCTGGCAGTCAGGGTTCTTGTCAACAAACACTTCTTCCTTCACTCTGAATCTTTAGTTTTTGTTAAAATAAAAAATATTTTTTCAATTGTCTATAATGCTTTTGGCATCATCTTGAAAAAGTATGCAAAAATAAACACACAAAAAAAATTAACTAAGAGATAAAAGGCACTAAAAACACATTAAAGTAATGAACACCTGATATCTTCTCCGTGTTCAATGGCCAGTTTGTGTGTTTCTTCGTCGACCTCATACTGCCACACCCACGTTTGCTTTTGCTGATCACTGCAGTTTCCGCGATTTGTGTTGGAAGGTGTCGAAATATGGAGGTGTAAAATGGACCAATTATTTCAAACGTACAAAGTGCTGGGAGTGGGAAAGTGGTCGGCTGGAATGAAGATGTCGTCAAAGAATCCCATTGAAACTGGAGTAATTAAACGATTTTTTCAACATTTAATTATTATTTCATAGTCTATTATTATATTATAATTAGATTAGTTGTGTGTGTGTGTGTGTGTTTTTGTGTGTGTGTGTGCGTGTGTGTAGAACTGAACCATATACATAAAAATAACTATATAAATAGATTTAAGTTTACTAAAAAGATTTGAAACATTGATATTGTAGTTTACTCCTAAAGTTTTTAATAATTCAATATAGGGAATATAGAACAGCCACAACAATAAAGTGGATTTTATAAACTATATATTAGAGCTTTGGGAGCAATAACCTGAATTATTCATAGCTTTATTTCAACGTCATAATTTGAATTCAGTAAAAAAAGGTTAAAAATCTGTTGTTCTGCACTAAAAAAACATGGGTAAAAAATTTCAGTAATTTTTTCAACAAAATCAAACAATGTCTGAGATACAATTAAATAAAAAAAACTAATAAAAAGGTATAAAAAAGTAGTTGAACAGCATACAGTTCAAAGACCCAACTACCATGGAGTCCATCCTTGCTTGATGTCTTTACCTTGCCAGTCAACACTTCATCAATGAAAGGTCTAAAGACCACAAAGCGAAACTTAACTGAAGATTGGTGATTAAATGTTTAAATTAAAAATTGATTTTTCTTACATGTTGTTTTATCTTAATAAAAGTTCCTCGAATGATTCTAAAAGTACAAGCACAAAATAAATATCTCTAAATTGAAATAAAATATACTTGATTTTAATTCAAGTTAAAATTGAGAGCTTGAAAATAGTTATATTTTGTAAAGAGATTTTCTTAAAAGGAACCTATATATTTATGAAAAATATATAAAAATAGGTTTAATTACATTATTAAAAATGTTATATAATATAAAAATACTATTGAGAAATAGAAACCGCTGGTGTGTGAGAATGCATTTCCAGGAAATATGAATGAGTCTTCGGCATGAATTATGTCCCACAAGGCAATGCACAAACCAACATTGTGCACGATCCGTTTGATAAAAAGGTTTTAAACACTTTAGGGCATAATCTTCATTCAATTAAGCTTTAATTAATTAAGGTCTAATTATTAAGCAGACTTAGCCTAAATTAATTGCTTGCTTATTTTGGAAATTAAAAAAAATATAGTTATTCTCTATGTAGAATGATGCTCACCTTGTTGGCGAATTTTTTGTTGAGAATTGTACGAACCGAATTCATGAAGTCAGAGTTTAAATATTTTGGCTCTCTTGAAACCTCATCAAGCAACTCAGCTAATACAAACATTATGGAAACTTAATATGCTGGGTTTATAATGCTAATTTTAATCAAACTTCATTTAATAAATTGGATTTAATAAAAGTGTTATTATAACACTTATAATATAAGTCTTATATAGAATTTTGATGTAGGCGATAAAAGTGAATAAGTAATCAGCTTAAAAGTAAACCAGGTAATTATTATTTTCTCAAACTTTCATTTGAAAAATAATTATCATATTAATAATTGTATTTCATAATTTTAAAACAATAATATTTTAGAAATGTAAAAAAATGAATAGTTAATTGAAATTAAAAGTCAAAACAGGAAATGGGGATGGCTTAGACGGTAGACGTCGGACTTGCAACTTAAAGGTCGCCTGTTCGAATCCCTGATAGGCAACCGTGAACTATCATATACCTGGTGTATATGATGCGGTGTTTGCGACGTATGCATTGAGAGATGTGTACGTCGTGTGGAGTGGCACCTCGGCGCATAAGGACCATGGTTCCTAGAACCATTGTAACATGGCCTGCGTCTGTCAAGCTGTGAACGATATAGACTAGAAAAAAACAAAACAGATATAGTTAGCAGCCGCTGTGAATTTTTAAACATTTTTCTGATTTTGCATTTTATAGATTTTTAATTAAAAATTTCAAATCAGCTTACATTTCCTAAATATCTTAATTGGTTTAAAAGAACTCCTGAATAGTGAGATTTCAGTGAATTATTTGTTTGTAAGCAAATAGCCAACTATTGCCAAGAAATAATCTTCAACCAAAGTCTTTTCACTTCAATTCTTTTTGCTTCAAATAAATAATTGAGACATTGGAGAGGGATTTGTAATGGCGATGTTCTAGCACGAAGCCGTGATATTCCAGTTGTTAAAATCATTTAAGTTTTAGTTTAGATTTAGTTTATTCTATTTTAATTAGTTACAGTTTCTATAACATTTTATTCAATTTTTTCAGTTTATGTTTTTATCAGTTTTTAAAAACACGAGCCAGAAGTTTTTAGATATTTTAAGAAAAATTAGATTAAAAAAATTATTTATTTACAAGGTAATAATATAAACAAACGAAATAGCATTCAAAGCTTTTTGAAAATTTCCAAGAATTTTTTCGTTCTGTTTCGTCGACCTTGACAAAGCATGTCACATGGCGAAAAAATTCTTTGACAAGACAGTGCGGTCAGAATGTCCAAACCCAAAATATGTAGCCTGATGATTAAATCAATATTTAAGGGAATCAATATGGGTTTGTTGTTCTTCCACTTCGATCAATTATCATCCAGATGCATTTTCATACATTTTAATGACTCAGATGTGATGATTGATTTTGGAAATTTATAAGAAATCTTTTGAATTTTTAAATCTTAGACATAGTGAAAAGATGGATTTGGAGAAACTATCAAATTTCCTTTGGCCAACACTTCCTTGCACAAATCATCCAAATCAGCGACCTGACTTTCTCCAAACGGTCAAATACACACTCAGATACCTTTGTGAGGCTATGCTGCGAGCTGGGGGTGAATGTAATGTGTGGTGAAGGATAGTGATGGTAGTTACACTGGGTGGTGGTGATAGTAGTTATAGTTTATTTTATATTAATAATTAATTCGTGGTATAATTTTTTTTTGAGTATTTTATTGGTATTTATAATGTTTAAAGTTTTATTATAATGAAAACGGTTCATTCCAAAAATTATAATTACATTAGTAATTTCAATAAATTCTATGCGAGGAAACAAGCATATCTTAATGCTATGCTGTTAAATATATATAGAGATGTGGACTATATATGTCGGAAAGTCTTTGGAAGAGTCTTCTTGAAAGGATGATAGTCTAAGGGCTTTTAGGTAAATGTGCTTACGAATTGATAACTTTTAGGTGATTTAATTTATAAATGATGACTTCTATGGTTGAAAACGTGTAAAAAGCTAACAAATAATATTGCAAGATATTATAATCATGTAGTTAATTCTGTGTATAACAAAAGTTAATAGATAATGGTCAACAAATAAATTAACAGTGAAATAAAATCTATTCCAGACTGACAAGATGAGTTTGTTCGGCTCTCTTTCCAATCTCATCTCTTCCATCACTCCCCCTGACACGCAAGCTGTCACAGACTACCTTGGACAAAAGTTCAACTTAGATTCTCAACATCAGCATCAATCCCAACAGTTACCACAAAAAATACAGGAATTGCCGAAAAAACAAAAATCTCAACAGGAACCACTAGAGCAACAACAGCAGTCATTTCTCCAACAGCGACAATCGACAAAGCAACAACTCAACAACTCGAGTGTTGACGATGTATCAGATAAGTCATCTCTTCAACAACAAGATCTTCTACAGTTGCAACAAAATTCCAGCAACTCAAGGGAAGCTCAACAACTGCATGAACAACAACAACCTCAACAACAACAAAGCCTTTACAACCAAATGTCTGGTTTATTCTCAAATAAGAAAAGACCGTCATCATCAGCATCTTCATCCGCCATTGCATTAGAACCCTCCTCTCCACCACCCTTTTCAAAAATTAAAACCTCATCAACTCAATCAATATTCTCATCATCAACGTCTTCTTTAACGTCTTTTCTTGGCTCAAAAACACTACCGAAAGGCTTTTTCGAATCTCCTTTGAAGTCCTTCAACAGCTACAGAGGACAATCTCAACAGCCTGAACATCTTCAACAACAACAACCACAAACTTTTCAACAACAACCACAAAGTTCTCAACAACCACCACAAAGTTCTCAACAACAACCACAAAATCCTCAACAACAACAACTACTTCAAAGACCTCAACTACAGCAAAAGGAAAGTCTGCAACAAGAGCAAAGTGAACCTAATCAACAATCAGCCATCCTAAACAAGGAACAACCCCAAAAAACACAGCCACAACAACCACATCATCAAAATCAACCACAAATAAAACAAAAACAACAAACACAGAAAGAAAAAGTTACTGTCGGGAATTCTACAGTCGACACAATCATTTCAACCGAGATTAAAAAAGAAGCTAGTACCAACGGTGATGGTGACGATGATGTTGTTGTTGATGATGATGCTGTTGTTGACGATAATGATGATGACAGTGTTTCTACTGATGAAAATAATGGTGATAGTATCAAAAGTGATGATGATGATATTAACTACGATAAAGCCGATGAAGATAAAAGCATTGCTAGTTACGGAGCTAAACAAAGACATAATGAAAGGAATAAAAACGAAACTGATGATAATGGCGCAGTAGATGACAGTGACAAAGGTAATCTCATAGAATATGATATTCATAGCGGAAATAATTATGGTAATTCTGATAGACACGTGGGGTGTGAATGCCATGATGGCCGCATTGAAAAGAATAATGAAGAAGGAATACGTATGAAAAGATTATTAAGAGAAACAGACGGCATCGAGGACGATGAAATCGACCAAATTGGAAAAAGAAAAATAATTGAAAACCCCGATTATGAAAATAGAATTAATGATAATAGAAAAGATGATGAGAATGATGATGCTAATGAAGATGATGTGTACTCAAAGGTTGATGATGATGACAATTCTCCACTTACATCATCAGCTTCTTCGCCATCATCACCACTCATTTCACCTTCTTCACCCTCCCAGTTTTCTACGGTCTTTATGAATGATAGATTCACTCAAGAACAAAGCCCAGATGTCGAACAACGAGAAGAAAAACAAATGCTAGAACAACTACAGCAACAATCCAAGACACCTTCGCAAAAATTCCAATCAGACAACCTACTACAACAACAAACACAGCAATCAATACCAATACAACAACAACCAAAGCAACCACTACGAATACAACAACAACCACACCAGCAATCATTACTACAACAACAAAAATTACAATCGTCTGAAGCGCTGAACACAATGATTCCAGACCTCAGCCATTTGAGCGATGAAGAACGATTCTACATTGAGAGCGTCATGATGAGGTCATCATCGCCATTACCTCCTTCAACGCCGCAACCACCATCATCACCAGCTCTTCCATCATCTCCACTTCCTCCATCATTATCACCCGTCCCTCCATCCCCGTCCCAGCTATCCTCTTCATCCAAACAAGTGTCGTCCCCCTTTAAAACTTACTCATCATCATCATCAACATCAGTGCCACCACCACTATCGTCTTCAGTGTCCACTACACCACTATCACCATCATTATTGCCAACTTCTTCATCAGCTGTTCAACAACCAGAAGAAGCACCAGTTGCTCAAACCTCCATTCCACAATCATCTTCCTCTTTCTCATCTTCTTCAACAGCGATAACTTCTTGGGTACGATCATTATCATCATCGCTGAATCAAACATCGTCATCATCATCAGCATCATCGTTCTTGTCAAAGTTAGATCCACGACAGAATAAAGTGCAAGAAAGTTTAAACGAGAGTTTTTCCACTCTTCCTAAACAAGCAACACCGCAACAAGCACCCATTCAACCACCGCAACAACCACCGCAACAAGCACCCATTCAAACACCGCAACAACCACCGCAACAAGCACCCATTCAACCACCGCAACAACCACCGCAACAAGCACCCATTCAACCACCGCAACAACCACCCATTCAACCACCGCAACAACCACCCATTCAACCACCGCAACAACCACTGCAACAACCACCCATTCAACCACCGCAACAACCACACATTCAACCACCGCAACAAGCACCCTTTCAACCAGAAGAAGAACTAATGCAAGAACAACCATCATTGCTGCAACGTTTAGAACAACGACCACAACAGCAACAAATGCAACCACCAGATCAACTCCATTCCCAAACGCCACCAGCGTCTCTCCAGTTCCAAAATTTCTCAATTTTTTCAAGGTAATCATGATTTTAGGATTCAAGCGTTTTTAATTTTTCTTTGATGTGAAGGGCCTCAAATGACTATTGAAAAGAAACTCTGACATTTTAGGTGGTTTCTTTAATCTAAATTTACAAAAATTAAACCAACGTGATATTTAAGAAAGCAGTATATTAATTTATTTTCAAAATGTAAGTTAATAATAAGAGTAATAAAAGAGACGTTCAAAAATCTAAGACTTAGATTCTAAGGCATTGCTACAATCAAAACGGCGATCGGTTAAATTTGTCAATTCCCTTTCTGTCGTTAGTCATGAGCTTCAGGTTTTCGTTTCATCCAAAAAAAACTTTTTGAATATATTTTTTTCGCCATAAAAAGTAATGCTTCTTGTTCTATCTATTTAATGCCTTTTCAAAGTTACTCTTGCCGAAGTTATATTGTCGAAAAAACCCATAAGTTTATATTGCCTTAGTTTTGAAAGGTTTTATGACTTTGAAAGAACTAGGTTTGAAAAAAAGCTAATAAAAAATAAAATTGTTGAACGAAATAAAAGTATGCTTAAGAAGAAGAGAAATTTAAGCTGGAAAGATTGAAAAGTTGAATTCTTCGATTTTTAAATGGGTGTTTCTGTTAAACAATTTCACAACAAGATCTTTATATAAACTTTTAAAAAATTATATATATAATAAATTTTAAATTCTTGTTTCGATTCTTATTTTTAAATGATTGATTAATTAGTTTAATATGGTTTTAAAGCTTTATAAACTCATACTTAATGATCAAAATTAACAATATATTATTATTTTGAAAAGAAAATTGCAGGACCACAATCTATTCGAAAGTTTTTTAGACAAGACAAAAGAAATAAAAGATAAAATTATGGATTCTGAGAAAAATGATTCCGACAATGAAAAACAAAAGAGTTCTTGCGTTGAAGGTGAATTGCAAGAAAAAACTTCCACTGAAATAATTTTGTCAACTGGAAAAAAAATGTCTTCTGATGGAAACTTGGATGGGTCAATTGATGATAGTTCTGTTGAAATAGAAAAAACTGACTCGAGAAAGTATGGCGCTAGGGCTGATCATAAAATGTTTGAAGGACATCGTGTTACTGGAAGAACAGATGGTGTTGCTGGTGATTATGCCGATGACAGTAGCAGTTACGACAGCGATAATAGCGCAGGAATTGCTAGTGAGAATAGTGATGTTTGTGTGGATAAAATCAAAAAGGTTCATGAGGCTTTTGGTAATGATGAGGCTGCTGGTGAGGATGATAATGATGATGATGGTGGTGAAAATGATAATGATGATGATGATGATACGCTAATTCAAAACAGTACAAACTACAAAGAAAAAAACGACATTGATTCCCGTAAAAGAAGTATATCACGTGAAGCAGTTTTGAACAATCAAAGTCCGTATATACCTGGTAATGAAATGACTGAATGCTCCACTCAATCAATTATCGAAATTGGAATTGGGAGAAATGAAAAAGAAAAGGAGAAAAATGAGATTGATCAAAATGAAAATGGTAGTGGAAAAAGTGGAAATAATTGTGAAGAAATTGAAAACGAAAGTAATGAAATAAAAAATGAAAGTAATACAATTTTAAATGGAAGTGATGAAATTGAAAAAAATGCATTTAAGAAAAAATCTCTAAAAGAACTTTCCCTTGAAAAGTCTTCTAGCGTCACTACCGACTCTGAAGGTCCCGACACACCCGACACACCTACATCACCTACACCACCTACATCACCTTCACCACCAGCTGCAATTGAAATAACGTGCTCTGCCAACAGTGCACCTGTGTATGAGAATTCAGAAACAGAAAAAATTACTTGTGGATATTTGAATAAAGAAAAAAATAGTAATGATAATGAATTAGTAAAAAATGAATCAGAAAAGGATGTTTATGATGATCAAGAATTTTACTTGGCGGATACAAGAGATGATGTTGTTGGAAATGGTTTACTAGCATACGGGAACGATTTTATAATGAATTATATTGAAAACGAAGATGACAAAAATACTAAAATCAATATGCGTGCTGATGAGATGTATGAGTTAATAGACGATGACATGTACAAGCTGAAAAAGAACAAAGATGAGGGCGTAGTGAGTAACTCAGACATAGGTTTTGAAAAGAAAGGCGAAAATATGCGGCATGCTACTGTTGTGTACAGTGATGTATGTGACGACGTCGAGCCTCCGGACGGAAGCATGACTCATGGCATGATTCATGGCGCTAATAATGATGTCGCTGAAGAATTCTTCGTGAGTAATGGCGAAATGCTTAATTATGACGATCAAGGGAGAGAGAATGAGGAGCAAGCCGCTCGAGATGATGATCGAAGAAATGCGATTAATGAAAGTGTGGGAGACGACACGACAGCTTATAATGCAAATAATTATTACTTGCTCACTGAGGATCCCCATGAGGCTACCCTGGAAGTGGGATTGGAAAGATGTGATGAGAAGGATGATGAAAGAGGAGATGGAAAAGAAGGTCTCAATGCAATAAACTTGCTCAAACAACAGCTCTCTTATGATGATGACTGTGCCTGTTGTGGTAAGCGAGTGCTTGCAGTCACTCAAGACCCTAACATCCTCAACAACAACGACGACGACTACACGAGCAACTACAGAAATGACTACAACAACCACTACACCAACTACAACAACAACTACAGCAACAACTGCAACAACTACAACAACAACCTCAACAACGACACGATGAGTCATGGACCTCTGATGTTATGTTCCATATGTGGTCTGTACGCGTGTGCCTCTTGCGTCGCCAACAACCAATCATTTTCTGCCGTGTATTCTGGAACCACGCCTATTTCTGATAACGTGAGATCTCATTACGATTCTAATGTAGTTTTTCTAAAATTCATAAATACGTGTAAGGAATAATTTGAAAGATGATTTGGGAGATACTTTCGGCATATAAAAACCATATTCGGCTCTTAGAATCCACTAAATAACCGATATTTAATTATAAAAATCTACTTTAGGAACTTTATTAAAATATCAAAATGTTGTGAATTGCAACCAGCGCATTTTTGACAGTTTATAAATAGGGTACATGAATATTCATCTGTGACTCAGCGAGCAACAATGCTTTAAATGCCTCATCAGCGTCGACATGCTTCACGTTGATCATGCACGGGACTCTTCAGAGTTTTTCCAAGTCGTTTATTTTCTTCAATTTTAAGATTATTTGACATATTTCTTGCTTCAAATCAATTTTCTATCCTTGTTTTTGTTGTCTTTTAAAAAAATGTTTTTATACTTTTTTTCGATTAATATTATTTTGGACCATTCTCGGTCAGATAAACTATTTTTCGTTTCATTAGACAGCCAATTTGTTGAATCACGCATGAGTGCAAAAATACTATAGAGACTTTTAGATGTTTCAACGCTACTCTTCCTCTACAAGTTTCCATGTTTTGCACTAGAATAAGATAGTTTGAAAAATGGGAAAAAATGAAACTGATTTTAGTTTGAATTAATACATTTTTTGTTGAAGTTGTTTAAATATGCAATAAAAATTGCGGAACAATATTTTGAATTATTTTTTTCGATTATGTTTTTATTTTTTAGATAAAATCAATTATTTATTTTAACAGTTTTATACAAAAAATATATATTTAAACTTAAATATAGATGAATAAAAAATGTTGTATTTAATTCTATAATAAATTTTGTTCGTTCCCAGATGAACATGAAAGTGTCTACACCTGCCAAAAAAAATATGTAAAAAATATGCAATTTAAAATTTGGTTTTGTATTGAAGAATGTAAAATTGAAGGATGTAAAAAACTTTTTGACAATTTCAGTATTTCTCTTGTTTTGCTTCCAAAAAACTCGCTTAAGGTTGTTGTGTGCCGCATTGGCGCTTTCTGAACCATGAAAATGTTCTAAAAGAGGGTTTATGGTTTGTGTGTGAGCTCTCGTGAGTTAGATCTACAGAGTCAAAAGCTTCAAAATTTATTTAATTTTTTTAGTTTTGAATTTATTTTTCTAATTTAAATTAAAATTATTTATTGTTAAAAATTTGTTTAGAGGCATTTTGAGAGTCGAAAGCGTCTGAAAGTTCGTTTTGAAATAAATTTTTTATTTATAATTCCAATTTTTACTTTAATTTCATTTTTCAATTTTTTTATGTGCTTTAATTGTACGAGAATTTATTGAAACCAACAAAAATATTTTCACGCATTCACTCTGAGCATTGGTGGTGTAGGTCATCTGGGAACGAAGCAAAGATTTTATTTTAATATACAACCTTTTTTTAAAAATATTCATAATTGACTTAAACTGCATAAAGACTGTCTTCCAATTAACATAAATTAGCAATTAAAACATTTTTACAATGCTGCTTTGTAGAAAGCAAACTGGCATAGCGGTGTAATGGCATTACATGGGAGTTTGTACGTCGGAGAGATTCCACGTGTGCGTGATCTGCACAGCTGTACGCCTCGAAAGCAGAAAAGCCTGTATTGATTACTTGTACGCTCGTGCACACTCACATACAAACACACACACATACACAAACACACACACGTACATTTAGACATAGTTGATAAAAGTGCTCAGACATACAAAAGAGCAAGGTAACATACACCACCACGTCTGTTTACACGTACTCAAACTCATAATGTAAGATTTACACTAAGGAAGACACAAAAGACTTTTTCTTTTTCTATACTTTTTTATAAACTTGTGTTCGATTTCTGCATAGCGGGGCGGTTGAAAGAATGTCAAGACATTTTACCGACAGCATCAAAAACACAATGCCCTTTGAAAACATTGATTACAAGGTTTCTCGGTCAGCGTGAGATGCAAAACAAGCAAAGACTGCTATAACGCATCATGCAAATGTATTTTTTACCTCAAGTTTTAAATATCTTTTTGTCTAATACAATAATTTGTTGATCAAGTATGCTTCACTTTTTATAATTTTGAAAATTCGATTAATGTGTTTTTTATCTATTTTTTATCGTCACGATAGCGAACGTTGTGTCCCCTTAGTATGCTAACAAGGCTTTTTATTCTTTGATTCTTAAATATTTAGAGAGAAGTGGGTAAATATTGGGCACTTAACAAACAAATGTAATATTAAAGTTTAAAAATAGTTTTTATAAACAAAGCAGACAACACTATGAGTTAAGAATAAATGTAATTGTTTTTCTAGAAATTTTTGAAGGAGATATTACCCACTAGAGAAGCCTTATATCACTCACCACTGTAAAAATCAGTAAAAAAATCTTTTAGAAATAAATATTTTAAACAATTACTATTACTTTTTTCTAGATAGTAAGATTAAAATAAGATTTGGGATAAATCGAGAGCTCAGAGATATACGGATTGTTTGGGTCCGCTTTATAATAATAATTTATAATAATAATCCCAACAATTCTCACTTTTCCCTATTTTATAGTACGGTAAAACAAGCTTACGTTGACTTGCTAAAATCACAAAGATAGGAATGAGAAAATAATAGCTATTAACCCTAACCCGATTAAATCCACATATTATTGAATCCCATATTACCCCACTTTCCTCTATCGCAAACTTATTATTTGTTTACTTCAATCTTGGGAACTAAGGTAACTTTGCTATTGCTATTAGGAATTGCAATATGTACAAAACTCAAGACCCGGGCACCCGAAAAAATCACTAACTGCGCATCTTAAGTTAAGTGCGTTTTTTCAAGCATGCTTAATTTTCTTGAAATTCAATATGCCTGGTTAAACATGAAATACTGCCAATTTTATTTACTTTGTTTTAGTTTATGTAAGAAACTTGTTTCATTTTTACGCTTCAGTAAAAAATGCACTTTTCTTAACAAAACCACATCAAAAACTTATTTCACTCGAGAAAGACTCTATTGAATGAAATTTTTTAACAAAAAACATTGAAAGTAGCTACAATTTTCAATTGACATTTAATGAATTATTTTTAATTCATAATAATTATTTATTTTCAACAAATGCCTGGTACCCGTAGCATTTTTATATTTTTACGTGGTATCATCCATTCTCATTTGTCACCAATTGCTTTCATTAACCTTCAAGTATTTTCCCTATTCATAAAAAAGTCATCAAGCTTTCTTTTATTTTCATCATAATCTTTTTTTATGCCTAAATTATTTTTCTCTTAGGTTCTAAGGCTTTTAAGATCTTTTTACCAATACATTCCTGTTTTAGTGTCTTATCGGCGAAAATCAGATAAGGAAAGATAATTTAAACTTACAAAAATAAGTTGTTGATGGAAAATATTGAAAGATTGCCTATAATGAATGTGTAATATTTTATTTTCTGAACTATTTTGTACGCTTAGTTTTATTGTGGCTTAAATGTTTTATGGCTTGTCTGTTTGAATAGAGAATGGTTATTTTGTGGAAACTTTTACATACGTTGTTAATTCAATAACTATATTGTTTTTTTAACTTACAACATTTGACTCTTTCACAAACGAATATCATTCTCATTGTTTGAAACTAAATAAAGATATATAAAAAATATTTATTTAAATTATCTCGATAAATGTCTGTTTTTTAGCTTTTGTTCACGAGAAGATTGTATTTTTTACTCTTTGATGCTTTGTCAAACTCAACAGGAAGTATCTGAAGCGACAACTGCGGAACCTCGTGCAAGAGTGGTGTGTCGCATGTGCGACGACGAGTTGAAACATGAGAGTGACACTGAAAGCGACACTGAGTCCAAGTCCAGCGATTGTCTGACCATCCAACCAACCAAACACAGCAAGAACAACGCAGATTTCAAAACTGGCAAGGAAACAAAGGGAAAGATCAAGGATTTGAAGTTTTCTAACGATAAATTTTCAGAGAATGCCGCAATAAGAAAAGACTTCTCTGAGAAGAAAGAAGAGAATAATGAATTCGAGGATGAGTTTAGTTATGATAAAAACTTGCAAAACTCCATTAATTCCCAAATGCTCTCAAGTCTCGAAATTGACGCAGAATACTTTAAAGAGGAAGAAAGTGAAGCTGAAAAAGAATGCGATAAAGCACAAGAAAAGAATAAAAGAGATGAGCTAGATCAGGAAAGCGCATTAGAGCAACGACTTTTGGGCCCTCTTCCGAGTGATAAAACATGCTCAAATGAATTTTCTTTTAACAGGAATGAAAGCAAAAAAGAAAATGATTCTTTAATGAAGAACTGGTATACTAGTCAAGAATCAGATTCGTATTTTGAATCAATAGCAGCAGAAATAATGTTTGAAGTTATCTGTGATTTAGAATTGCTCACCTCAGACATAAAACAAGTTGATTTTATCAGAGATGAAAAAGTAAGGTTAATAGAACATTCTTATCAAAAGGACGTTCTAGAAGAGAGACACGAAAAAAGAATGGAAGAAGTTGAAAATTCTGGTCTTTTACAAGAGAATAAAAATGGGACTGAAAACCCCTTTTTACAGTATTATAATGATTTAAAAGACGACATACCATTAATAAACAAACCCTGTTCTTCTTCTTCTTCATCTTCATCATCTCCCGTTTTAGACTCATCAAACGAAAGTTTGTACGGAGACGAAGATAAGGAATACGAAAAAGCAAAAGATGCAATAAAGATTGGTGAAAGATTGAGTCATAATTTAAATCGAGAAGAAAATGATGAATATGAAAAGTCGGTAGTTTCTGCCGTGGAGACAAAATTTGACTGGGACAAGTGCATACGAATGTCAATGGACAGACAGCGCTCACCCACTCCGAACTGGTGCAACTGGTCTACTTTTGAGCAAGTTGACGTCGTCGAAGAAAATGAAAAGTTCGAAAAATTAATCGGAGAAGAAGATCCAAAAGAAGTTTACCATGAAGAAAGTCAAAAGGAGCAGTGTCAGAAAGCCAAGTTGGAGTTGATGAAGAAACACTCAGTTGTTGAAACTCCAATAAAAAGAGACGTTCATAAAAGCTCTTCGTTGGATGAAGGAAAAAGCTCAGATAGTGCTTATTCAGTAGACACATCAAATGATTACGACGACGACGATGATGACGACGATGAAGATGACGAAACAGACAATGAAATAGTAACTACAACGATCGTTAAGCGTTCGATTATTCAGTATTGTCCTTCTGAGGAATCGGAGTACGATTTTGACGACGCTGATGTCGAGCAGAAAGTGACGGTGATCCACTACAACAGATCGGACTCTGCTCCGTGCAAGACCATCAACAAGGGCGTGTCAAAGCTGAAAATCGACAGCAACTATAACCGCTCCCACTCCGCTCCCAAACCCGTCCAACCCACTCGTATCCACGCTTCGTTCTTCAGCGATTCTACCAATTCTTCATTCGGCTTTGGAAGCATTGAAAACGGTTTTGACGTGACTGAAGGCAAACAACATGGGAACAGTGAAAACAAATTGGAGGTTGTGACAGAACAGCTTGAGACTATTGACAAAACAATTGGAAAAGGTTCAGGTTGGTCTTCTTCATAGTTTTCATATAATTTTAAAATGAATGTTGTCTATTTTTTAATATATTGTTTTACTTATGGTTTCTAAAAAAAAATATTGCAGAAAACCGAAATGATACAGAAAAAAGAGAAAATGAGAACTTTTCAACGAAAACTTTTACAAGACAAGATGAAGTAATTTCAGATCAAAACAATGACTATCACAAAAAAATATTTTCAAAAACGCAGAAAAATTTAGAAAAAGATAATAAAAAAGCTGAAGCTTTTGAAAGTATTTCTAAGAGTATCTCGTCTTCAGAAAAGAGTGTAACTGAGTCTGTAAAGCCAGATACATTGTTACAAAATAAACATCAAGTCATCAATCAAGATGCCACTTTTTCAAATCCAAAAGCTACAGCTCCGAGCACGACGAACAATTTCTTAAAGTCATTTCAAAACAAATTCTCTAAATTTGCTATAAATTTCAATCCTTATTCAAACTCCGAAGCAACTGCAAAAGCCTCGAATATTCAAGTGGAAGACAATAATGCAGGTACTCGCACAACAACAACTTCTGATATTACGTCTGCAGCTCAATGTTTTAACGTTTCGAATCCTGAAAGTACTGTGGTCAGTCCAATTCAAAGCGGCAAGAGTAATATTGAAGATAGTATGGCCGATGCTATGGTCGATTCTCCTAAGCCATACATCAATGCTCACGATGCTGATTTAAATCGCCAGAACGCTACGGTACAACCAAAGGCTGATATAACTACTTATTATTCCGCAGACCATTTTAATCCAATCAACCAATCTTATATAAATACTTCTCCTGCCAGCAGCACCTCATTTCCTGAAACAATAAAAATGAATGAAAATAAAAATGAGAAGAATATTTCATTAGAAGAGAACATGCCTATAGCAAATGAAGACAAAGAGGTTTTTTCTCTGTACGAACTCACGAATAGTTGTAATAAAAAGCCATTAAGTCGGTTAAACTTACAGGAAGGCTTTAATGGTCTTCACAGCAGCCAGAGGGAACTAATGGATGCTGATGTCGTAAAAGTAAACGCTGAGTTGAAAGTATTAACCATGCCTAAGAGTAATCTTATTGTTTCTCCGTCAACCTTCAAAAGATTACAAGATGAAATTGAAACTGAAAATATCGAGCAAATTATCAGTTTAGATGAGGTAAAAGGAAGGGATGAAAAGGAACATGCCAAAGAAGAAAACATTGAATACCACAGCAAATTGAAAGAACAACTTAAACAGATTGAAGACTGCTCAAACGAGAGTTTTGAAGAGAAATTGGAAGCGTTTTTGAAACTCGATGATTTAGATAGTTGCACAGAAATTTCAGAAAACGAAAACAAAATCTATATATCAGCTTTGAATATTGATGAAGTTTCTCGGTCAATTGAAGATGAAACAATCTGTAAAAATAATTATTCAGAGATAATTTTCCAAAAATATCAACTTCAAAAACCCATTAATGACATGAATAGAGATTTGTCAGAAAAATCTGCTATGAAAGTGAACGAAGTTGAAAAAGATTGCAAAACGGTTGACAATTTGAACAAAGATGGAACTTACGAAAGTGCTGATGAAACGAGGGAACTACAGGAAAACAGCAATCAACTTGATCCACTCGAGGTGGCTTTCATCGGTTTCACCAATGAGTTGGCAAACCTAACGAGAGAAGATTCCCAAACGACCAAGTCATCCTCGCAACCAGACTTCAAAACCGTAACCACCCTCCTGGAAAAGTCCGAAAGTAGTTATGCCGCGAGTTCAAACGACACTGAAACAGTGAAAACAAATAAAAAGCTAAAGTACCCTTTGAAGAGCATAAAATCAGTGCCAGCCTTCATGAATCCTTCATTCCAACTTGAAAGAAACAATTCTGACGACAAGGATAGTAAGTTCAAAAGAAGCATAATTATCAATAAGGAGCAAGCGAGTCAGAAAATGTTCCACAAATCCTTCTCGACTTCGTTCACCAACAAAATGGTCAAGAACGCAAACTTCAACTGGTCTTCACTCAAGGACTTGAAAGTTCCTTTAGAAGATGTCTTGGCTGAGTTGGACAAGTCGTTACAGCCCTATGTGGAGGAAGCGGAAGAAGAACTCACTGCACCTCTTTCAGCCCCTGTTGGACTGATGAAGAGATGTCCCAGCTACAGCAACATCCTCAACCATCCATATCTTTCAGCCAAAGAAGAAGATGACGATCTTTGTCTGAATCATAAAACTAGGACTGAAGGTTCATCGAGTGATAAAAAGGAACCGAGAATCGAAAATTATTCTGCATTTGACAGCACGAATAACACGTTTGCCGAGGTTGCAGCTACTCTACAAGAAACGACAAGCGAGTTGGAAACTTTGAAGTTCAATATGAAAAACGCAGCTGAATCTCAAGGTAACAAGCTGCAAATATGCCCGAAAAATCTCAAGTCGAATAAACCCTTTGAAGAATTTAATGAAGTAATCGAAATTGTCGATATGCAAAAAGCCGAGAGCAGGCATTTTGATTCTGCTAAGCTCATTAATGAAGAAAGAAAAGAATTGAATGGATTAAAGTCTGATGGAAAAGAAGAAAAGCTATTTCAATTAAAAGCGAATGTTGTAAAAGAATCCATCGATTACATTGAAAAAGAAGCCTCCAACCTACCAGATCTCATTTCAAGGAACTCGGATGACATGACGAACAATCCAGAAAGAAAAAAAGTCGAACGTGTAATAAAATTTTCTTCCGACAACTCGAGTTTAAGCTCTGAAAATAATATTGAAAAGTCATCTGAAAAACATGAAAAAGCCGAAGCATCTACAGATTTTAAGAATAAGCAGGAAACAGTTTTTTCTGAAAATACTCTTTTGAACAATACTGATACAGAAGAAAATAAAGATAAAAATTATGTTGATAAAGTCCTTAATACCGAAAGCATCATAACTGAGAAAGCAAAAGATAAGGATAATAATTTAAGTGAGATGAAACAGCAAAAAACGATTAAAACGTCTGAACCTGAAATTGGTCAGCAGTTTGAAGCAACAGACAACAAGTCAAAACCAACAGAATTTGAAAATGGAATTAAAAATCTCGCAAATAGCGCACCAAATTTTGAAGAAAGTTTTGTTAATGAAAACAAGAACGAAGAAAGTGAAAGAATGAGGTGCAAGTCGGAAATGATGCGAGTCTTTTCAATGAGCAGACACCGAGACACCTCTCCTGAGCCTATCTACCTCGAAGGCCTCAAGTCACCATGCCTTTTCGAGCCTGAAATGTGTGATACTCACTTCTTCAGTGATGAAGACTTGCGAGAAATTGATCTAGATGAAGATATACCACCGAAGCATACATTCAAAAATCTTTCTAAAAGCGAAAAAAATCCTGTGTTTAACTACCCTTCATACACCGATTCTGAAAGCAAAGCTGATTCCATGTATGTATTTAGTGGGAGAGAAGTTCATTCTGAAAGAATGGAGCTTAAAACAGCTCCAAAAGCCGCATCAAAAAGTCTTGATCTCAACATCAAGCGTAACGACAATATTTTCTCTTGTAAATCTTTAGATGAAAAAAAGCTTTCGAATGAAGTAATAAGAGTAAATAAAAAAGAAATGACATTCGCAGGAATATCTTATCCTGAAGCAATGTTTGACAAGTTTCTTGATTTTAAAAACTCACTGTTTGATGAAGCTGCAAAAGAGAAGTTTGCAGATAAATCTGTTGTACAGCATAGAAGACATTCGGATACATGGAAAGAGACAAAAAAGAAGTACAATTCCCTAGACGAAAGCATTTCTTCAAAGGACAACATACTCGCGATGAGAGCCTCCTGGTCTATAAGATCATTCTCTCTCGACTCTTCTGCAGCCGATTACTGCCTGAGCAACAACCACAGAGACCAGCAGATGTGGGAGATAAGTCAAACGGTTGAACAAAGACCTAGCCACCTCTTCGGCTTTGCTCCGAAGAAGGACTTCAACGTTGATGAAGCTGACCAAGAAAACACTCCGAAACTGTGTGAAGCTTACTGGAGTCAACAGGATGAAGAGAAATTCATTGAAGACAACAAGCAATGTCAACTCATCGACGAAAGCTTCCAAAATATTCAAGAACTCATGAAAATTGCTGCAGCCAAAACGTCTCCCATCTTTAGCGCAGTCGAAGACGAAAGAGACATCAGGGCTGAAATAACTGAAATGGCCAAAATGAAAATTTTAGAAAGAAACGATAGCGACGATAAAATAATTCATGTTTTCAGCCTCGAAATTCCAAAATCTTTTCATTATTTGCATCAAAGAATAAAAGATGAAATCAAGATAGTGACGGCTACGAAAAGACTAAGACTCGATGAAGCCGAGGAAATCAGAATGATGGAAGCTGCGATGGCTGAAAGAAGGAAGCAGAGAGGGCAAATAGGATCTTCCGAGAGTCTTCACTCCTACGGCGATTTATCTATTAAGAAGGATCGTTTTTACAACGGAGATCAAGATGTAGAAACTGATTTGTTCGGCAATCCCTATTCAAAAAGGATAAGTTCTAATCCTAACTACCCAAGCAATGAATGGTCAAAGTCAAAGTTGTCAGAAGATTTTCAAAATCTTTTGAATGATATTTCGGATCTTCCGTTGCTGTCAGAGAGCAGGCAGTCACGCATGTCGTCCATGTCTTCAATCTCGGCAAGTTCTGCGAGCACCAAAGACTCAAACTCCTTCCTTTGTGGACCCAAAAAAGACGGCAAAGACAAAAATTTTAATGGCACAAACAAATGGTACTTCAGTAATAAGTTTGAGAAAAGAAGAGGAACGAGATCTGAGTCATCAAACAGTTGTTTCAGTGAAGGTTATCTGGAGAATGAAGCTGTCGACTACAGCATTTTAAAGCAGCCTCCGTACGAAACACACTCTTCCCAGGTGATGTATCCTCCAACAGACACCTTTTACAACCACGATAACCAAGAGTTTCGAGCTCACAAAAAGTTTCATCCATACGTTCAAAATTCTTTTCCCTCGCACAATTCCCTGCCTGAAAGCAGGTCTTCGTCCATGTCACGTTCCATCAACTCAAACTTTTCTTCCGATTACGACTTCTTTTACAACGAAGGCAACAACTACCACGCTAATTACGACTACTACAACAAATACAGTCCGGATTACGAGTCTGCTTATAAAATGGAAAAGGAAGAACAAATTAAGCAAGAAAAACTTAAAAAACTAAAAATTGAAATTGAAAAAAGACGTAGACATTTGCAGGAAATTACTCCACAAAAGCAAGTCTATCCTCCGCCACAAACACCGCCTTCGTTCAGGGAATTGTACGCTACACACAACTGGGTTCCTCAGAGGCACGCGCAAAATCAATATTGGGAGAGCGGAAAAGAAGAACAAATCGAATGGCTGACCGATGAGTTTTCGGCGAGCCACAACGAGGCGTCCTTTGGCATCATCAAACCTATCGACTACCAAATCAAAAACCTCTCCAACAACCATATCCAACGCGAAGACTACATCCTAAGACATGCTTCGCGACAGAATAACCTGCCACAAAGCAACACTTCGAAGAGTTTCGTTCCCTTAATCGATGACAACGACGACGTGATCATAGACAAGTATCCACTGAAGTCAACTTCTTCTAACAAACTCGACAAAAGAGACGTCGCAAGAGAGATGAGTCACCACAGTCATCAGCAATTGCTGGATGGGGGAATGAAAGAGCAAAGAGAAACATCGACGAGCAGTTTGAGAAGCAATGAGGCCTACCTAGTGCAAGGCAAACAGGCTTCAAGCAACATCGGACCCCCAGCCTACAACCGAATCAACGAAAGCAACAGCTTTTCAACACCGCCTCAAAAGAAAGCACCTCAAGTGACGTCAGAATCCGAAGAATCTCTCCTCAAGTACAACCCTCCGACTCACGCGAGCAGCAGGGATTCTGGGGTGAGCAGCAGTGGCGTACCCGGAGAATTCACCGACCGATTCGCTCATCTGGTCAACAAGTCGAACGATGCACAAAGCACTCCACACTACGCCACAACGTCTCGCAGAAGGCCTGATTATGTTGGCCAGTGTCGCATGGGAGTTGCTTCGACCGGAGAAAAGAGAGATCGCGAAGTGAAGGAGATTGGCGAAAAGGAAGAAATATTTCCGCCTAAACAAACAACTAAAGAACTTTTGTCTACTCAATGTTTGTTTTCATTAGGCTTTATATTTTCTATCTAAATTATTTTAGATAATCTTATTTTTAAAGTTAAGCGTGAAGAAAATTTTGCAAAAATTGAAAACAAACATTTCAGGCAAGAACTTGTGCGATCCTAAAGCCAGGAGTCATGAGAATAACTTGGACACTCTTTCCCAGTCCCCCTACATGAAGGTTTATCGTGCAGGCATCATTTATTTTATCTTTATTTATAAACTTTAAACTGAGTAGACAGATGAATATTTGTTCTCATTTAAACTTTTTATTAAACCATCAATAATTTAAATAAAATGTGAAAAATTACAGAACAAGTATCTACACAAAACTAAAAATATTCTTCTGACGGCAGATGCAAATGATAAAAGATTCAAAGGTTCACTATGAAAATTTTTTAGTTCAATTATGTACTATAATGTATTTTTATCTTTCCTGTTGTTCGTTTTACGTTACTTAATAGCCTGAAAAATTGAGCTCCATCCAGAAAGTCGGGAAAAAAAAGATTTGAGAAATATATTTGAAAAAAATCAAAAATCATTTTGAGAAAAAGAGTATGTATTCAGACAGGGCAAACAGAATTGGCGAATATGATTGGTTGGTAAATAAAAGAACGATAAACTTCTCGAATACAATCACGTCCAAGTGTTCCAAGAATATCGATATATGGCGCAAAACCTATTGTTGCATCCATTCCTTATGATATTTATTCTAACGCTTGCTATATACTTTCTTGTGTTAAATTTGTCTCCAAGCTATGAAACAGTTATGATAAATACACCGCTCGTTAATATTCCTAAAACGTTTTCCAAGATAATTAGATCTGTGGCTGTCTAAAACAAAGAAAAAAACTAAACTTAAAGTTATTTTAAATGATTTTAGTTTTTAAATATGTTATGTGTAAGTTAAATTTTTGATCGACTCATTTCAACGCTTTTTTCACAACTTTTTGAGCATTTAGTGTTGGTTATATACAATTTTATTTAAAATATTTTTTATTCAATTTGTTTTTTATTTAAATTTTGAAAAATTTCAATTTATATGCAAATAAGCGATCAAAACCATTTCACATACTTTTCCGTCTTTCAACTTCAAATAAATCAATTAAATTCCTTTTGAGCGTTTCAAAAAATCTAACCAAAATAATAATTTTAAAAAAAATATTTTCAAAACTTTCATTTTTTCCCTATCAGAACATGGTTTTGGCCTAATAATCACTGGAGGAAAGCAGGCTGGGCTTGTGGAGGATGAGAGCACAGAGCTGGGGGAACCGATGGACAAAAAGATCGTAGTTGAAAATGCTGACCGGTTAAAGGCCATAGTGACTTTCATAATGCCAGGTAGCATTGCAGACCAGCTGAACAACGAGCTGCAAGAAGGTTTGTTCTAGTGAAATTTCCCATAAATTAAAATTTTTAAATGGTTTCATGAATAGATTGTTAAAAGTATAATTCTTAAATTTAGTTTCCATAATTTCTTTTAGTCGAATGACTAATTTGAATGACTTAAAAATATTAAAACTTGATAAAAATATTCTTCAAAATATATGTATTTAAAATATCAAATGATTGCACTGACAATGCAGGAGATGAGATTGTGGAGTGGAACGGAATAAAACTTAGAGGAAGGAGTGAAGAGGAGGTTAGAGAAATTATCGACAACAACACCTTTTATGAGCTTGAGCTGGTGGTTAGAAGGTTGGTGAGATAGACTTTTAAAGATTTTCTAAGAATTATTTTTACAAATATTATAAAAATAGTGTTGACTGTTATTTAGCGTGATATTAGTTCTATGATATTTTCATCTTTTGCTAATCTTGTTGTGCTTAACATCAACCCCGCTAACCCTTAAACACGCATCTCAATTTTTTCACCCCCATTAGTTACAGTTTCAACCGAAGTGCTGGTGAGGGTGGATCCACCACCATGTCGACCATCTGCACCCTTGACAGTTCGTCAGGAGATCAAAAGAATCTCCAATCTACAGGTTAGCTTGTCTCTTGGGGTTTTATGATACAGTTTGATGAATAACTATTATTTTTAATCCTACAATATCTTTTTTGTTTTTAAAAAGAATCTTTTGAGAAGTTTAAGAAAAGGCATCTCACTAACAACAATCAAAACAACGTCGATGAAATGCCTGTTTATCAACAACAACAGCAGCAACAACTTCAACAACAACAGCACCACTACTCTCTGCCGTATCATTCAAAATCACCATCTTCAAAGAATCAAGTTTCTCCTCACTTTCCAGACAAGCAGCATCCCTCCATCAGTCTCGAGAACTTCACGAACGACATCCTTGCCCTCAAACAATCCACTTTATCTGTTTGTTGTTTTTAGTTATTTCTTAAAAAAAACAATGTAATTCAATGTTTAAAAAATTCAATTTTTTTATTTAGAAAAAATGTTTCTATTCGAAATTACAACTTTTTATATAGGTCGATTTTTAATTTTTTTATTGAAACTTAAAATTTGGAACTTCATTTGTTAGAAAGATTATTTATTTTTATTTTATATATTTCATAAGAGGTCCATCATTATATTCTCTGAAAAACTATTTTTTAAAAAATTTTCTATTTAAATATTTAAAAAATACATTTTAAATTATTGTATTTTAAATAATTATAGGTATATTTACATTTTAAATTTAAAAGTTTTAAAACTATTCATTCATTTTCTAGTTTTTATAAAAGTTCTTTCTTGGAAGTATCACCGACGCCAAGTTTTAATTAAAATTACATGCAATTAAGTCTCATTAAATATTTATACGCTAAAATTGAATTTAAAATTGAAAGCTAAAATTTAAAATTAAATGGTAAATTTTAAAATTAAATGGTAAATTTTAAAATTGAATGGTAAAATTTAAAATTGAAAGCTAAAATTTAAAATTGAAAGCTAAAATTTGAAATTGAAAGCTTAAATTTAAATTTAAAATATAAAATGGATTTTTCCTAATTTTCGTTTATGACAATAAGATTACATTATTATCAATTAAAACTTTGGAGACATTGTAACCAAAATATGTTTTCATAAAAAATTTTTGCACATTTTTTCAGTTCCACGTTTTTAAATAAAAAATAAACATTACAAATTGTTTTTTTTTATATTTTCAAAGTGGCTGGCATATATTTAGTATTAAGAGTTTTGTAATAATAATAAACCCTTTTTATTTAAAAGTAAATATATTATGAGATCTTTTTCTGGAATTTGCAAATAATTTTCAAGCAGATTTACGACATACAATTTTTCAAATTTTTTCCTTCTTTATTATTTATATATAAAGTTAGACTTTATTTTTTTTAATTAGCTTTAAAAATGTAAAAGTTAAAACAAAAACTTTTTTTTTCCATTTTTTAACTTAATTATTTTATTTTCAAATTGATAATTCAGGTTAAATATTCCATGAAAGGCTTTTCTTGATAATACTAATGATTTGCTTACAGACTGACGAAAATCCATCAAGCATGGGAGAGATCCAGGTTTACTAATCGTTCATTTTAAATTTCACTACATAATGATCACTAAATTTATTTAAATTATCATTAAAAAAGTTTTAACCAATTAATTTTGACCAGAAGTAAAATTTAATCAACTTCAAAATCAACGAAAAACATTTATTCTACTTTCTCGACAACTTCACTTCTACAAAAAGCTCCCCTCCCCACATACATTACACTCCAACCACCGCCACCTCTTTTATAGTTGCAATTGAGTTACGACGACTTCGACGGGACGCTCAATGTGCACGTGATTCAGGCGAGGAACCTGGTGCCGAAGATCAAGATCGCCTATGCAGACCCGCTCGTCAAGGTGTTCCTGCTGCCCTACAAGTGGTGAGTGGTGATGGTGGTGTTGATAGGGGTCGTTGTGGAGGTGGTAGGGATGGTCGTGGAGGTGGTAGGGGTGGTTGTGGAGGTGGTAGGGGTGGTTGTGGAGGTGGTAGGGGTGGCTGTGGAGGTGGTAGGGGTGGTTGTGGAGGTGGTAGGAGTGGTTGTGGAGGTGGTAGGGGTGGTTGTGGAGGTGGTTGTGGAGGTGGTTGTGTAGGTGGTAGGGGTGGTTGTAGGGTGGTGGTTGTGGAAGTATGGTTGTGGAGATGGGAGTGGTGGTGGAGGTGGTAATGATAAAGGTGGTAATGGAGGAAGATTGAATGTATTTATGTATCTACTAACGGAATACTAAGAAATAGAAGTTCGAGACTTTTCAGATTGGTCTACAAAAGCTCCCAGTTATTCCCGCTTTATTGAACCTGACGAGTTGAAGTTTATTTTAAAAGCTGGTTTTGTGTGAAAACTTCTTGAAATTGCTATTTAGATGGGTAATTAAATAGCGTTAAAATTTTTTATAAACTATTGAAAAAGTCATAATAAAATAAACTTTTGAAAATCTCATTTCATTAAATATATTACGCTTTTCGTTTTGTCAAGGTTTTATGCGTCTACCGTTTTCAAAAACCTTCTATTTCACTAGTTGTTTCCGACTTAAAATTCTTAAGTTTTTCATAATTTTACTTTTTAAGCCTGATAAAACTTTTTAGCTTTTTTTCTTATTTTGTTTACTTAAAACTGTTGTTTTTCATATTTTTAAATATTCTTTATGAAAAAAATTTGTTAAAAGATAATTAAAACATGTTTCAATCACAAAAGTTTTTTCTCCAAAACTTTTCAAAGTATCTCTCACATTTATTTTCTATCATTAATTACAAAATTCTTGTTGTCACTTAGCTTTTACAAACTATTCCACTTATAGCATTGAAATGTGT
Organism: Piscicola geometra; assembly: GCA_943735955.1. Classification (NCBI taxonomy): domain Eukaryota; kingdom Metazoa; phylum Annelida; class Clitellata; order Hirudinida; family Piscicolidae; genus Piscicola; species Piscicola geometra. The sequence continues at coordinate 863,084 of OX030956.1, forward strand.
AAATTCGTTTTTTAAATCGAGAGAAATACTTTATTCTTTAAAAATATTCTCTTATATAACTATAAAACTTCAAAAACTCTTGTTCAAACTACTATTTTTTTTCAAACACTCAAAACGAAAAAAATCTCTACATATGAAATTCAACTCTTCCACCACAAAAAAGCATCTAAAAATGTCCACCGCTCGAAACCCGTCGCCGAACCAACCTAACAGCAGTGCGGAAAGCAGGCGCAAAACGAGGTGTGTTCCGAGGACTTTGCACCCGGAGTGGCACCAAACGGTGATCTTCATGAACGTCGAGAGAGCCCTTCTCAGTGAGCACCTGGTCGAGGTGTCGGTGTGGGACCACGACAACTTCCTGCCCGATCAATTCCTCGGAGAATTGCTACTCGACCTTTCTGGTCTGTTGATTTAGAAAATATTATGTTTCAATGAATATTTCGTCTGCTTGGAGTTTTGTATGAGTTTTGGCTCGTTTTTCGAGATTTTTACTGTGCTTGAATTAGATTTAAAGAGTAATTCTCAAATTCTACAGACATCTCCCATCTGGACAACAGACCGCACTGGTACAGCCTGAAAGAGGACGGTGATTCCAGATTCGGAAGACGGCCTCGAACCAGCACTGCTTCATCTTCGTCCGAGAGTGGAAGCGACACTTCAACAAATGCATCGTCCGGAGAAGATGAGAACTGGAGAGAGGAAAACAAGAAGAAGGGCAGAAAGAAGAACAGATCTTCAGACAATGGTGCAGCGGGCAAGGAAGATAAGAAGAAGGCAAGGTTAGGATTGGTGTTCTTATCTTAGAAATTAACCCTTCATTTTACTCCAAGGATTAAATTTTAAACATTTGTTGTTGTTTTTATCCGTCTATTTTGACTTTTTATTTTTATTTATTATATTATATTTTATCCAGAAGAGAAGTAAGCTCGAACAAGCGAAAGTCAAAACGAAATCAGTTTGGCAGCAACAGGAACGTCAGCAACAACAACCAAAACAATATGAACAGCAACAGCCAAGCAGATGCAAACAATGCAGGATTAAAGAAGGACGACAACAACAACCCAATCAACGATGATCTCAACAACATTGTTGATAACAATAGTGCAAGCAACATAAACAACAACAACAACAACTTTGACGATAACGAAAATAACCAAGTGAACATCATCAACTCACAAAAGCAACTAAATAACCATTTACAACAGCAACTACAACATCATCAACAACAACAACAGCTAAAACAACAACAACAACAGCAACAGCAACAACTACAACAACAACGGCAACAACAAAGTATGCCGATTCCTTGCAACTATGGTGGCGATTGCTCAATGGAAGACAAGTCGGCAAGCATGAAAGTAAAAGACTTGCACATCCACTGGGTTGGTCGCTTGGTGACGATTATGGTAGTTTAGGCTGGTTGTGGGGAGTGGACAATTATGAAGAATAATTATTTTTTTTACATTTCACATATTTTTATGAGTAGCAGTTTTGTATCATTTGAGTGGTTCTAATTTGTGCGGATTTTTTTGCTTTTGTTCGCTTCGTAAAAGGCGCTATACAAATCATTAGAGATTGATTTATTGTTAATTTTTTTAATAATTCGTGTTGGTTTTTAAAAACTGACTCAATCTTCCCAGGTCCACAACTCAACCAACTGTCTTGCTACCGATCCGAAAAACAACATCAACAAAGGTACGATTTCTGAAACGAAGAGCATTTTATATAATAGAAAATTTAGTTTAAGCCTTAAACTAAATTTTCTTTTATATAAAGTAACATTTTATGAGGCATTTTTTATTTCTTGATTTATTTTTAAAAAATTAAATCTTAATACATATTTTGAAAAATTTCATGAATATTTTTAATGAAAAATGTACCAACGCAGACTCACAAAATCCGCCTTTTTCGACGTACGTTCGTCGGACAGTTTCTTCGGTTTGGAACTCGTTTGCCTGCTGCTCCAAGTACGACAGTCTCGAGAGGGACAGGAAGGTTTGTCGTCTGTGAATGATAGAATTAATTTTTTTCCTCTTTTTAGTCATTTAAAATTTTTGTTTGTTTTCCTATTTTTAGTTTTAAATTTAATATTTTTTTCTTTTTTTAGCTTTATTTGAACAATGATTTTTCAATAATTAATTTTCTTGAATTTTCTAGAACAAATTTTCATGTCACTAACAGAAAAATCGCAGATGTTCCTTGGGGACGAAGAGATGATGGTCTGCGTAAGTAGTGGTGCTAATGAAGATAACAATGGTACCGCTGAAGATAGTCTGAAAGACTTTATTTAATCGATAATCAACTAAAATAATCATTGTAAAAACGTTCACAAATGTTAGCTTTTTTGTTCAACTAGTCCTTTTCTTTCGTTCTTCTATATAGACAGTTAAGGACTGTAAACTTAAGTGATAGTTGACCTAAACCTTGTGGGAAAATGATAAAACATTGCATTTAAGAATGTTTTCCAAACTTTCTTTACCTGTTATCTCAGTGTAACTTCAATGTTATTGAATGTGTATTTCAATTCGATATTCTTTAGTTTCTACAGACATACCTTCGATGAAGATTAAATGACACTATCATTACCTTCCCATTTCTAATGCATACTGTGTTTTCCATTTGTTACTATTTCTATACTCACTCATTTTGTACTTTAAGATTTTTATTTAAAGCATTTTTTCCCTTTTACATGGAATTTGAAAGTTTGTGATTTTTGTTTAACGCAAAATGTTTATACGTTTCTAAAAATGTATATTGTTAAATTGTTTATAAAATTGTATTTCATTAAATATCGAGTCGAGCTATCAAGTCTTTTCAATGTTTGTCTTCTCGCTTTGGTATTTATTTTTTTAATGAAATCCCCGAATATTTTAAAATTTATTAATCTCTTACGAAAGTTTTTAAATAGCTTTCTTCAAATTTATTTTTTTTAAACTTTATGCAGCTTTATAGAACATTTCTGATAGATACAGTCTCAAACTGGTTTCGGTTACTCGTCGAAGGGTTCATGCATTGTTAGAGGACACTGGTGGCCACAAGTTAAATAAACTATTAACTACGCTTAAAATATTGGTTAAAAAATTTATTGTCACTATTTAAAGACAAACTTCTTGGTTTTGAAATGCAAAGTTAGAAGTGATGAACACTGTATTTGATCTCACTAGCGCTTCTATACGTGTAATTATCACCAATACTTTCAGCCCCTTCTATTTTCAAAAGTTTGCAGTCAAATACACTCTACAGATTCTATTTTTATCGATACATCGTTATATAATCATTAAAAAATATTCTTTTAGTTTAGTTTTACATGAGGTTATGAATAATTTTAATTTATTTATATTAAATATATTTTTAAGGACAAACTATGGTCAAATATTTTATTTTTAAAAATTCTCCTAAGCATAAAAAAGATAAATGAAGATCAAGTTAGAATGTTAATTATATCTTGAGAGTTTACCTCAAGTTATCTTTTGCTTGAAACATTCTAATTAGAACTTCAAAAGATATTATTCTCTAGAATTTCTAGAACCATCGCAATTTTATAAATTATTTTAAAAATTAATAGGGAAAAAACAATAGTGGAAGTAAATAGATAATAAATAATTAGATTTATCTAATCTAAACTCATTATTATTATTGTTCCATAGCAACTTGGTAATGTTTCATAATTTTGGTTTAAAAATTTCCAAAATACCAATAGCATCACTATTTTCAATAAGCAGACGAAACTATTAGAATAATTTAAAAGTTTCAACTTAAAACAGAAGGTTCTTTAGGGTGATAATCTTATAGACAAATCTATTTATAATAATAAAAATAATATTTATAATCTACCTATCATGAGATTTGATATAATAATATAGAGCATGAAAGCACAACAGCTACATTTAGTCATTGGTGGAATACAAAGCATCCACTCATTCATAAGACTCATCACAAATAGACCATCTAGATCATCATCATCTACATCATCATCATCATCATCATCATCATCATCATCATCATCTTCGTCATCATCTTCGTAATCTTCTTCAAAAGTTGATGGGCTTGCCACAGTAGGCGGCCAGATGGGCTTCTCTGAGCGCCTCCGAGACAGTCTGCGTGAGAGGAAAGTACGATGCTTTATAGAATACAATTAAATACTAAATAATGGAGCGCTTCAGTTGCGTGCCTAACCGTTATAAAAAAACGAAAATTATTATTCATTAATAATTAAAATAAAAAATGTAAAAAACAACGAAGCAATCTGCGAACCCACAATCCCCTAACGCCCAACAACCCCCCTTGACTCATCCACCCACAAAAGAACAACAATCCCCACCAATCCCCACCAAACAACCACCGAACAACCACCGACAACGCCCAAACAACCACCAGCAACTGAGCACTCACCGGATGGGCATGGCACACCCTGGCTACGTCTTCAGCCGAGGCCCCGTACTCCATGGCGAGGACCGCTTCGTTGATGAGTTCGCCTGCAGCGGCACAGATGATGTGACAGCCCAGGATGCGGTCGGTCTGCTTGTCGGCCAGCACCTTTGCGTGGTGGTGTTTTGGTGGTTTAGTGGTGATGGTTTGGTGGTGGTTTGGTAATAGTGGTTTAGTGGTGGTGGTTTGGTGGTTTGGTAATAGTGGTTTAGTGGTTTAGTGGTGGTGGTTTGGTAATAGTGGTTTAGTGGTGGTAGTTTGGTGGTTTGGTAATAGTGGTTTAGTGGTTTAGTGGTGGTGGTTTGGTAATAGTGGTTTAGTGGTGGTAGTTTGGTGGTTTGGTAATAGTGGTTTAGTGGTTTAGTGGTGGTGGTTTGGTGGTTTGGTAATAGTGGTTTAGTGGTGATAGTTTGGTGGTTTGGTAATAGTGGTTTAGTGGTGGTAGTTTGGTGGTTTGGTAATAGTGGTTTAGTGGTGATGGTTTGGTGGTTTGGTAATAGTGGTTTAGTGGTGGTGGTTTGGTAATAGTGGTTTAGTGGTGGTAGTTTGGTGGTTTGGTAATAGTGGTTTAGTGGTGGTGGTTTGGTGGTTTGGTAATAGTGGTTTAGTGGTGATGGTTTGGTGGTTTGGTAATAGTGGTTTAGTGGTGATGGTTTGGTGGTTTGGTAATAGTGGTTTAGTGGTGGTGGTTTGGTGGTTTGGTAATAGTGGTGGTGGTGGTGGTTTGGTGGTTTGGTAATAGTGGTGGTGGTGGTGGTTTGGTGGTTTGGTAATAGTGGTTTAGTGGTGGTGGTTTGGTAATAGTGGTTTAGTGGTGGTGGTTTGGTGGTTTGGTAATAGTGGTTTAGTGGTGGTGGTTTGGTGGTTTGGTAATAGTGGTGGTGGTTTGGTGGTTTGGTAATAGTGGTTTAGTGGTGGTGGTTTGGTGGTTTGGTAATAGTGGTTTGGTGGTTTAGTGGTGGTGGTTTGGTGGTTTGGTAATAGTGGTGGTGGTGGTAAGCGAAGTTTGGTGGTGGTGGACATTTTGAAATAGCTTTTTTATGAATTTAAAATTATTTTTTTGTGATGGTGGATGAGTTTTATGAAATATATTTTTTGTAAATAAATAATATATATATTTATTTAAATTATTTAATAAAAAAATTAGTTTAAAAAAATTACAGCTCTTTTTCTCTCTCAGTTATTTCATTAATAATTTTTAGTACAATAATTTAAAGTTAGCTTAGTATGATTGAAAAAGAGAAAAATTATTAATGTATTAATGTAAAATGTTTTTTTAATGTATTAATGTAGAATGTTTTTTTAATGTATTAATGTAAAATATTTTTTTTATGTATTAATGTATCAAAAAAAAATTAATGTATTAATGCAAAATGTTTTTTTAATGTATTAATAATTCTGAAATATTTGTTGCATTAAAAGATGGAACCTTGACGAATCCATCGGTGTCCATGTTGCATTTGGACCTGCTGTTCGCCACCATTGGAAACTTGCCCACTTTGTATTGAACACCCTGTGTGGTGGTGGTGGTGGTCATGGTGGTGGTGGTGGTGGTGGTTGTGGTGGTGGTTGTGGTTATGGTGGTGGTGATTGTAGTAGTGGTGGTGGTGGTGGTGGTGGTGGTAGTGGTGGTGGTGGTTGTGGTGGTGGTGGTTGTGGTGGTGGTGGTGGTGGTGGTAGTGAAGGTGGTGGTGGTGGTGGTCGAGATGGTCGAGTTGTAGAAAATGTTAGTGGCTGATACTAAAAAAGATGTCTATAGATTAAAAAAATATATATATTTAAAAAATAATTGTTAAACAATTCAAACATAATTTATTTTTAAATACTTGTTTAAATTTTATTTTTCTTAACTTCCATCTTGAACAACCCTCTCCCTCTCCATCACTCTACTTTCCCTTTCAGTCACAACATAGTCAAACCTCTTCCTTCAGTTGCTCCTCGTTCTTGCCTACCCATGCGACCTCGGGGTGTGTGTAGACGACCGACGGCACGCAGTTGTAGTCCAGATGACCACTGCCGCCCATCATGCCCTCCACGCAGATCACCCCCTCGTCTGGTGGGGATGGATGGATCAAAAAGGTTGAACATTTTTGGATTTTTGAATTATTTTATAAAAGTTTTTAAATTGTATTAATTTTATTCAATTATGAATATCAAATTGTATTAAATTTTTTGAAGAAAAACTTTTCAACCGCGTTAGAAGCCTGTCTAACTGAAAAAGACCAACCCCCCACCGCAAGGTTCTAGCCTTCCCCTCTCACCCCCAACACTTCACCACCAAAATCACCCACCCAGAACCAGCCAGCAACCACCCAGCAACACCCAGCACCCACCCAGCAACCACCCAGCACCCACCCAGCAACCACCAAGCAACCACCCAGCAACCAGCCAGCAACCACCCAGCAACCACCCAGCAACCACCCAGCAACCACCCAGCACCACCCAGCAACCACCCAGCAACCACCCACCCACCTTCAGCCTTATGCGCCAGCATGGGTCCATCGATGACATCGCCTATGGCGTAGATGCTAGGCACATTTGTCTGGAACCTCCCGTTCACTTCGACTCTGCCCTTCTTGTCCATCTTCACACCGACGTTTTCAACGCCCAGCTGGTGCGTGTAAGGACGCCTGCCGATGCTGATCATGAGAATGTCGCAGTCGAGCGAGAGTTTTTTGTTCTTCTTCATGTCTTCAGCCTCCACCATGACTCCTCCGTCGGCCGTCTTAGATGCACCCAGCATCTGCGTGTGTGTGTGAAGATCATTTGAAAAAACTGTTGGCGTATCTGAATGAGTCTATAAAAGTATTATTATCAGTCCCAGCTCTACAAAAGACAGTAGAAAATAATAATAAAATTTAATATATATAAAGTATAAAATACAAAATTTCTACAAATTAGGTATTTAAAAATCATTTGCCTACCTTAGTTTCCAACTGGAACTTGAGGCCTTGCTTGGCAAGCGACCGTTGGATGCTCTTCGCCACCTCCATGTCGATGCCCATGCCGCCTATGCTGGCCATGAACTCCACCAGGGTCACCTCTGCCCCCAGCCGACTCCACACTGAGCCCTGCGTGATGGCGTGGAAGTACAGAATCAACGCTGAAACAGAAAAAAACACCGCAAGAACAGTAACTCTACAAAAGCATGAACACAACAGTAACATTAAAAAAACTAAAACAACAACAAATACACTGCAACAACAAACCATCTCGAGTCCGATGACACCAGCCCCGATGATGATCATCTTCTTGGGCACCTTCTTGAGACTCAGCGCCCCTGTCGACGTCACTATTATCTCCTCGTCTACCTGGTGACCGTCGGTTCAAAGACATTACCATTCTATGCCATATAGTCTATACGCTATAGATTATATGGCATAGAATAGTAATGTATAGCAAACAAAAGTATTTAAGAATGATATAGAATATATACAGTGCAACCATCACCCCACTCCTCACAATCACAACCATCACCCGCCCGTCCCCATCGTCCCAACCACAACGACGACACCAAACGCACAGTGATTCCAGGGAAGGGGGTCACTTCCGAGCCAGAGGCGATGAGGATGTTCTTGGTGGCGACCTTCTCACTGCCGCTGCCATCCGCCAACTGCACGGTCACCTCGTGCGCGCCTGTGATCATGCCGTGCCCTTGGACGTGTCGGATCTGTTCCATGGTGGTGGTGGTGAGACTTTGATAGGTGCCGTGTTGATAATATTCGTCGTTTTATTGTATTGTTTTGTATTTCATTGTCTTGTTGCGTTGGATAGAAAAGCAAGGAAATAATGTATTCGCTGTGGCGACCGCTAATCCTCCCTACCCTTTCTTTTTTAATTCTCCTCCTCCCTCCCCCTTTCTCTCCCTGATAAAAAAGAGAGAGAACAGCCACGAACATTGTTCTTCTTGAAGAGATGGGCGATGCCTCCTGTCAACTGCTTCACCGCCGTCTCCTTCTGGTACATCATCTTCTCAAGGTTCAAGGTCAGATTGCTGACTGTGTGTTTGTGCGTGTGTGTATGTGTGTGTGTGTGTGTGAGTGTGTGTGTTTGTGTGTGTGTGTGTGTGTGTGTGTGTGTGTATGTGTGTGTGTGTGTGTGTGTGTGTGTGTGTGTGTGTGTGTGTGTGTGTTTGAGTGAGTGTGTGTGTGTGTGTGTGTGTGTGTGTGTGTGTGTGTGTGTGTGTGTGTGTGTGTGTGTGTGCAGTAACTGACACTCGATGCCGCGGTCGAGGAGGTCGTTGTGCTTGGCCATGTGGTACATGTGTGAGTTGTTGAGGAGGCTCTTAGAGGGGATGCAGCCGACGTTCAGACACGTGCCTGGAATCATTGATCGTGGGAGTAGTTTTCATGATGGTGGTTGTGGTGGGGTTTGTAGGGTTGTAGTAGTGGTGATGATGATAGTCGTCATGGTGGGTTAAGTATCAGTCATTTGTGATGTTTATTCTAAATTCTAGTTGTTGCTAGTAAGAAAAAATGTTTGCAAAGTAATTTGATAACATCAGACAGCAAGCATCACCTCCTAAGGTAGGGTCTTTCTCCACACATACAGTCTGAATGGGTTTTCAAGTAAATCAAAGAATTGATTTATGAATTGTATATTAACTGTAAAAGTCAAATCTATGTCGCAATTAAACAAACATTAAACAAAACAATCAAGTCAAACCTTCATTCCGAGTTGAGAAGCCTTAATGGCGGCTACATAGCCACCAGGGCCTGAGCCTATCACCACCAGGTCTGCCTGCTCTCCTATGGAGAGTTATGGATGTGAAGTCAAAATCTGAGTTTCTAGTCTTGAAAAAACTTAAATGATATGGCTAATTATAATTTAAATTTATTAATAATGTAAAATTGTATATTTTGAATATTTTATAATCATGCCTGAAGCAAAAGATCTTTTAGAAAGTAGGCTGCATGATGGAGTGGAGATTCTGTGGTAGGCTGTGAGTGCCTGTAGAGAAAAAAATTGAATTATAGATATATAATTTAATCATTAAAGTAATGAAATCAGTATCTAGATTTTAAACCATCACTTTTGGTACTTTGAGTATTTCTCACTTTAATAAAACTCATATATTTTAAATTTCCATAATATTTTAAAAATCAATCTTTAAATAAATTGTAAACTAAAATATATCTGCACAATTGTTTGAGTGACCTTCGGTAATTTAAAAATATTTTTTTAATATTATATTTTCTACCTTTGTAATAGATATTAATTTTCTATTTGCCAACATCTTAAGCGAAATTTGTACAAAGATTTGGGGGTGAGAAGTGAAACTTTGTAACAAGAATTGTTCCGATAACGAAAAGACTATTTAAATATCAACTTCGATAAAATTTTGTAAATTATAAAATGATCAGTATTTTAAATAACAATTTATTTAAATAAATTTTCTATTGTAATCATTAAAAATTTGTAAGATTTTAAATTTTCATTTAAATAAGTACAGGCTTTCTGTGCTCCTTTTCCTTTGGTTGCTGCAGTTATTCAACGTGTGTTCGTTAGATTTTGATTTTCTTTGTGGTATTGTGCCTTAAATTGCTCAAGCACTCTCAAAACATATAAACAGTAATGTTGTTTTTTTTCTTTCTTTAAAAGCCATTTTAAATTACTATTTAAATATCGCCAACTTTCAGTTATCTCAAAGCCAACGAATTCACAATGTTTGGAGACTTAAGCAGCGCCGCTGGACTCAAGAAGTTGAACGACTACCTTCTCGACAAGTCCTACATCAAAGGGTTTGCTGTCTCATTAGAATTAAATGAGTACTATTTGCTTTCTGTCAAATGCATCATTACCATTGTGGTTATTTAATTCAAACATCCTTTTTATAAGGACCCACCCGACCCAATCTGATGCGTCGACGTTCAGCGAAATCAAGACAGCTCCGTCTGCAGATCTAGTGAACTGTCTTCGTTGGTACAACCACATCAAGTCTTATGGAGACGAAAAAAAGAAGTTTGAGAGCTTTTTTTTCTTCATTTTTTATCATAAAAGTTTCATGATATTACCATTATTTATTATCAATTTTATACTTTTTTACAAAATATTCTTAGGTTCCCAGCAGATACTTCACCAGCAGCAACAGCAATCAAGGCTGCAGATGATGATGACGACTTCGAGTTGTTCGGCTCGGATGATGAAGCGGTCAACGAAGAGGCAGAAAAGGTAAAGCAGCAGAGAATTGATGCCTACACTGCCAAAAAGTCAACAAGTTCGTGCTGCTCTGTGTAATGAGTTGTTAGCAATTTATATATTGTGAAACGTTCATTTATTTACCTGGAACTTACACATGATAATCTATATGTAAAAAATTACCTATGAATTCTTTGGGTTAAATTGTAAAAAAAATTCCAAATGTATTATTCATAAATATATAATTAAATTTTTTAGTAAGACATTTTACTAATGCATACCCATTCATTCTCTTCACAGAAGCAGCCATTATCGCCAAGAGCAACATCGTGCTGGATGTGAAGCCGTGGGACGACGAGACTGACATGAAAGAGGTTGAGAAATGTGTTCGTTCCGTAAAGTGCGATGGTCTCCTGTGGGGAGCTTGTGAGTGGGATTGGTGGCTTTGATTTATATAAATTTTGCTGTTTTATTTTAGTTGGATTTTTATTCAGGTTTTTGGTTTATCCTTTTAAAAATACTTTTCTACGTTTACATATTGGCATCTAATGTTTTAAATGATTCGTTTCACTTCTAAGAAATTAATTTTCTACTACTCATCAGCAAAACTGGTTCCTCTGGCTTACGGAGTCAAGAAACTGCAAATTACATGCGTGGTGGAGGATGACAAGGTGTGTGTTGTGTGTACCATTGTACTAAGTCGCTACTCTATTATTATTATCAGTAGTAGTAGTAGTAGTAGCAGTAGTAGTAGTAGTAGTATTATCATTGAATGCTTACTCCAGTATTGCGTGTTGCATCATGAAGATACTTTTTACAGTTCATCCTGTTTATTCGTTCTCTAATATTTGCTTTCTTATAAAATAATTCAGTACTATAAGCTCCCCACTGGAGAAAATCACATACTCTTCTTTACCAAATTTAACTAACAAAAGTCTCTGGCGCAATAAAACCATTGCAACGTTGCCTGCTTTGTCAGGCTGCCATTAATATAGAAAAGCCCTTGACCACTTATTGCTTCAATTTCTAAAACACCAATGAAGAATCTGCATCAACTTGTCCGATCACAGGTGGGCACGGACTTCCTCGAGGAGCAGATCACAGCCTTTGAGGATCTCGTGCAGTCGGTCGACATCGCTTCTTTCAACAAAATCTAGAAAGCCTCAATTTCTCGTTTGCATCGTCCTTGGCATGCCACATGTCGGGCTGGTGCTAGTGCTGAGTAATAAAGAATATTAACTAGTTTCGTCTTTTTTTCATTCAATGTGTTTTGGTTTGTTTTTGTGTGACGGTGATGAGAGTGAGAGTGGTTGACTGTCAAACCGGTAAAAGCAGAGTGACTAATGAAATTTAATATTTTAAAGCAAATTCAATTTTCTATAAATGCTATTTCTGTAAAGGAATATATCATTCTGAAGAATATTTTAAAGCCTGTTAAAAACGCCTTTGTAAATTTCTACTCGAGAAGAGGTATAAAGAGAGCCATAAATGGCATCAATGCTTCTTTGAAGAGACGGAGGCAGTGCTTACAATGCAATTAGCCATCTGCTTGGATGCATATGGCCACTCTGTACGCCTAGAAGTGTGTGTGCTCAAGTGTACGCACGTTTAAGATGCGTTTGCAGGTGACTCTTGAGAAGGCGAGTTAATATGTACGTTTTTGGAGTCATACAGGCTTCGTGTAAATAATCTTGCTTGTTGTACACTGCATTTGCACAGAGATAACGTTTCAATGACAAGCGCTCAAGATTATTACCTGCAACAAAATCGTCAAAAAAACTTGCAACAATTCAGGCAAGAATATTCATTCCTGCAACAGCAAAACCAACAACTACCTCCCATCTGTGCAGCCAAGCAACTCAGCAAACTTAAAAGATTTCTCACCACTCTCTTCTCCATCTCGTCTGAAATCTCTCCAAAAGTGAATCTCCAAGTCAAAGAGCTATGCCTCTCGCTTGTGGTTTGAACAAATCATTTGCGCTATTTTCAAATCATTTATATTCAGTCATGTCGAACATGGACGGCGATCCTGGGGTCTGGACTCCCCCACTTTATAAAAAGACATTTTAAAACTCTTTTTGTGTACGAGCATAACCATCAACCATGGCATAAAACAGAATGTTTAAATAGTAATACATTGTGAGTATGTGTAGTTATAGTGATAGCTGTCTAAAACAAAACAATTTTTGCTTAATTAAATACTCTTATCAAACAGGGGCGGCGATCTGCTGCAAATCTTTGGAGGAAGGGATCCTACCCAGCATGGACGATCCTGGGGGGATCCTAGAAAAAAAAACATTGAATTTTTTTTTTCGATACGAATATTTAAGTAAGCCAAGAATATTTTTGTTTCATAGAGCTATCACTATAAATACACATACTCACAATGTATTACGGTAGCTGGGTCGGCAACGACTCTCGGCTTGACCAATAATGAAAGGTCCTAGGTTCAAGTGAAACCAATGCCCTAGTAACCTAAATTCGCAAATGAAAATATGCAGCCTAAGTGACCTGGAAGCCCGTTCGGGTTATGCGCCACTATAATAATGCTCGTAATTATTATTATTATGTAAACATTCTGTTTTATGCCATGGTTGACGATTATGCTCGCATTAAAACAAGAGTTTAAAAAAATTTTTATTGATAAAAGTGAGGGAAGGGGTTCAAAATGTTATCGAAATCGGAGTTTTAAGATATTTTTTTGGGGATGTCCGGGCCCGAAGATCACCGCCCATGCAGGGTAGAACCCCCTCCTAGATTTGCAGCAGATCGCCGTCTTTGATGTTGAAAGACTTTCACACTTTTTGAAAATGTTCAAACTTGTCGTTTTGTTTCTTTCACTCAGAATGACCTAGTGTCGGCAGAAGAGTTCTATGGACGATTGCAGCAGATGCTAAATGCTTGGAATATCCCACTTAAGCCATTTATCATCCCCTTTCTCAAGGTATTTTATCGCTGTAAAAAATGTTTTATTCTCATAAATAGATAAAACGAAAAGTTTTTTTAAGTAAAAAAAGTTATATTTATTTTTTTTTCAGAGCAGTCTGCCCTTGCTGCAAAAAGAGTTGCTGGTTTGCTCAAAACTGCTGAAGGAAAACCCAGGCTGCTTTTACATTCCGAAGCCTGCGAAACAGTACGGGGGAGGTGATTACAGAAGTAGCATGGATGCTACACACAGCGCAGGCTTTCCATTTCAGACTCCACAGACGACTAATGGCGTGGAAAAGATGGAAACAAACAAGTTAGAAAATACTAATCGATTTAATATTATATTTTATTTAAATATAAAAAAAGAAATAACAACTTTGAATCTTTATTTTTTACAATCTACATATTATACAATACAAATGGTATCACCTAGGGGGATGGAAGCAGACACCAAGAATTGCTCCTTCTGAAAGTAAATGACATAAATAAAGGCTGCTTTCTAGAAAATACTTTTAAAACTAAAAGAATGATCAATGCATTCTCAATTAAACATGTGAAAGCAATAATAATAATATTTATAATAATAACGAGAATTATTATATGGGCGTGAAAGCTGAAAAGGGATGATGATGATGATGCTTATGATCATGAAAATGATAACGACGACGACGACGATGATGGTGATGATGACGATGATTATACATTATTATACAAGTTTTTGACACTTCACTTTGAATATGTATTTTAAAAAACAAAATTGAACGTTTTATTCTAAGCTTCCTTTTCACGATATTTTATCAGAATTTTTAAAGTTTTCTGTATGACGTTATTGTCAATAAATTTTTTTTAAAAGTATTTAAATTTGAATAAAATTAATTTATTCCGGAATATTATTAAATTAATGATATATTTTCTAAAATTACATTATCTTTATAAACATTTAATAATATTTTAAAGCTAATAAAGGTGTTTAAAACTTTAAACTGCACCTACGAATGAAAAGAATACAGAGTCTATATTATAGAGCCTAAGATAATTGCAACACGCATAAAATCCCTTCAAATTAAGTCCGGCATTTCTCGAATCGGCAATGGCGAACAAGAATTCAATCGATTTGAAGAAGCTGGTAGACAGGCATGGAAAAGATAATCTTGACCGCATGTATGGAGACATTACTGAAGATGAAGAAGAGGAAGAGGAGGAAGAAGATGTGTATGAGAATTACGGAGACAAAACTCTCTTCGGGGAAGCCAGTCTGGGCAACCTCACCGACGTGTTAGGCTCCAACCTGACCATCATGCTTGTGATGTTGGTGGTGGTTGACGATGGCGAGTTCTTAACACAAACTTTGTGTATGGTTTCATAAAAAAGGATTTATTTTAATCGTATTTCATGCTAACGGAGGCTTTAAAAACTTAATTTATACGAATCATAAACTAATTATTTTATTAGTTTATTTTGCGTTAATTTTAAAATTATATTCATACAATAACCTTGAAAGATTTTATCCTCAAAAGTCAAAAAATTTAAAGTATTTTTTTTGTAAATATTCAATAGAATATTCTGACGATCAAATTGAATTGTTGAAGCGATGTACTTTTCTGTCTGAGGGGTATCCTCAGTTTGAATTAAATAGGCCTCCAGTGAGAGGCTTATACAAAATGTATTGGCGTTTTGAGTTGTAATGGCAACTTCTTGTTTATCACTGGTGAAACAGTACCTATCATTACAAAGAGAACATGCTTTGTGTATAGAAACAAACAGAATATACACGACAGCTTTTAGAAACATGTCAAACTTGTTTTCATTGAAGGTTTCCGCTCTTAAAGTTCTCAAACATTTATAACTAAAGAGGCAAAGTAAATTTCTCTTAAATTAAAAATTGAAGTTTTCATAACCATTAAGATGATTTCATGAACATTACTTACTAATCAAAGAAACTCATGTGTTCAAGCCTATTCAAAAATAACTCTCAAGTTGTGGCTTATATCACGATGTCCATTTCTTGTGTTCTTGAATAATAGAATATTTTTATTCAATATAAGATTTAAACTACACTTGAATAATGCCATCTTGATTTTAATCTTTTGCCGAATCAATGAACCGCCCTTAATTGAGTGAAAGCCTATTGATATGGTTTCAATATATACATTCCTTTATGTGATATTTTCATAACTTCAAGGCATGGCATTGTCTACTTGTTCTGTGAAATCATAACTTTTCCTATTATAGGTTTGCTTTATAAAAATGGTAAACAATTTCTATGTATTAAAATTAGCTTTTAAAATATCAAATGAAAATTAATTTTTTTATTTACATTTTTTTTATCTGTAAAGAATACATTTATTAAATAACTGTATTTTATGGATTAATTATTTTTAGTCCCTATAATAAAATTTCTCAATATAAAATGTTGATTGACACGATATAACACCTCTTAGGGCTTCAATAAAATGTTATTTATTAGTTATTTTAAAAATGTATTGTTAAACTTGTTAAAAAAGTTATTGTCTAAGCTTTCAACATGTCTTTTTATGATCGATAGATTTATAAACATTTAGGAGCAACTATAAACAATGTATTGTCTAACCAAAATAAATAATTTTCTATAAAAAGGAACAAAATACTGTCTTTATTAGTCATTCCTACCAACTAATACTGAAATTCATACGCGAAAGTTTCACTAACTAAAATTTTTAAGTGTTTTCATTAAATGTACGTAAACATTGTCAATCAATCAATCAATCAATCAAATAAATTTCTATAGCACTCTCTCTCATCAAATTCAAGAGCGCTGTCAAATACAACCCTCCAAAATACCGTCATAAATAATAACTATAAAGTTTTTAAATGTGATCTAAAGCGCTGGCTAGATAAAAAGATTTAAAAAAATAGACTTTTATCTGAAAGATCAACTTTGATATTAAAAATATATAATAAAATAAAAATAAATTGACAAATCTTGAAATTTTTTTTAAATTTATTACTTTAGTTGAAAATTTAGTTTTTTTACATATTTAGTGCTTGTCTCTTCTTTGAAAAAAAATATATATGGTTCTTACAAACAAAAATTACATTCTGAATGATTACAATTTTATGATTTTAAAATTTTATCAGTAAAAAAAAGGTTTTTTATTCTTTAAAACTTGATCCATGACAATTTTAGCCTTTTCTGTTCAAAATTTAATATTAGTCGAATAATATTAATTTAAGGCTAGATTCATATATATATTCACTATTTTAATTAAATAATTAAAAGTATTTCGATTTTTTGACATTTAGAGATTCAACCTTTTAGAAAGTTTTTGATTCTCAACAAAACGCTTTTCTGTTCATTCAGATAGTTTCATTTCAAACCTTTTGAAGTAAAAATCTAGAAAAAAACGTTGTAGCTAGTATATTTACTTGAATTATTTTGTATTATTATTTTATTAATTATTAAAAACAATTTTTTAAATATTTATTTGTTTAAAGAGAAAAAATAAGTTATCTTTTTTTTATTAAACTAACTTATCAGAAATTATATTTAATGGTAATCTGAGTCTCATAACCCTAAAACACCTGTACAAAGCGCACTTTTTAAAGTCCTAAAATTACTTTAAAAGCTCACACATAGAGTTTACGGGACAGCAAGCTTGAGATCTTTAAGTCACACTTCCAGGCACTCATGCTCTTCTAATTAATAACTGCTTCAATAAAACAGAGCAAAAAAGATTTTTATAGATGTTTTTGAATTTTAAATTGTGAATTTTAAAACTGATTTCAACTATATTTGAGGTGCTGATTTCAAATAAAAAACAAGTTTTTTCTAGCAGCTCTAGTTTTTTTATAGATAATTTGCATATTAATCTTCGACTTTTACTCCATATTTTGCAATATTTAATAACACTACGCAATATAATTTTTTATTAAACTTGAAATATATATTTTACAATTATTATATTTGCATTTTTCAATAATTAATAAATTGATTTCAAGAAGAAAAAAAATTTAAATCATTTTGATGTGTTTTTCTATATTTGTGGAGAGTACACATGAAACAAAAACAGTGATTTTATGAAGAAAACTTATCTTGGTTACTTTGATTTTAAACATGAGAATTTGAATAAATCATGAGCACCACACTGGATCTGTAAGACATGTGAGGAGCATTTCCAGCATTGGACTACTGGAAAAGAAATACTTTTTAAAGCCAATTGCCAAGAAACTTGAATCTATTTTGAGAATATTTGTTTTTTCTTTATAAACATTATTGAAATCAAATGAAATAAATATAATAAGTGGCCCTATTGTGATTAAGTTTCTGCTAGACGCCTGGTTCTTCATTTGGAAAAAGTGCTGATACCAACCTTTCACCAACTACCAGAACTATTTGAAATGAGCATTTTCGTTTTGATGTTTTTATTGACGCTAATGAAGGTGATGGTGGCTATAAAAAAATGTTTTAATAGGATTAATAAAATGATCTTAGAGTTAGAAAACTCAACTTGTCAAAAGAAGCTTCTGAATTTACTAGCTTCTAGATTGAATGAAAAAAATGTACTGGAAAAAGAATCTAAAATAATTTTTACGGTTTAAGAGAAAAGAATCTTTTACTTTCAAAAAGATACATTTGTGTTTTGTGACGAAATTAGTGAACTCAGGAAAATTAGGTCTTTCAATACATTTTCCAGACGATTGGCGTTTGAAATGTTTAATATTTCATTTTTTCAAATCATGAACATGTTTTAGCTATTTTTATATAAAAATATTTTTATAATTCGAAAAAAAGATTTAAATTATTCGATTTTTTTATTCAGTTTAATTAAAAACCGTGGAGCATAAAAATGGTTAAAACAGTATATCTCAAAAACTCGAGCTGCTAGGAAAAACTTCTGCCATATTTGAATTTAGGGGATCAAATTCAAATAAAATCAGCTTGAAATATTCAGACACCAAAATGGCGGTTGGCCACTGTTTTTACGATTAATAAAATTTGAAGTAATACTTCACAGAAATATTTTTTTTGCAATATTAATTGTAATAACAAATAAATTTTAATCTTACAGCTAAGGTTGTTTGATACAATAGTTATAGTTACAGTTATGAAGGTTTGATTCATATTTTCAAAGAACAAGAACATAAAAACAAATTTTCAAAACAACGCAGTAACAACTTTAAACTAAATTGCGAGACAAAGAGTTTCAAAAATTCATTCTCATCAATTTCACCTAAAAAGTTGCAATTAATGTTTAATTAATTTTAACGTCGTTTACTATTCGTCTACTGCGCTGTCTAGTTTTTATTTTACAAAAAAGTTTTTTACTGACGTAGATCTGAGAAAAAGAAAAAAACTTGTTTTAACTTGCAAACATTTTAAATTTCTTTTTTAACATATGCAATCAGTACTTCTCATTCTCGATGTCTTGGGAGTTTTCTTATTTCATCATCTTTTATTTTATGTTTGGGCATGTGTGCTGTTATTAAGTTAACATGGGAATAATAATAATGCTTATTTAAAATGGTTGGCTGAACAGAGATTTGAACTAACGACCTTCAAGTTGCAGGTCCAACGACTTTACCATCTAGGCCAACCCGCTCGCCTATAAGTAAAAATAAGTAAAAACATGCACATAAGCTGTTAAATACGTATTTTTCCAAGTAATCAATAAAAAATTTAATATAAAGTTTTTTTTTCTTGTTGCGCCAGTTTAAATATTATTTAAAATAAATATTTGACTAGTGAGCTTATATGTGGGACATCATTAAATAAAGGGTTAGTGGGACAAATAAAAATATAAAAAAGTTACCACGGAAGATGAAAATATCAGATATTTTTTTAGCATTTTTGAATTACAGTAGTTTCAATAAATAAGTTAAAATATTGCAATAATAATTCAACATACTTTTTTAGTTTAACTTATATTTACAACTTTAAATTAATAAAATGAGTATTCAAACGTTCGAGGTATGGAAATCAATAAAAGAAACACCTGACGCCTCTATATAAAATCACATATTGGTTTCAAGCCAACCCGTTTCAGAAAAGTGTTAAAAGTTTAAGAACTTAACACAATACAATGTTTAGAACGTTTTAGGTTTGTCATTCTCTCCATATTATACAATTCATTGTTTTTAAATAAATAGTTATGAAATATACAATATATGTAGATTTTAATATTTAAGTTTTACTTTGTTTGTTGTGAACTTTAGATTATTGATTATAAATATTTTTCTCTATTTGTATGATGCTACACTGTTCTTTATGAATGCTTGAATGTTTGATGAATATAGTTAGTAACACAGTCTATTGATTAGCTAAATAGCATCTTTATTTGATCATTCAAAAAAAAGATTCTGATTTTAAACTGATTCAAATTCATAGTTTCTCACAATGAAAAGGCAGAATTTTATATCTGTCAATCATTCTACCGTTGATGAAAATATAAAATGTTGAGTTTAAAAACGTGGTTAAGTTTTATTTTCTTTTGCTTTGGTTGCCAAGCGTGAGTTTAAAATTCAACAATTTAACTATTCATCTTTAAAA
The DNA here is from genome assembly GCA_943735955.1 of Piscicola geometra. Lineage (NCBI taxonomy): Eukaryota > Metazoa > Annelida > Clitellata > Hirudinida > Piscicolidae > Piscicola > Piscicola geometra. Next base: position 883,104 of record OX030956.1, read on the forward strand.
TTTAAATAAGAGTTTACATTTTGCTATTATTTGTTTAACAAAATTACATTAAAAATTCAATGTTTTAAAAAGCTAAACTTTAAATTTAAGTGGGTTTTGTCCGTTTACGTGTTTTAAAATTAATTAAAACAGGTTTTAAAATTCAAAATAAAATATAAAAATTCTATTATTGAAAACTTTTTAAATTACAGAGTATCCGATGTTCAAAATAATAGTTTTATACTGTTTGGTTCAAAAGTTTTGCTACCAGGATGCCCCTATAAGTTCTTCGTGCACTTCTTTTCCTTCGGAAGAAACGAGCATAGTTCTGTTTTCAATCTTTCAGTTACCATCAGCAACAAAAAACTACTTGCGTCAATTTTCTATACAAATATAAAAGGTTTTTCATAGTTTTAATTGAATTGATGAAAATGAAAAGTAATGAAACAATGAACATCTACGAACTCTAAAATTGATATAGTAAACCTATTTCTTTCTAGGTATTTTAGTTCAAATTCGATTCAAAATATTCTTTTTTTCCTATCTCTTAGTCTAATATATTAACTTATCAAACAATTTATAGAGTGGGCTTTCAAGTCGATTGAGGTTACTGTTTGTTATATAATTAGTAATGATTAAACTAAATTTTTATAATTAAAAGTATAGTAACATATCATCTGACATTCAATAAACGAACTGAAACACTATTTTTTTTACATTTAAATTATTTATAAACTTTAAAGATTCCAAACGATCTTAGTGAAGATGTATACCACTTCACCGCTTCGTTTACTGGACAGATGCCCATCCAACGCTCGCTCAGAGTCGATAGAAAAGTTTTTTCAGCATTGATTCAGACAAACAAACATGTGTATGAGCCTGGCAACGAAGGTGAACATTTATAAATTCTGAAAACATAATGAAGATTTCTATATAGATATCTTTTAAAAAGAACAATTAGTTGAACAAACAAAAAATTTAAATATCATCACTGGTTCCAGTACTATTCAGATCTGTGGTGTATGGTAAAGGATTTTTCCCACATACAGAAAAAGAAACCTCTCTTACTGTCTTTGTGAGAAAATTTAATAATGTTTTAATGATATAGGAACTATCTAGTTATGTTAAAATTTCAAATAATAAATAGTTTGGGATGTCATAACAAATAGATTGGACACCGTGGTCCATATAATAAAAGCGCGAGCATTATTGTAGTAGGGTATGACCCGGACGGACTTTTAGGCCTTTCAGGTTTTAAAATTTCCATGGGCTCAAACCTAGGACCATCAACTATTGATTAAGACGAGATTCTTCACACATTTGGCTACCCGTTAACCCATATAAAAAAAATACAATTTGGAAAGTCAAATCAAAACTTCGAAATGTTTTCACTGTTTGCGGGACATTATTTACTATTTTCTTAATATGCTGTAACTTTACCTAAAGAAAGAGAAACAAAAGTGAAATAAGTGACAACTATCATGTGAAACACAAAATAATATTATAATTGCTCACTAAATGTTCTGGAACATTTTATTCAAGCATTGACTTTTTATAACAATAATAAATTCTAGAATTTAGAAAATTTAGAACTTTAAAAAATGTTATGAACAATAAGATTACTATGAGTTTTACATCTCAGTTGTCACTAATTTTACACATCGTAAAGAACTGTCTAAAGATATATTATTTAATGTGGGTTAAATCTTTCCTCCTATTCGTTTCTGAATCAAAAAATGTAACAAAACTAAAAGTTGTTATTTTTTGTAAGGGTAAGAACAGAAATAAAGTAGCATGTTTAAATATAGACCTATGAATAGAAAAGAAAGATTTTAAAAGTATATACAATCTGCAGGATTCTAATAACAACGTGGTTTATCAGAAATTTAGTGCATTTTCAGGTATTTTCAATTATATTCTAAACATTTTTGTTTCATATTTTTAAAATTAGACATTCAGAGGTTTAATGTTAGATATAATGCTAATTCAATCTTGCGCGTTGAAAGCGGGGATACATTTAAAGAATGTTGAAATTTATGATTGAAGGTGTATTAAAATTGATAATTGGATAATTCTTAAGAATCATACTGATCACAACAGTTAATTGTTAGAAAGGTAATCTTTTCATTTATGATTTTAATTTTATTGAAACTCAATATTTAATTAGAAGGCGTTGTCAATAGTAGATTCAAGCTTGCGCCTACCACACTTCTCGGAACATGGACAATTCGATCTCAAAGCAAAGTAACCATTAACTTTATTCAAATATAATTTACTTAATTAAGTCATCAGATTCGAAACATGGAATAGTAACTAAATAATAAATATACTTTCAAATATTCAATTTGAAAATATTAGAAAATTCTTTAATTATTGTTTATTGTTCTTTATTAATGCTCGAAGTTAGCATCAGGAGAATGCAAGTTCCAAGTCAAAAAAGAAAGTTTGGAAATTAATTTTACAAAAACATTCGAAACTTAGTATTTTATTTGTTTAATAGAAGCCAAAATTATTACGTGATTTTCAAAATACTAATACTCTAATTTGATTTATCATCCTGTTTCAGATACTGGATTGTTTCAAGTATATTTAAAAATTCCAAAATTTTATCTTTTTTATGAAAAAGTACAGTCAAAACAAAAAATCTTAGATCTTTCCATAATTGCGAAGTATTCGTCCTATTTTTTTACATTTTAGAATACTTTCTAAATCTATCATTTATAAATGAAAGATTTCAAATTATACTGATACTGATCAACTAGTTAAACTTACAAATGTGTATTGTTCTTTATGTATACAGATATAAATATGGGAAATCAATAGAGGGATTCGCAATAGTAAACGTCAAGTATGTTCTTAAAGAGTTTTCGAAAACAATAAAGGTCACATTAAATTAAAGAAAGTACTAAGTTTTAATCAGTTTTCCAATTTTCATCAAGTTAAAACGATTTAAAAGAATTTAAACTGAGTTTGTATTTGTTCTAGGTGGTCCATGGTTTTGGTGATATCTCTATAAGCCCAGAGGAACTGGAGATAGAGAAGAATTTCAAAAATGACAGTTTTATACAGTTTGAAGTCACCGTGGAGGAAACCGGCACTGACTCAGTGGTAGCTTCTTCTGCTCGCATTCCCGTTTATCTCACCCCATATCGCTTGACGTTCCTTCCTTCTAACAACGATTTTTTCATACCAGGATTCAATTATTGTTTCAAAGTGAGAATATATGATGTAATATTAAACCAAAATTATTGATTAAAATCTATTAAATTAACCATTTTCTCTCTAAGTTGAAACTTGCAAAAAGAGAAAACGTACCTCTTGAAAAAGAAAATCTCAGATCAATTAGCATGGTGTTGAGCCAAGGCAGTGTAGCTTTTGACACATTCACTGTAAACGTCAAACCAGAAGGCAGTTTAGATTTTTGTCAAGAGCTTTCGAAAAACATCACTAACTCTTTCCAAATAAAAGTATGTCAAATTTAATTAATTAATAGGTTTTTTAAATGATATAGAATACCCTTAACTAAGAAAAAAAAATTAAACATTTTTATTCTTTTTCAGTGACCAATATTACTATATAAAAAGAGCATTAAAAAATATCATTACTAAATAAAAAGAACATTAAATAATATTATTACTAAATAAAAAGAGCATTAAATAATATTATTACTAAATAAGAAGAGCATTAAATAATATTATTACTAAATAAAAAGAGCATTAAATAATATTAATACTAAATAAAAAGAGCATTAAATAATATTATCACTAAATAAAAAGAGCATTATATTATAATAAGATTGAATAGTAATATAATAGTATATTGTCATTTAGTAACTTTCAACTTTTCAAATGCATCGAAATTGTATCTAGATCAGAGGATTTTTTCTTCTTATTCATTATTATTTTATTCGGACTAGGAAGGCACCCTCAGAAAACTAATTAATCACTTGATTAATTTAAAATAGACTATTTAATTAACTTTTTTTTTCAGGCTATGTTTTATGATTTAGAAACTCAAACCAATGTCACAGCATCTAAAACTATCCCAGAGTTTGCTTCCTCTAGCAAGGTGTGTTACCTCTTTTCGTTTTTTCTATAAAAGGAAAACAAAATAATAACAAATACAAATATATTTTTTTAAAAATATAAATATCATACCATTGATTTAGCCTGGACTCATAATCAGTCAAATAAATGAACGAGAACCAGTCGTAGTAAGCATTGAAAGTTTTAATATGAAAAACCATACATTAAAATTCAATAATAAAAGTATATGAATGTTTAAATGAAACATAAAAGTCATCATGTCAATAAATTTTCTGAAATCTTTAAAAAAAACACACTAGCCTGGAAGTAGAGTTCAGTGGGTCATTCAGAGCACTGAAGAAATCTCTAAATTTGGTGTTTTAGTATGAAATATTGTTTATTTGTTTTCATGAATTTAGAAATTCGTTTGCCTTTTTCGAATGATTTTTCTATAATGTTAAAAAAGAATTTTGTCAGAGTATTTAACTATATTCATTTATGCAAAAATTAAGTCCCATGAATAATTCTTCCAAATAGGTAAAATCAGGTAAAGAGCTTCTACACAGTGAGCTTGTTACTTCAATCAAGTCAACAAAGCACAAACTTTCCTACATGGTTCAAAGCAATTCAGACCCTGAAATTCACACTTTGATTTACACCGTCACTAAGGATAATGAACTTTTGGTAGATTGCTTGAAAATTGAAGTCAAAACATCTTTTAAAAACAACGTAAGTTTTTTTACCATTTCGAACATTTATTCAACCAATAAGATACTAACTGTTTTATCATTATTTTTGTTATATATTTTTAATAACTTATAATAATTTATCCTGTTTTTAAATAATTTCATTTTACTTCTATACACCTTAGGTTTCGATAACCACTAACAAAAAAGAATTTATGCCGGGAGAATCAATAGAAGTGACTGTGACAAGTAATGGAACATCTGTTGTGGAAATTCATTCAGAGGATTCTGTTGATGCGTCATTAGATATGGTAATTCGAAAAATTGAAATTTAAAATAGCTTTAAATAAAAAAAAATTTTTTTTACATGTTTTTATAGGTTTTTAAAAAGAATATAAAAAATAAGTTTGAACCATGGACAAACCGAGGAAGATGTAATAGGATGTTGATGAACGTCAGTTTATTTTTTTTGCTTTCAAAGATATATAAATTTATTATCTATTTTTGGCAGTATTTTATTTTTTAACTCATCAGAAAGCTGGTTTTTTATTTGTCTCAGACCTTCAATTGACCGATAGACTAAAAAGTAAATTAAATTTCATATTAATTTTTAAAAGTCGATCAAATATATAATATTAACTCATTTCATATGACATTGAGCTTCAAGGCGAATCAATTAAAATATTCAATAACTATAATTAATTTTAAATTATCTTGAAATTGATTTTTGAAACATATTTATATTGATAGATACCATAGATAGTATCAAAAATGACGTGGAAGATAAAAATATGGAAGAAAAAGTAACAGAACACGCAAATGATTTTGAAGAAATTGAGAATACACTTTTCTGGACTGAAAAAACGTTCAAGTATGTTTAATTCATTGCCGCAAGACAAAAATATTCTTATTCCGTTCACCCTAAAATATATTTATTAAAATTTTTATTTCTTAAACTTTTTTTTCCAGTGAAAACGGTACAGCTAAATTTAATATTTATTTACCTCCAAAACCGTTGACTCAGCCAACTCACTTATTTTTACACGCATTTACATTCGATAAAGATTTGGGGTTGAGTGTGTGTAAAACCCCAGTAGAGGTAAATCTTAAAATATGAAATATCATTAAGAAGCTATCTATAAAGTTCCAATTCATAATATTTTATTTAAATGATTTAATATTCATTTAAATATTATTAAACTATTTTATCGAGTTACTTGAATTATTCCATGAAACATTCATGAAACCGATTTAAGATAACAGTGAATCCTCCATTCTACTTTTATGTTGACTTGCCCTCAACAAGCGTTTTAGGAGAGGAAGTGCCAATAACGGTTCATGTCTATAACCCTCACTCAGATGTACTACAGGTTGCTGATAATAAAGATAATAAATTATAAGGATGAAAAAATATATGTTCTCAATTTTTATTCATATTCATCAATAATTTTTATTTTTGAAGATTTCAGTGACACTGGTTAGTTCAGAGACTTTCAAGACAAAGCTGTGTGTCGAAGAAGACGAGTGTCAGATGGCAGATATAACACTTACGAAGATAGAATTTGTTGGTTGATAATATATTGATCTTAAACATCTTTAATCATTATTTATAAAAAAATTATTATTATTTATAGATAAAGTCTAAAAAACTGAAGACAAAAACTTTCACAATTCTGCCGACGACCACTGGCCGCATTCCCATCCACATAAAAGCGTTATCAATTGAGACAAACCTATCATTTGAGGATATCTTGTATGTAAAGGTTAAAATTATAATATAAAATTTTTCACGTGTTCAATCAATCCTTAAAACCTTTTTTGAATTTTATTGAATAATATTTAACAAAAGAAGATCGTTGAAACTTTTATAACACATTTTATTTAAGTTCGAAGGAGTTAAAAAGTCCTATAGTTTGGTCTCTGTCATAGATGAGACTTTGGTAACGAATTCTTCTTTGCAATTACTTCCTCGGAACGATCATTTAGTCGAAAATTCAACTTCAGTACAAGCTCTGGCGTATGGTTTGTATATTTGTATGTTCTAATGGCGGATGTTAAAACTAACAAAACTTTATATAAATTAGTTCATCAAACCTACTTTGTATAAAAAATATAAATTTTTATTAAATTGATTTACTCAATATTTTTCAATATCAGTTTGAACCTTATCATATTATATTACCTTTTTTGTCTTTTTCTTAATATAAATGACTAAATTTTGTTTAAAATATTAAAATAGGAAATGTTTTGATGCCAACTATCGAGAATATGCAAACGGTGTACCAAAACTCGAGAATTCTTGGAAGAGATAAACTCACAAGTTTTGCTTCTTTTGCTTACATTCTCAATTATCTAAAACATTTACAAGAATTTTCAGAAATTGAAAAAATCAGAGGCTTCAAGGCGGTTAAAGAAAATGCTACTGAACTTATTAACCTAGGTGAGATACTTAGTATTGTTTTTATAAATAAAAATACATTTTTTTATACTTAAAAATAATAATAACTAATTACTACAAAAATCACATTTTTACAATTTTTTATACAGCTTACCAAAGTCATCTGTTCTTCATGAAGCAAGATGGGTCTTATAGTAACTTGAAAAGCAAAATTTGTGATGAAAACAGTGTTTGGTAATAAATAATTTATATAAAAAATTAAAATAAAATTTTAATATACTATTTTTTAAAATTGTAAATATAGTTTCAATAAAAAATTTATAAACAATAAAAAATATAATTAACATTAATTATTAAAAAAAAGATATCTTTCAACAATGTTTTGAAGGTTAACCTCACAAGCTCTCAAAGTTTACAGCCATGCAATTCCGTTTGTCCCATTCGATGAAAAACGAGCCAAACTCATGGTTGAATGGCTTATAAGTAGGCATTTATAAAATATGTATTTAAGATTAAAATCTATTAAAAATAACTTTCGATATTTCTATTACAAACATCATGTTTATAAATTAATGAATATGTAAACCAATAAAATTTTTTTTTGATAAAGTATCTGTTGAATTATAAATGGAGGAAAATTTATTATTCAATAATAGATTGAAAAAAAGACATTTTGATTTTATAATTTTAAATATACTTTTTTTAAAAAAAATTTACTTAGGTTTTCAGAATAAAAAGATTTGAAGAGTTTAAATAATATTAAGAGTGACAATGTAATCGAAAAAATTAGAAATGTAATCAAAAATGTTCTTTCATAGCTTCATTGAGCTTTAATGTAAAATTAAAAAAATAAATGTAAAAAATATAATATTCATGAGTAAATGCAGCAATTTAAACTTGGTTGAAAGAATGAATTGTATTTTTGATAAAACTTGAAGTATTCTAACATTCACAGATACACAGACAAAACTCGGTTATTTTAAAGAAACATGCAAAACTAAGAAGGATTTAAAGGTTATTAATTTTTCGATTAGCAACACATGACTTATGGTTTTAAGCCACGATTCTTAAACCGTTTGGACACCCGTTCGAAACCCATTTCAATCAGCCACTAAAAATCACAAAACAGTCTTTTTCATTTATTTGAAAAATTGAATTTTCTCACATATTTTGAAACATAAACAGAAATGAACTGATAATGACTTTGTCAATTTTGATTTACAGGTAAAAAAAGAAGATAGAGTGGTGTTGACTGCTTCAGTTTTCATTGCTCTTTTCACTGCACGGGACGCCTTCAATGTCAGTAATAATTTTATATAAAAAAGTATTTAAAAAATTCATGAAATTATATTTGAATTAAAAAAAACAGTTTTCTTTCAAAGATTAAAAAAAAAAATTTCTTTGAAACGGAACTTCTATAAATTATTTAAAACCTGATTTTGTCAGTACTTCCTTCAAACAATCCAAAGATTGATAATAAAAGCTTATTCATGAATTTTTAATGAAACATTTCTCACCACAAAAATTTTACTTTCAATTTAAGCAGAAAGAAGCTTTAGTTTATAATATAGGTAAATCCAGATTCGACTAAAAAACTTTCGATTCACAGTGTCTATTTGTTTTTAAAAACAAAAAATCGTATGAAAAAATGAATGAACTCATTTTAAAGAACAGGAGTATAAGAATATGACTTATGTAAGCTGATAATTTAATCAAACGCTATAAAGAAAAGGGGAAAAATTAACATAACAAAGATTAATAAATTCAAATTGAATTTTTAAAGTTTTATTTTTAAATTATTGATAATGACATCTATAAAACATTAGAGTATAGACAAAAGTTAAATTGTAAATTAACCAGATTTAAATGCAATTGTTATTTATTTATTGTTTCAAATGCCTCAAAGTTTCACACGACACATTCCACATTTTAAAGACTTTTTCACGGATTCAATAAAAAAAATTCGTTGAATCGCCAAAAGTGTTTTAGAAGTTTTTAAAAATCTATAACTTTTTTATACGTAATCTTTACCGAAACGTTCACTACAGATTACAAGTTTTACCTTGGATATAAGTATAGAGAAGGCGCTATACTTTTTAGAAAGAAATTACAAGACACTCTCCAATAAGCCAGAGGTTCTCAGCGTCGTCTCATACGCTTTTGTTCTTGCTGAGTCTGAAGAACTCGATACGGCTCTATCTGCCCTTGAAAACTTAGCTGTTCATGAAGGTGTTTTTGTTAATTTAAACATTATTCATGAATTACTAAATGTTCTAATTCTTGATGAAAAATTTATAATAATTATACGTTTCGGAATATTATATCAATTTTTTAGCATACATTTTTATTATGTAATTTCCATTAAATATGCTTTCTGTTTTTTTCAAAGATTATACATTTAATAGGCTAAAATATAATTCACAGATAAAATGTTTTATTGGCAAAACCTTGATGTCAATAAAAACCTTAATAAAGGTTTTTCTATGCAACTAAAGCATGCTTCAAGTGCCGATATACATTCAGCGAGCTACGCTTTGTTGATCTACATGACTAAAATTGGAAAAATGAACAAAGTTAATAATAAATCAGTTTTCTTTATACACTCGCAAAATCAAAGTGATTCAAAAACGAATTCTGATCCAGACAAAACTACCATTAAAGCAACTGCAGTTCTTCGTTGGTTGTTAAAACAAAGAAGTCAAGATGGAATCTTCCCGATGGCTTTGGTTTTTAATTATCTAGATACCTTGTTGATTGAAATTAAAATAATATTTATGATTTTGTTACTAATTTTTTTTTACATAATTTATAATTTAATTTTTTTTGCGAGTTTTCTGTTTTAAATGAAATTTTGTAAAACATTTTCTTAAAGTTAAATTTAAAATTGTAATAATTATTTATTTTTATGTTTTCAAAATAATGTATTGCATTCTCAAAAACCAAAATTTTTTTTCATCAAGAAATATAATATGCGAATAAGCTTGAAAATGTTTGATCATAAAAACAATATCCGCTTCTCTGAGTTTTTTAATATTTTTGTTATAAAATGTGAAAAGATCTTTTAGAAAATTATTTAACAATTTATTTTTATTATTATAGGACAGCATCACAACAATGGAAGCAATTTTAATGTATGCGAAAAACATGAAATTGAACAATACAAAACAGTCAAAGTTGGAGTTATTGTTTGACAACCAAGTAATCCACCGCTTTGATTGTTTCAATATCGGAAATGTTCTCGTTCAGCAGAAGTTTGAGGTTATCAAACTTTGAATCATTTTTATTCGTTTTTAATGTAAGATTTTTTAAACAAATTAAATGTTTATTGAAGTCAAACATTATTTGTTTTCAGACTCCAAGTTCCACAACAGAACTAGAGTTTGGCAATTACTCGGATGAATTTTTTGTTTTTCAGGTAGGTTATAAATAGTTGGTGAAAATGAATCAGATAAAGTTGGATAAATAAAATATAACAATTAAAAGCTATATGTAACTCCCTAAATAAATAGTTGTTCAAAAGTCTGTTTGAATTAAGATAATAAATGAAAACAAATATTATTTAAAAAATATTAAATGTAAAAATATAATTGCAGTGCGGTGTGGTTTACTATAGTCTGCAATGTGAAGAAAATGAGTTTCTCAATCAAACATTGAAGACTAAATTGGACATGAAGCAACTAATACTGGAAGCCGATATAAGGTCTTTAAGACAAAAATAGATTATTTTAATAAAATTGTTAATAAATTAACAGTAGAACAGTAAAAAAATATCAAAAGTTTTATTTTCTGTAAAAAAAATTGTTAAAAAAATTATTTCTTACATTTTTGTTAAAGAATTGAAAACATGAAGAATGTAATTAAATAATGAGCTTTCAATGGTTTCAGTTTTGAGAAAACAGTAGCAGGTATGGTAGTTGTGGAAGTTGCCTTGTTGAGTGGATATACAGTGAAAAACCTCCATGAACTGGTGAGCGTAGATGCAAACGTCGTTCATCACGAACTTCACAACGATCGTCTCATCATCTATTTGGAACAAGTAAGATGTTCTCGCAACAATGGCTAACTTTGATACTTAATTTACAATTATTTTTCAAAGTATTTCAGTCGTCATATATTTTCAAGCTTTCTTTTTAAAATGCTTCAAATTAAAAATATTCTGTTATACTTTTAATATATTTAAATTGTAATGCCTTTTCAGAAATTATAAATTTTTTGGTTTATAAATTGTTCAATCAGTATTTTTTCATGAGAATTTTTTGAACATTTTTTACCTTAAAAACGCTTGGACATTTTTTTAATTCCGCAAAAATAAACTTTTTGGCTCATAAAGTTCAAGATAACATATTTTGTTTTAAAACTTTTAAGGTTTTGAAAAGTATTTTATTTGTTTTATCAGAATGAGATTATTTCAAACTTATGAAGCAAAATATTAGTAATTAATCACTTTAAGTATATAAAAACTTACTTTTAACTTTTTAATAGTTTTTAGTTATAAAGAAAAATTATCTTTTAAAATAATAAACATAGTTTTCAAAAAAATAAATAATAAACTTGTAAAAATGTCTTGGCTACGGAGTTCTGTTCATGACTTCATAGGAAACTAAAAACGGCTTGCTACAAACTTGTTTTCCTTTGCATTGACATATTTTTACCTTGTGGGTGTGGATCGGGTCATTTATAAAATCGACAAAGTTATGTTGATGGAAAACCACGGAATGTTTTAGATTCCGTTTTTTATTTGATCCACGTTTGCATATGCTGGCAAACCATCAGAAGTTATGTGACTCTCCATTAGAATATGTTTTTCAATAAAAAGTTTTAATTAAAGGCAGATCTTTCAGAAACATCCACTAAAAAGCACTCTTTACTGAGTCGCTTAACATCACCAAACACTCTGTGCGTGTTTGCGGTTTTAATAAATTGAATGACGATTGAGTCATCATTTTATAAAAACTTCAAGTCTCTTCTGCTTTAACTATATTTCACACTTATTACGTATGACTTTCCACCAGTTGCTTACTACGACATGACTTTCAATGCTGAGCTCGTGTTATGGGACCAGCAATGCACATTAATAATACTTTTTTCGACGCTAAGACTGCTATTTGGAAAAACGAAACTTTTTCTTCTTATTTAACAACCCCTATTTCTTTCGATTCTAATTTATATTTTTTATATAAAAATATTTTACTATAAGAAAAACGTTTATTTTAAAATGTCCAATGACTTTGAGTAAATAAAAGTGCATGACATTTTCAATATTAGTATTTTATTTAGGAAAAGCAACATGAAATTATTTTAAAACGCTTAATTTATAATTCGATAACAATTAACAAGATACCATTAATTGGATTTTGAAAAAGTTAAAAGATTTCATTTATAGCTATTAAATAATTTAATTAACCTAATTTTTTAAACTATTACAATTTTGATGCTAATATTTTTCCATATTTAAAAGATGAAACAAAATTCATCAATAAAACAATATTGAAAACTTCCAGATAAAAGAAAAAAACTTGAAAATACTATTAGAGAAAAAATTTGACTTTGTGAATTTAAAACCAGCTACGGTAATAACATACCCACTTCTCCAACCAGGTGAGAAAGAAAAGTTTGTCAAATAGATGTTTTTTAAATCAAAAAAATTAAAAAATTGATATTAATGAGATTTTTAGATGATTTAAACAACTTTGTGAAAGTTTATCCAAGCTTTATTGGTTAAGTGAAAATTCAAGTTGTTCATATTTTGAATAAAATTATTTTTTCATACTTTAAGTTCCTAATCACTTGTCTGAATGTTGAATATTTTTTTAAAAATTACTATGAAATAGTGGTAAATTAAAAACTTTTTGTTACGAAAGATGTAAAAATTTATCCTTTAAATTGTCAACATTTTTTCAGATACTCTACTCTTTTAAAAAATCGTTAAGCCGTCGTGAAGAGATATTTGAAATGCCACAAAAACCAAATGATAGTTATATTGCTGACGGATTTTTTTCATTTTTCTAAGAGGGAAAAGCTTAATAGCCTCAGTGTAATTATAGTTTGTGTGTTTGCTTCTATGTGTGTGTGTCTGTGTCTGTATTAGTGTGTGTGAGTGTGTGTGTGTGTGTGTGTTTGTGTAAATTACGTCTGAAGTAATTAGAAATAGTGTGGATAAAAGATGACTAAAGATAAAATAGAAGGATTTTAAGGAAAGACAAAAAACTAGAACACTATTTATCACTCTCGTTTCTTGTTTTAGCACAAATATTTTTGAAAACTAAGGAAACATAAAAAGAAAGTATTTTTTCACCAGTATGATTTACATTTTGCTTAAAATTTTATGATTTGTGTTCACAAATAATGTTTAACAAATGAAAAATTTAATTTATTGTTTATGTTTCTAATTTTGTTTAGAATTTTTAGGCTGATTACTTTCTGTAATTTCTACCTTGAAATCATTAATGAACTAAAAAGAGAGAAAAAAGTTATTGTAAAAACATTTTCATAATGAAATTATTCCGTAAAACCTTCTATGTAATGTTTTAACAAAATATATTAAAAACAAAATTCTAATACTTTTTATAATTTGTACCTAATAAAAGAGTTTTTAACAGTTTTAATTGAGACTTGCCGAGTCGTCTTAAGTTATTAAAACTGGAACCTGTGCAAATGGACAAATTAAATAGCTCATATGCAGGAAATTAAAATATTATAAAAATAATTGAAAAAGGATTGATGGGTCTTTAAAGATTTTCATTGCTGAATTAACAACTGGATTAAAATTAAGTCGTTTGTGTAACTTGAATTATTTTTTTGGTTAAAGTTTATTATTTACAATTTTATTTTGGACTTTATAACTCATTGATTTTTATCAAGAACCAGTTTCATGTAAATGCTTTAGAAAATTTGAATGATAGGTTTTTTTGATACATTTAAGGTCATTTAAATGTTTCAAGTTTTTAAAAATATAATTTTTGGGCAAAATATTTAATATTAATAATTGAAAAAAAAACTTTTTTAGATGGAATTTGGAATTCAAATTTTAAAAAATAGTTTATAATTTTTATTGTTAAAGCAAAAAAAAATGTTCGTTTCCAGATGACTTCACCACCAATGATAAATGTGAATACGCTTTAATATCTTTGACGCCCATTTTGTTTGTTTCAATTATTGTCAGCAATATTCGCAAAAAGTGAGAGATCCCAAGTGAGCGAAAACCGCCCAGTGTCGCCAACTTGCATATTCTGTGAGATGCTTGAACACATCATTATCATCATGAAAAAATAAAAGCATGATCTGGGGACCTTGGACTTTATTAAAGCTTTTGACAATATATCACACAAGTGACGGAGGACAAAGCTGCATCATTAAGTGATAAATGACTGTACCTTCGAATGTATAAAGGCTTTCTTCACAAAAAAAACAAGAGTCATTTAAAAAAAGCAGCTTTAGCTCATGTTCTAGTAGTTCTTGATTTATCACAAGATAGTGTTTTGGGACCCTTTCTGTTTTTGACTCACATTAATAATCTATATTGAAAATGTCATCAAAAACAGGATTTTTGGCTGATGATTGTGTGGTCAACTGTGGTAAAGACTAGTAAAAAATTCAAAAAACCTACATCAACTGTGGGAATGGGAGAAGTTCAGGAGCATGTTCTCGAACCTTGAAAAGTACATCATCCGACTTTTTAAAACAACGCTCTCAAACGCAATTCACATAGAAACTCATCTTGATATTTTTGAGTAGAAATCACAAAAGACATTGGAGGGGGAACGCTCAGACGATAGTTATGAAAAAATAGAACTTAACGTTTTCATATCAAAATTTTGAGAATTAACAACTAAGATGTTAAAAGTGCCGTTTACTTTCAAGTCTTAAACTTTGCCGCACAATTTGAAAATCCTACCAGAAGGACTGAATTCACAAAATGAGATGATGCGAAGAAGAAAAGATCGGTATGAGGTGAGAAAATATGAGAAAAAAACAGGCATTTTTTCCATGTTTCATCCAGGTTGAAGCACTTACTTGAAAAGTGATTATTATCAACTTCAATATCATATTACAAATAAGTTAAAATAATCCTTTTTATTTTTTTTCTTCCTTTTTCATATTTTTAGAATCATATTAAAGCCGAATTTTTCAGTTACAAAAACAAAAAATTCCAAAAGACTTAAGATAATTATTAACAAAATCTTTTTTAAATTTAAATAATTGAAGTCATGAAAAAGTAAAAATAATTTGTGACAGTAAACGTTTTAAAATGTATTATAAAAATTGCGAAAGTTGTTAATAAACAAAACAGAAATCAACTACAAAAAACGACTTTTATTTGCTCGATTTCATCAAATTTATTTTTTTATTTTTATTTTTTCATTAGTAAAAGACAACGGGTAGCCGAGTTTTTAACAACTCTCGGCTTGACCAGTGGTTAATGGCCCTAGTTCGAGTGCAACCGATGTCCTAGTAATGCAAAGACGCAAATTAGAAAATTTGCAGCCTGAGTAGTTTTGAAGCCCGTTTGGGTTATTTACCCTATAATAATGCTTGTCAATATCATTATTATTATTTATTTTTAAAATTTTCTTTTTACTATTTTTTTCTATTCATTATTATTTTTGTTGTTATTATTATTATAAGTACTATTATTATTATTTACAATTCGGAGTCATTTTTACTTTTTTCATCTCAATGAATAGTTATTTTAATGTTTTAACTTTACAGATGCCAGAGTGGTGGGTTTCTATTCAGAAGAAAACAATGAATATGTTTGTTCATTGAAGTAAAGATTTCGAGAAATATTTATTTATTTAAAGAGTTATCTCATATATTCTGATTATATTCAACATTAAATTCATTTATTGCAAATACTTTTAATGTATGAATAAATTGTTTTAATTAATTTATGGCTGCTAAATCTAATATTCACTAAGCACAAGATAGTAACCCTTGTCTGAACCATGTATGAAGTTCAAAGATAGAATCCGCTTTCTCAGTTTATCGTTAACCTTATTCCGTTTAAAGATTTTATTCAACGTTTAGATTGAATAAAACTGTCCAATTCAAGGTTTACAACACCAATTAAAGATGTATTTGGAAATGAGTTTAATGAGTTTGTTATCGTTTTGGAAATCGTGCCAACTAAAATAAAATGTAAAATCATGGGGAATATTTATTTAAAGTTTGAAAGTGTTTTTTTTAAAGTAGGTTTATACTTTTGTAACCAGCGTTCTTTTTTTTTTTCGTTAACAAAATAAAGCAATAAAATTTTCACAATTTTTTGACACTTAAAAGTGGGAAAAAAACTTTTTGGAGTTCGGCTGATTATTAGTGGTGATACTAAATACGATCAGTGATCAAGTTGATAATATTATTATAAAATGAATGTTAAAAAATAGGTCAGTTGAAAGTTAGTTGATCATTTTTTAAGATTCTATTAATTTTCAAAACACTAATTTTATTTTTTTGATATTTACTTAATCCACAAAAATATCTTAAATAAATTTTTTTTTTAAATTTTGTATTTTGAATGTTTACTTATTTATTTTTTTAAATCTACGGTATTTTTTTTCGTATTCAGTCAAATAGCTGGTCTTATTATTCCTAGTTAAACAAATAAAAATAATTATGTATCTGTTGAAACGTTAACTAAACTTTTGTTCACAAAATAAATGTAAAACAAATATTATACATTTCTTTCGTAAATCCCAAAAATGTAACTTTAAATCATTGGAATAAAAAACTAGCATTAAAACTTAAGCTTATTTATAAAACTTATAATTTGAATAATTTTGAGCTTAAGATGCAAATAAATTGAGAAAAAATACTTTAGATTCTTAAAAAACTCATAAAAAAAAGATAATAATATCAACCCTTTGTTTATGAAGAACAGGTTGCTATTTATGCTATTCTATTTTAGCAATGCCGGTAGACGTTGTGTTTCTGAGTTATAATGTGTGTTTTTTCAGAAAACGTCATTTTCAACATGTATAGTACCTTTATTTAAGTAACTATATTTTTAACTAAATAAAATTATTATTACAAAATAGATAACGATATAACCTTTTTAATGCATTTAATTTCTATAATTTATTTTACTTTTTTTATCTAAAATTAAACGATTCAAACAAAGAGTATATGATTTCACGAAATGCTGTTAAACAACGGCACCTGATATACCTTTTCATTTAATAATTACGCTAGTGAAAGAATTAATTGATTTTTAAAAATGATACATTTTAAGATTAAAAATTGAATTTTCCACATTTTGTGATATGAAGCTTATCTGTAAGTTGAAATCAACTCTCTCAAATTTCGTTTTAGTGGTTAAACCCGCATAACATCTAAAAAAATATAAAGAATTTTATAGAAGCACCTTTTTATGAAAAAGTATGTTATATATCTTCTGATTAAAATAATATAAAAATCATTTCATTAATTAAATCGTTCACTTTTTAAATAAATTCTTATTACATACCAAGACATTTAAATTTTAAAGGCCACCACTTGCGCGTCGTTGTCTTTCCTTTGGTCTTTTAGATCTACGAGTTTGAAACTCTTTAAATATTTTATTTAAAAGTGTTATGTTCTGAGAAGATTTATTAAGTGCAAACCAAGATAGCTATACTATTCGGCTCGATTATATACTATAAAAATAATTTACGGCCCAAACAGCTTTTTTATGACTTATTTTCTCGTAATGAAAAAAATGTTGCATAAAGAATTATTTTAGAGAAATAAAATTGGTGATTTACATTGTTAATATTTATCACATTCAAACATAACTCAAAGTAAAAAGTAACCATTCATAAAAAAATTCCGAAAATGTAACTCTCAAAATTTTTAAGTAGCGATTTTCACACAAAAGAAAAAATGAAAATTTACGATCCTAAAAGTAGGGTTTATGGATTCTCTAGGTTTTGTGCTTTGGCATTAATGGTAAAAGTGAAAGCGTGAATATATGTCCGCATCAGAACATTATCCGTTATTAAAAATTTCAAAATACTTCATAGAGAACATGCTGGTTCATTTTGAAAATGGATTAACCTGTTCGTCGACACTCTGTGCGATGTGTCTGATAGTCATTGGCACTGATGCCTTAGACTGGCGATGTCTTATTTCTGCACGAAATGCTGTGAATTCGTTTTCTAGTATCTGATAGTTTCTGTTTTCAATAAGAAAACCTCAAGTTACAGAACTTTTTTGGTTTTGTCTGTACAATCTTTTGTATATTTTGAACTGTATGACCCAGTCAGTACCTGCAAGCTAGTTTTTAGTCTTAGATTAGCTTATCTCAATATGTTTGAAGGTGCGACCCTCATTGTCAAAATTCTTCTGACAGTCTTGAGAGGAATTCCGATAAAATATTTTTATGGTGAACTGGTGACCGAATAGTTAACCCGTGACCCCAAAACGTAGGGTTTTCCCTAACATCTGAAAACTCTTTCAAAGAAAATAGGCACCGTCAAGAGAGACCTGAGCCTTGTGTGAAAAAAAGGAAAAACAATAACTTTTTCTTATACGATCTTATTGAATATGAGTACGATTGAAATAATTTTATTTTTTTCAGATTTCGATTGGGTACATGTTTACACCAAAAGGTTTATAAAAATGAAGTGCGGCAGAGAATAAAACTAATTTAGAGATATTTAATGAACTTTTCACAAATTTATTTAATACAAAATTACTAAATATCATATTTATTAAAGTTAACATCATGGTTAAAATATAATTTTTCAAAATAATTAGTTGATACCATTGTAGAAACAATATAAATAAGTTTTTATTGTAATAAACAAATTTCATTGTGTATTAATGTATTAATTACTCTTTTAACTATTTGAATCATTAGTGATCGATTTTTTCTATGACGCATGAAAGTATTAGTAAAAGTTTCATCCCGTAATAAGTATGATAGCTTTATACTTTCTTTTGCGCATATGTGGGAAAAGTTGTTAACATAATCGTTAATATATTCCGAAGAATTTTTTGACGGGCATGAATTGTAAAAAATTGCTTAAAATGGGATATATAATTGAAAAAGAGAAATAAAAATGGCAAACAGTAATTCCGAAAAAGCAAAAAGTCTTAATAAATTGTAAAAAGTGTATTAACAAAAAAAAATTTATAATTGTAGTGAAATGAGTAATATAAAGTTTAAAAAAACTGCAGAGAATGGGGAATTCACATCTAAGCATATAAATAACATATTAAAAAAATTAAATACATCAAAAGTCCCAAATCCAAATGGCGTACAACCACTTTTGTGTTAAATTAATTCTAAAAATACTTTAAAAAACACTATATTAAATAAATAAATTATTTTAGCAATAAACATTATGCTTTTATTGATAAACGGTTAACAATGCCGAAACTAATTGGACTAGTAAATAAACAGAGAGTAATATACACTATTTATACTGACTTTATAAAGGTTTTTGACAAGACACCCCTTAACAAATAAATTCGTCAATTAAAAAGCTATGGAATTGCGAGCAAATCGGGTAAACAAATTTAAAATGGATAAATAATATAACTCAAAGAGAAAATGTCAATGGGAGAAGATGAAAACTGGCATTCCCAAGGAATCGTTCAAAGCCCAAGGTCATTTTTTATTTTTAAAAATAAATTACCAAAAACAGTCAAATCAATTTTTTAAGTTTGTAAAAATGATTAAAAAAAATATCGTAAAATATCTGAAAGGACTGACAAGTTAATTCTGCAAGAAGACAAGAAAAAAATATTCGAATGAAGTCTGCAATGTCAACTCAGGCTTCAACCGTATAAATGTAAATTATTAAAAATTTACCGCGACTTTAAACTATGCAGGCTTACAAGGGATGTCAGGTATAACAAGAAATTATTGCATATGAAAAATACTTCGGTTTAATTAAAAATGACAATTTAAAAGTTGAAATACATATACAAAAACAAGAAAGTAAGTCAGTTCAAATAATTGGTTTGATGAAAATAATTAAGTTGATAAAAAAAACAACATTATAATTCTTATTTAAAACTATTTTTAAACCCCATAGGAAGTGCACTAGCACTACGTGGAGTCCATCATTCAAAAAATGTCAATAAATGTCGTATATTGTTCAGAAAAAACAACATACATGATTGCAAACAACGAATGGCATAATCGCGTTAAAAATAATAAAAAATAAAAAAATAAATATGATGAAACTATCCAATCAACATTGTCAACATGATAGACGTCAAAATGTATTTGCTAACAGTGTCAAATACATTCTCTTATCAAGTCTTAACAACTAAGAATATATACAAATTCAAAATAAATAAATAATTTATAAATAAATCATTCAATGATGTACCATTATTGTAACACAATGAGTAAACAATATTTCAATAAATATCTAAACAGTAACCACTATAGAAAAAGAAAAAAAACCTGCGGTGGTTTATTTCTTTAAAATAACCTTAAGACGACAATACGACATCAAAACGCAATATCTGATACTAGATATCTTGTTTCATGGTTTACTTTGGAAAGCGTACTCATAATTTATGCAAATGAGATTAACGATTAACATAGACAAATTTCCAATGTTTAAATAGCTGTATGGTAATAAAACGGTGTTGCTAACAGGCAAAAGAAAATACTTTAAATTAATAAGATTTTTTTCATATTAGTTTAGTTTAGAGAGTTAAAAACCACGCAGATCTTTTGACTTCTATAATATTACTAGTAAAACATTTTGCTGATGACTTTATTGCTCTGACCAAAAATATAAAGCTAAAACTTTTTATTAAACAATTAAGCATAATATTTCTGAATTTTTATAATATTTTTTAGTTAAATAAAGTGGTTTCATCCATTTTTTAGGATTACGATTGACTCGGTAATTGTTTATGTCTATAAATAGGAATATCAATTTGAATAATTTTAATGTGAACAGATTTGACATTATGAATAAAATTATTATTAATTACTTTAAAAAGTATTCATAAAAGAAGTAAAGAAGCCTTCTTTATTGTTCATTTTACGATATATCTCGCCTCAGATAGTTTGCCGAAATATATACCAGATTTGACATTACTGAGTAAAATTATTATTAATTACTCAAAAAATTATTTGTAAAAGAAGTAAAGAAGCCTAATTTATTGTTCATTTTACGATATATCTCGCCTCAGATAGTTTGCCGAAATATATATCGTGAACTATCATATAACTTTAACAAAATATGTATAAAAAAAAGAAGTAAAAGAAGTCTCAGTTATTGTTCATTTTACGATATATCTCGCCTCGGATAGTTTGCCGAAATCTAAAATAATATGGCCGCTTTTTGTTCTTGTTAGAAACCAACAATCAGCTGATTCAAGAAATAAATAAACATTGCCATCAGCTGTTTTTATATTGCTCTGTCTATGCTTCCGAGTACGTTTTCCATAGTATCCCTTGTTTCATGACCAAGGAAATATAAAAGTCATTAGCTTAAAACTAATTCTCTACTTTTTTTGTAAATGCTACGAATTTTACAGAGTATCATCTTCCATAACACTTTTTCTGTACTTATAAAAATATTTATTCGATTCTGATATAACATGCATTTCATAAGCACTAACGTGACTTTAGATAACAATTCTTAATCAAAGGAAAGCACGTACATTAACTCTTACATGCACGTACTCCTTTCGATATGCGACGTGCTTTTTTATATATATTAATAGTGCTTTCATTATATTCATCCAGTTGTAAATATAGTGAACATTTCAAAATACTACGTATATTTTATACAAATTGTATAAAAAGTTTTTAAATCTAAATAAATTTTGGGTATATACCTGGAAAACCAGATCAATAAAGCAAAAAAGTCAGATTCTGAATGCAGGAGAAGTAAATTGAAAAGGGATTGCATGAAGACATTTTTAACATCTAAAAAAACTTTCTGCAAAGCAAACTCTTCTTATTTTGAAAAAAATGAAATATGAAACGATATTAAATTATAATTTTGATTCAGCCTATGGTGCTTAATCTGGGATTATTCAGACTAAATCAAATTGCGCAAATTAAACATTAAAAAATAAATTGCATGAGTTAAAATTATCCTTGGGATAATAATACTCTTTTTCATTTTTGCATTTTTTTGTACAAAGTTTGGAAGATACTGTATTTTTAAAATTGTAAATTATCATTTTTGCTATTAAGATTAAATCACTAAATATTCAAATAATTTATTATTATTAATGGTATTTCGTTAAATTCTGGAATTAATTTTTCATTATTGCAAGTTATGTAAAAGAGTTATAATTATAATTATAATTATGATTAAATATTAAAATAGATACATATTTGAGAATGTATGAAAAGCTCTTCACTAAAGCAAGCCGAAAAACTAAAAACAGTCTATTAGGAATGTTTAAAATAAAAACTAGAAAAATAATAGTATTAAATAAATATTTAGTCTTTTAAAAAACATTTTTCAACGTTATAAATATTATTATACAATTTAATAAAACTTTGCATTTTTATATTTTTTTAATATATAAAAAATGAATATTATTACAAAATGTTAATGAAAGTTTACATTTTTATATTTTATAAATATGTAAAAAATGAATTTTAAAACTCTTATAGTAAATAACATAGATTGTATTTAATATAGTTTTAAGTGAATCATTTAATTTATTCACAATATTATTTTGAAAAATCTTGTTTTCGAAGTCTTTTTTATTCATTTAATTTTAATTTAACATTTTATTGACTTTAGTGAATCGTCCCTAATTGAAGGATCATAAACTGAATCATCCAAAGTCTACTTTCATAGGCTGAATCATCCAAATTTTTACACTTTACTTTATTATGTTGTACTTTCTTGAAAAATACATAATTATACTACATAATTGTATATATAATATGAATAAATTCAAATGTTATTTTTGATTAAAAGTTTTTTTTATTAAAATAACAATAATGAAACATTACTTAAGTGTTCAACTAATTAATGTTTTCATTTCATGAAAATTTTAAAATTGAAGTACAAAGAAATATCTTGAAATAATGCTTCAAAAAACTATACTTTCTTTCTAGTGGACTGTTTGTTGATCTGGTTGAATGAGCCGTCTTTGAGTGGCTTTGTTTGGTTTGCACAAGTGTGATCCCAGTTTGTGAGCTTCAGAAGATTGGTTCTTTGACTCACATTATTGTTGCGGATACAAAAAAGAAAATTGAAAACCATCGAGAATCCTCTGCGGAAGCTAAGAGTTTTAAAGTTATACAATTGTGAAAAATGTATGAAAACTAAATTTTACAATTTGGTCATATATTTAATTATTGTACTGCCTAGAATAAGGATAAATTATTTTTTTTATGTTTAAATATTTGATTTTTAATCTTCGAAAACACTCATGGAATAAATTATGCAGCATAAATTTGAATTAAGTATTTATAAAACTAAGTTGTTTAAATCTTTTAAAATAGAAAAAAAACTGGTTGATTGAATTTATCTACTTTTTTTATAACTATGTTAATTAAATTTGAAGAAAAAAAAGTATTTCACATAAATAGGCATGAAAAATTTAATTTAAAAAAAGACTTACTTGGAGCTCATCCAGCAGTATATGATTGGATTGTACATGGAGTTACTCATGGCAAGCCAGTACACGAGAAGGTAGATATGCTGCAACAGTGGCTGTTCTCCTAATCCCTCACGCACAGATTCTTCAAACAACAGAAGCAAATTTTGGGGCAACCAACACACCGCAAAGATAACTACTACCAGCAACATCATCTTTACTATCTGTTAAAAGGGGTTTTTATTCCAATAAAGATAAAAACTTTTTCAAAGTTTTAAATTATAGAGTTGAAAGCAAAAAACAGCCATCATAAGTGAATGGGTGGTCTAATGAATAACGTCTGTCGGCTCCACAAATGATTAATGATCCTACGTTCGAGTGCAAAGGAGCCCTAGCAGACTTCTTGCGCAAATGAAAACTTGCAGACTAAGTGGTCTAAAAGCCTTTTCGGCTTATACGCCCTTATAATGAAGCTCGTCATTCTTATTATTATCATTCAAAAGGTTTATGCCTGTCAGCTTAACATAACCAAAAGTAGAAAAAATATTGTTTACATATGCATTTAGAAGTTTATTTTTAAGATTTAAAAACTTAACAAAAATCAATGTTATTTTTAAAATCTGAGTTTATTTGAACCTGTCGAGATCTAAGCTCTTACTATCAAAATACTATACATTATCCTTAATGGCTGTTTAGTACCGACTCTATTCTTTTTAAGTGTTTTAAGTTCTTAGTCTTAAACTTCTGACAGAGTTTTTTAGTTTTTCTACTCTTTCATTAGAACTCTTAAATAGTGAAACGAATATAAAGCTGTTTGAGATTTAATTTGAGTTAATTTTCATCTTTTTTATCAATTTGTTAAAAATATTATGACCTATTTCTTTTTTTAAATAACAGATGTAGATTTAGCAGTTAGATCTACTAAAAGCTGTAATAAGAGACAAAAATTGTATTGAGATTTTTCATTGTTGACAATATAAAATTAAGAATTTTTTTTTGTTAAAATATTTTTTATGAGATTGTTATGTTGCTGTTCTAGTTCACTCAGTACTTAATGCATGTAGTTCATATTTAATTTACCCGTTAAATTGAGCCTTAGACGTTTTTCTAAAGCTACTCGATTTGTTTAAAGAATGATGGATCTACTGACTGCATTCAGCTTGACTAGCTTTTTAATTTACCAAGAACCTCACCAAACTGTCTTTCCACTCCCAAATTGGGAGCAGGTGCGTCATCGATATTAGAATCCTGCTCACTTGATGGGTACTCACAATTTCATCAATACCGTAGTTTTTTCACGGTCTGGATAAAAAGATATAGAGATGGTGCTGCATGAGAGCAATCAGCTCGTAGACTTCCTCCAAGTGCTCAACTGCTAGTTCTTACACCAAACTTGAAACCTCTTTTGTGTACATTTTCTTTACTCTTTTTTTGGCGAGCGGGTTGGCTTAGATGGTAAAAACGTTGGACCTGCAACTTAGCAGTCGCCAGATCGAATCCCTGTTCAGCCAGCCGTGAGCTATCATATACCTAGTTTCACGACTTATGTCGTGTGAGTGGCGTATCATTGCGTGCCTTGTCGCGTTATAATTATGCATTAATGTAAGTAATTTTAATTAATCTCTTTTTGAGTTTTCTGAAGTTAATAGATATTTGGGTGTTAAGAAAAAAGCAAAGATTCCGTTATTTTGCTGATTAAAATCTGTATAAAGTTTCTAATCTGAAAATGGTTGCCATCTTTTTCCATGGTTTGAACATAGCAGGGCGCTATACTTTCAGTATCTAAACTTATTCATACGTTTGTATTTCAAGATTCTTAAAATTGATTCCAAGAAGCAATTATTTTGAGAGTTTGAAGACTTGGCTCAATTAAAATATCTCATTTTCAAAAGTCTTTCTCTTAATCATAAAATATTTTTTATTAATGTTTTGAAGTATTTAGAGAAATATCTGCAAAAAAACGTGAAAATTTTTAAACAATGTTTTTATTTTAACAGACATTTCAAAAAGATTTATTTTTAATACCAAACGCTGAAAAAACGACGATTAGAGCATGAAAGAAAACTTAAAAGTTAATGAATTACAGATTAGACAAAAAGAAATTACTTCGAATACAAATATCAACTGAAGAATTTCAAAAACTAAATATTTTAAAAATTACTCTAAAACTAATTCAATTTTCAAGAAAGAAAAAAAAAGTTTTAGGCATTCAAAGCTTTTGGTTATTCTTTAAATGCAATTCGCCCTTGTCTGAGCGAGAAAACTATTGAATAAAGAAAAACTTTGAAATATAAATTTTAATAAATAATTGAGTTATGTTAAATTTATACTTTCTTTTTGGAGCGTAGGGTGACAGTGTGTCTAGCCGAAACTTCTCTTATAAGCTGGTCCCCCCAGAGGTTGCAGGATATCTTGCTGTACGTGTAGGCTATCACGGCCAACGGAAGAAGGTAGGTGAAGAAAAAAAGAAATACGTTGTACCTGGTAAAGGTTTATAAAATTTTATAACACAAAGATCTTTTGAAAGCTATTTCATGTTTTCAAAATAATTTTTGAATTTATATACGTAAGATTCAAAACTTAAATTAGACGTTATGTTTAAAAGAATGTTTTAGAGTTATTATTATTTTTTTTCTCTTATTCTTTACAAGTTAAGTTTTAAATTAATAGAAACGAATGAAAATAAATGTATATGAAATAAACCTATGTTTGAATCAATCAAAATCTAGAAATTTTTCATTTGAATGTTCTTGAAACTTTGAAATGTGGAAAAAAACTATTTGAGTTTTATATACACCAATTGGCATTAAACTGAAAACGGTTTTTTCAAAAACACCTTTCATAGGTGCTAAAAAACCATTTAAAGAAATACAATCTTTCTAGATTTTAAAGTAATTAAATGAAAATTTTCAACAAGTATATTCAACCATTGTTTATTCCTATTTTTTACGTTTGATTATACGGTTTTTAGTACCCAAAGAGATTAATACAAATATATTGAGATCTGTTTGTATAAATGAAATTCAATTTTACAAAAAGTAGTTTACTTTAAATGTATGTCATTAAAACTAATTTGATTTTATCGTAAGTTTTTTTATTTTTTTAGAACCCATCTACATATACCAATAAACTACAAAAGAAATATTTGCTCTTTGTTAACGAATAAGTAAATTTTACTTTTTCAAAAATCACTATACATGCAAATAAAAATTTAAGTATTTCCTTATGTTTTTATTGATTTGAAAAAAGTATAAGCTCTTGGTTGGATTAATGTTCAGATGTTTCTAAAGTATTATCAAAACAGAATTTACTTGTCAAAAAGGTTGGTATACGGACTGGCTGGAACCATTGTAAAAATATATCAAAAAAACTGTGATAGGTAAGTGTGAAATGTTCCAGAACCAAATTATTGAACAACTTATTGTATAGATGGACTGGCGCAATCGATTAAACACTTGAAACGAGCTCAAAATTGGATTGGGTCCACCGCGCCCACCATGCATTAAATGGAATAAAAAAACTGTTGTTATTTTTTGGATTGGGTTCACTTACATGGGAGATAGCCTCAAGAAATTTGTTGTATTAAATCAGAAAAATGCCCTTTGGGTGCGATTCCTTCAGAGCGCACAAATTTAATCCAAGCTGGTGATCTTATTGTAAGCGAAATGAAAGAAAAATTTTAATTTTACTTAAATATTTTTATGTTCATTATTGGAATTAATATAGACTTTTCAAATGTATTAGTCTTTAAATTTTGTAAGATTTAATAGTAACATCTATTTTAAGCAATATTATCTCTTTTTTTAATAAACGAGTTTATAACATTTATTATTTTGTTATAAATTTTTATTTAATAATCTAGAAAAACAAGATAAGTCAGAGTCTTAAAAAGTATGCATTAATTTTCAATTAAATGGTTTACACTGCTAATTAAACCTTGTGTATTATCTATACATATTAACTACTGTATTTTATTAACATATAAAAAATTAATTTGTTTTAAATCATTTTAATTTAAACCCTAACCTTAAAAAAGGATATCTTTTAGACTATATTTTAATGCAATAATAGCGGATAATATCCGACCAAGTTCATTTGTAGTGTATCTCTAAGTAAATCACTACTTTAAAAGTTCAAAAACAATATTTTTGGTAAAAACAGAAGTTTGAAGAATTAATGAGCTGTAAAAGAATAATGAAATTTTTTTCTACTCCATTTAATAAAAAATAACATTATTCATAATAATAAGCTTTAAAAAAATAATATTTTTAAAAAAATCATCACCAAAATTCGAATTCAATTGTTTCGAAAGGATCCTTGATGTAGCAGAATGTTCTGTTAATTTCCTCTTGAACGTCAATTTCAGCGTAAGCAATCATAGGGCACGAGAAACCAAACGACAAAATCCAGATACATGCAATGGCTACTAACACGGTCTTTGATTTCAGTCGAGGTTTCAGTGGATAAACTATTACCATGTATCTGCCATATTGGATATTGTTAATTTAATTTATAAAATATTCGGTAACCTGTTTAAACCGATTTATTAATCTAGTTTTAAATATTATTTACTTTCTAAGAATTTTTGAAATGTGTGGTTTAAAATTATATAAAAGTAGCAAGTTTGAATAGATTTTTATTATGGAATAAAATTTAATAATTAGAATAGGGATTTCATGTCAATTTAGTGAGTCAATAGAACAAAGCATTTTAATTTTTTGAGACTATGTATGATGAAGTTTTTTCTCACTATGAAAAAGACGGAAAAATATCGATGGTTTCTGTTGTTATGAAAACACTCGAAAACGTTTGATGGATCAGCAAATGACTTGGTCTACCATTAAAACAAAAGATTGCAACAGGTTTTCAATTTTCTACTTTTTGTTTACTGAGTTTAATTCGATCTTTGAAGCACCTATTTTCTCCTCAAGACTTTGGTGGCTACTAGAGTGTGTGGGAATTGAACTCACGATCTATGTTACAAACTGCAACTCATTAACCACGTGTCCACTTGTTTTGAATAGAAAATATAACATTAATAACGACAAGCGTATAACCCGTACAAGCTTCAAGGTCATAAAAGGCAGCAAATTTTAATTCACGCCCATTGGTTCCACTTAAACCGAAGGAATGTGAATTGAAGTTTTTCAAACATTTCGCTGATGCACTATTATCCGACTTTTGTTAGAAAGCATCATTAGTGATGTGATTAATAGGCTGTTTGATTCCATGCATCATTCGATAGAAATTCCTTGCGAAGACGTCAAAACTCTTCGAAAATTCAGCCGTGATAAATCACTTCTAGATTGAAGATGTGACAATTGAATTTTAATTATTCACCAAAAAGAATCTCGATATATACTCACCATTGCTTTACTTTAAGAAACCTGACAAACTTTTTTCCGTCTTTTTCACCGTAGTGGATTTAAAAAGACATATCAGATTTTTTAAATTTATAAAAATTATTTTTCAGTAAATTAGCAGTTCCTTATCAAGGCATTTTTTAACTTTTAAAACATAAAATTAAACGTGTCTAAATATTAAAAATCTAAATTTTGTCACATACCTATCAAGAGCAATAGCCATGAGGGTCAAAACACTGGAGATGAGGGTGTATGGGACGATGAAGTGGGTGAATTTGCAGTAGTTTTTGCCGAAAGGCCAGTTGCTGCGGCACATGTAGATGAAGTTGAACATGGTGTTGAAGATGGTTATCAATGTGTCGGCAACGGCTAGATTGACGAGAAAATAATTGGTAACGGTTCGCATTCTTCTATGCCCAATTATGATCCAGATTAAAATTATATTGCCTCCTCCAGCAACTATTACGATAAGCATGAATGCTATTCCATAGAGAATCTCCAAGTACCAGGGCATTAAGAAGGCGTACTTCTCGTTAGTGGGGAAAAAGGGGATGCTTTCAGTGGCGTTAAATTGATTTAATTGCTCCATTTTTTAAATTGACAATGACTCTTCAAAAAATTATATAATGGTTTTATGAGAAAATTAAATGATATTTTTATTAATAAAATAAAAAAAATATTGACTTTTTGTTAAATTATCTTCAAATTAAATTAATTAATTAAAATTCATTACGAATAAAACTTAAATTAAAATTTTAAAATTATAGTTTTCATCTTATTTTAAAGATTATCTTTTCATATAAAAATTATGTATTTAGAAATAATCTTGACAAATATTATCAATTAACCCATTAACGCATGACTCAAAGGACTTAATTAATTTTTTAACATTTTATTGAAAACCCGATTCTAACAAATAAAATCAAAAAATTAGTCTGAAATATTTTATACAAAAAAAGTTATGATGAAAATAAAAAATGTCCTTAAAAAAGGACGCTATGCATTGCTACCGACGGTAATCACGATTCGTGGTAGATGCTGAAGCACTCCAAATGTAAAGCTACATTACATTTAAGGCATTTCTTTTGCACTTTCTTTCCACATTGCTTGAATCTTTTTTGCCCATCTCCAATTTGACCAATAAAATGATCTTATTAGTTTGGATACCACCGATCCACCAAGGCCTAAATCGCTGTTGCAATCTTCCGATGCTCCTTGATATGGGTTTACCAAATAACCAAGCCTATTATTTAGACGCCAAACTGTATTCCCAAACCTTATAGGTTTCCCTCTGATAAGTTCTTTTGATGAATGCCTCCCATAATATGACACGATTGATTCATCAATTGCCAAATGACATTCTTTGGGCTAAAATTTGTAAAATCTGTCATTCATAGCATCAAATAATGGACGCACTTTGGCCATTCTGTCTAATTTATTAGTTTTCTCATTGTCATTGCAATGAAAATATCTTAATAATTATTCAAATCTGTTGACAGTTATAGCATTGCTTACAGCTAGATTGTGTCCATGGTCGCTTTGTTCGCAATACATCCTGCGGTTTGCCATAGGAACATAGTCTCTTGATTTTGAGGGTAGAGCGCTATAGAAATTTATTTGATTGATTGCCTGAAAGAATGAGTATAGGCTATAATTATGCTTTCAGGTTTGCTCCTTTAGCAAACCGCAGGATTTACTGCGAACAAAGCGACCATGGACACAATCTAGCTATACTGTATAGTTATCAACTTGATGACTGTTACATAAAAAAATTAATTAAACAATGTGAGGAAAGACATGTTTTCAAATTTTGATTTGTCGTGTGAACTGTTAGAACTGTATCTGCTGAGAAGAAATCATTGTCATCTTCCAAAATACTAAGGACTTCATGAAGAGCGAATCTGAAAATAATTGTTTTTACCATCAGTATTACTGCATAGTGTCCTTAAAAAAGGACACTCAATAAAACACAGTTTTTGGAAATAATATTACATGTAAAATAAAATTTATTTTAAATAAAGATATAAGAATGAATAACAATGAAATATTATTATACATTATGAATGGTAGACATTAAATAAAATTATAACTAACTTTTTTTCATGAGCCATGACAAAAACACAAAAAATTTAGTTATCGCCTTGAAAAATCAGAATATCGAAACAATCTATCAATTTCAAATCACAAAAAAATTTTTAACAAAGACTTCAGTTTATATAGGACAGGATTAGCTGCAAAGATAATAAATATAATCAAGATAACTATTATTAAAAAAAACTTTTTATTGCTGTCCTTAAAAAAGAACAGTATGCGTTAATGGGTTAAATGTCTAATTTATGTTTGTGTGTGCATGTGGTATATGACTTCAACAAATATGTTTAATACAATATTTAATACAATTAATACAATGTTTAAGACTAGAAAAGTTTTTTTGTAAACACAATAAACCTTCTTTATAAAAAAAAATTAAAACGTTTATTTAAAAAACACTTTTATTTCGCATGAATATATAAAAGCTAGGGGAAATTAAATTATGAAATTAATTTGTCCTCAACTTTTTATAAGTATAGTAAACCAAACAAAGGTTTATAAGTTTTAGTTTGACTAATATAAATTTTGTGGAAAATAAACGTGTGATTGTGGGTGTAATTTTTTAACAATACTGATGAATAATTGCTCTATTTATTATTTTCATATAATATATAATAACACTTTCGTATGCCGATTTTAACTTTATAAAACTTTCTATTGCATTTGATTAAAAATCTAAAAATCAATAAGTATTTTCATTAAAAATCTACAAATCAATAATTATTTTCACTAACAATATAAAAATGAATAATTATTTTCACTAAAAATATAAAAATCAATAATTATTTTAAAATGTTGTTTTGAAACTATTTAAACTAGGAATCTTATTTCTTTTTAAAATTTGAATTATTTCAGAACATTTAACAAGCATAATTAAAATAGTTTTGTATTGACCAAAATTCTAAATGACTTACGATTTTTGTTAATTCAAAATATTCAAAAATTGCAACTAATTGTTCAAAATATTTTATATATTTTGTGAAATAAAAATATTGTTTAACGTTGTTTGTGACCACAGTTTAAGCCTAAACATCCGAAAAGAGCTTGCATCAGTATATAAACTAGGTATGTAAAAAATGCAGCGTGAGATGGTACATCCAGTGGAAGATTCAGTCCATGGTTTTTCACCCAGGGACGATTCAACACAATAAAAAACTTTAAATAAAACTAAAATCAATGTAATAAACTAATATCATTTAAAAAATGTTAAAAAACAAATGTTATTTATTTTATGCAAAAAAATAGTTCTTCTTATATTCTTTATATTATGAACAATAATTATTGACTATTATTATAGTCTATTATTGTTTGCAATCCTTCAAATGTGGTCATGCGTCATTTATATTCTTGAAACTTAGTAAAACGTTTATAACCTATTTACTGAAGAAGGAATAAAATGCAAGAAAAAAAGAAAAATTTAATCTTTACAGAAAATTGGAACCTTAATTCATGTCTGCTTTTTTGAAAAGTTTATTTCATATTTAAATAATATTTTCGTATAAAAAACATTTTTTTAACTTTCTATGCATGAGCAGAAGACACGAGATTATGCTCATCTACCTTTAGAAATATTGATTTAAAAGTATTTATTTCAACTTCTTTCAATATAAATTCAAAATACGCTAGTATACCTTTGAATCCTAAGAAAAAAATAAAAAATCACAACTTCCAATTAATTCAGTTGTTTAGTGTTTTCTTAAAAGCCACAATGATCGATACACTGCAGCAGTAATCTCAGTAATAAAATCTTTTCTTCATTATATTCACTTTCCAAGGATTGCTTTATTTCCCTGATATTTTAAATTTCTATTAAGTTTTCACAAAGACGCTTAGTATTAGCGAGACTTCCCTTTTCCTAGAAGGATAAAAAATGCCATTCAAATGTTTTCTGCTTTTTACTTAGAGGTTGAGTTGCTCATTTATTTAAACAAATTTTTTGAATAAAAAATAAAGCTTTCTAATTACTTCTATTCATGAATAAAAGAAAAATAAACTAGTTTCAAGTTTCTGTAAAAAAAAATTTTTCTTACTTGAATTCTTTTTAGTTTGTTTGTGACAACTAAATAACAAGTGTGCATTATAAGTGGTGTTTTAGATTATATTTTCTCAAATTTTGTCAAATTGAATTTAAATTAGACAAATACATTTAAATTTTGTAAATTAAAATATTAAATCATCCAATTAAGAAATATATATTTAAACTGGGTTTTTATAGTTTTGCCAAGAATTTGTGATGAAAAATGTTTCATACATTATATTGCTGTTGATCGGTCAGTAATAGCGTTTATAAAAAGTATAATCTATAAACATTCTATAACCAAAATGCACATTATAATTAAATTCACGGTAATAATTACTATATTCTATAATTAAATGTCTTAGATGAAAGCTCGAAAATTGAGTTTACATTAACAAAATATTTTTAAAATAATGAATAATGATTTATTTTAAACTAAAATACTCACATATTAGAGATGATTCATTATTCTTATTGAATGAAATTATCACATATTATTAATTTTCAATACAACTTTTTTTATTAAAATAATAATCATTGAATTCTACACATTTTCTTATAAATGATTAATTTGTAGATGCCATGCATGATTTTTCTGCTTTTAATTTATCAAATTGACTGAAAACCCTTCATAGGGCTCGATTGACTTAATGAAAAAAGGCTTTCCAACAATAAAGTAGCTCTAAATCTTTTATTTTCGTGATGATTGATTTTTAGATAATGAACAGCTATTTTTGCTTTGAGTTGAGCGATAACTTCTTGCTTTTTTAAGATCTATTTTTTGGAATTTCTAGAAGCAACGCAATGTATATTGATTACTTCTTAGCTTCTTCAACCAATATTATGAATGATATTATTTTAAAAAGTAAAAAAATATTTTTCTAAAAAATATGTAAGGCCTACATTTAGAGCTTTTATATATTCTTACTTTTTATTAAGTTTTATCATATGTATTTGAGTTTTTATCACTTTTCACCCTAATTTAAAACTTAATAAATAAAAATTTAAATATACATAACTGCTCTCAAAATTTTGTAATTTCTAATCATGTGATGAAATAATTGGTTTATGAACTAGAAATATTCATTTTAATTCAACTTGATAATCTTTTCAATATTTTTTTCAATAGTAACTATTGAACAGCTGATAGTATCTTTTTAAAACTTTTCATAGAAGGCTTTGATAAAATGATCAATTGATTGTGATTACCAGTGGTTGATGTAGGTAATCTGGTACTTAACAGTTGCGATAAAACATAATATTATTTTTTACACCTACAAGGCAGTATAAAATTACAATCAAAAACTATCAATGCTCAATGCAAAGTCTTGTAGTCAAAAAGTACAAGGTATTTTCAAATATTTGTATCTTTAAATATTATCTTCATTTTAATATGATTTCAATAATTTGGGTGGTTAACCTTGAATCTTAAATTATTTTCTTCATCAAACAAAAATCTAACTCATATGTTTTCTTCCTTCAATCGAAGATGAACTCTTGGATCAATCTTTTTCTACTTTTCTGCTTGCTGCCCCTTCTTCAAGCAGCAGAGTAAGTTTGTTCAATTAAAAATATTAAATAAAATAGTTTGAAAATTGAAAACAATTGATTTTCAAAATTTTGTTAAAAAATTATGTTTTGAAATCCACTAATTCATTCTATGTCGGCTAAGCAATATGATTTGATTTTCAATTGCGTTAATTTCATTGTGAACTAATTACAGTCACTACGAGATTTTAGTACCCCAAATAGTCAGACCTGGAAATGCATTCAGCGTAGGTTTCACCACATATGCTGCCGAAATCGGAATTTTCAGTCCTGAGTTTGGTCTAAAGAACTCTAATGGAGATGTTATTGTTAAAAGGATTCAAAAAATATATACTGGTTAATTTTAATCTATCTTTTTGTTTAAAAAAGTTCATTCTATCTTTAACAAGTTTTTAATGAAATAATGTAATAAAAGTTTATCAAACTTTCTAGTTTTAAAATTTCTATAGTTGACAGTATGATAATTATAAATAACTAAAAAAATTTAACTTATCAACCTAAAAAGTATATTAAACTTCATTAGCTGCTGTCTTTATGTTATTTCATATTTTATTAAATACTTCCTTTGAATTTGTCCAGATTGCACATACCGTCTAACCTTAGCGGTAAAAATTAAATTTTTCCAAACCATGTCCAGATATATCTGATTTAATAAATTTTTTAATAGCTTTGAAATAAGCTATAAACCATGATAAAAAGCTCCAATATTTCTTCTACACTTCAAGGTTCCAAAAAACATAACGGGTTCTTCTGTTGACTTTTACGCCTATTCCAACCGTACTTTTATTCTTGACGTAAAACGGACCGTCACAGTCAACAGGAAAGTGCACTCACTCTTTATTCAGACAGACAAAGGCCTCTACAAACCCGGACAAAAAGGTTGATAATTTTAGTGGTTAAAACACTAACAACAAGAAAATGACCGTTCCATTAGCTCTAGAAAAATGATTCTTTTTTAATTTTAAAAATCAATTTAAGTTTAAACTTATTAATCTTCAGTTCTTATAAGAGTGATAGCATTCAACCCCGACCTCAAAGCACACACTGATGAAATTAATGTCGTTATTTATGTGAGTCTTATTCTTTTAGTGTTAAAAGCTCGAATTGAATATTTTTCAACTAACTTTATATTATATAGATTGTTTGATTTAAAAAAATATATATATGTATTTAAACTTTAATTAATTCAAAATTTGGATTCGGGAATGAATAAATATATCTACAGGATACTGCTCAAAACAAAATAAAAGAGTTTAAAGAAAAAAATAACACAGGTTATCTAAACCATTTTTCTTTAGGATGCCTCTAGCAGTTATTTTCAAAAAGTTTCACACCGACAGTACTTTAACTATTTACTAATTTTGATTTATTGATTAGAGGGATTTTTGAGACATTGTTTTATAAACATAAATACTTTCTTCTTGAAGGTGTGATCTCCAGTTATTTGCAATTGTCTGATCCTACTCCACTAGGCCAATGGAAAATCAAGGCAGAAACCAGCGTTAGTTAATATAAAAAGTTGCAAATATAATGCCCAAAAGAATTTATAAAAAATTAATAATTCATTTGATTTATCAAACAAACAAAAACATATCACAAACAGTTTGTGACAGTTGAACAATTTTTTACTGTCGCTGAATATAGTAAGCCCTTCTATATTAAAATTGTTTCAACGTTCAACTAAATAGACTAAATCAACTTATTATACAAATTCTAAACAATAAAAAAATCTTAACGTTTTAAAGTTTTGCCGAAGTTCGAAGTATCAGTAGACTTGCCTTCCTTTTACCTCGTCAATTTGAGAAACCCTCGTCTTCAGGAAGAATTTAGAGCAACTATTCTCGCAACGTAATAAATAAATCAATTTTAAATGTTAAATTTAATATTTGGAAATCATTCATGAAAAATAAGCTTGAATGTATTAATGGAATTTGAAACTTTAAAAAAAGTTAAAAAAATATTTTTTTTTGAAAAATATGAATTTGTATTTATTATATTGAGTTTATTCATTAGGTACACTTATGGAAAGCCGGTTGAAGGAGTTGCTGAAGTGATGGTGATGCTGGACATGTCTTGGTATTCTGAAAATCTGCCCATGATAAAAAAAATTGTTGAAGTAAGTAAAAAAAATAATGTATAAAAAATGTGTTCATAAAGTTTCAATGATTCAAAGAGTAATGTTCTTAGAATTAACCTAATTTAATTTGGTTTCTGTCTTTAAAAATTGTTTTAGAATTTATTAAATTTGTATTTCAAATTTTCTAATTTTCAAACAGTTGAAATTGGGCAAAGCAGATATTGTACTAAGCTTCACGGAGATCGTAAAGCTTTTACCATCTTTTTGGTTTGTAGAGTCATTGGGGTATCAGAAAATTCGTGTAAAAGCTGATGTGACAGAAGCACTGACTGGCATAGTTCTCTCTGGTGAAAAAACGGTGCCTTGTCAAACCGCTTTCTATAAACTCGAATTCGTGCCTTCTACTAGCCCTAATTATAGGCCAGGGATGGACTACGAAGCTTACGTAAACATAAAATTTTACTTTCAATCTTTTAAATATTTTTAATGACTTTACAAGAACGTTGACATTTTTAATTTATAGTTATTTCAAGTATAATCTTTAAATTATTCTACATTTCCACAACCAAAAGTTAAGAGTCTTGCGAATAGATGGTAGCCAAGCACGTTTTGGAACTCTTCCTTCGGCGGATTTTATACCTAAGTCCATTGCCGTCACTGTAACGTTCAATTATCCTTGGTGGTATAGAGGCAAAGTTGAACCAAAAGTACCAACTACAACTGGACCAACGGTACCTATTACAACTGGACCAACAGAACCTGGTTTATCATCGGTTTCGATACCCCCTACGCCACCTACAACAACAATCCCTACTACTATGATGCCGTATCCGTGGAACTATTGGAACCCTACTCCAACTAAAACTATTCGACTTGATTTGCAATTGAGTGAAATTGGACTTGCGCATTTAACTTTTAAAACGGATCTTGAAGCGGATTCAGTCAGCATACAAGTAAATTTTATTAGATCAATAAGATTTAAAAATAATGTAACATTTATTTTTTAGTAAATAACTATTAATTAAAAACTATCTAAAAAAACTATGTTATCTTTTTATATATGTGAAGAAAAAAATTGTTACACTTTCTCCCAATATTCAGGCTTCGTTCTTTGACGACGTAACCAATTCGAACACCTATCAAAGTCACTACCTTAGCAAATTTGAAACCAGAGACAAAGAAGGCATACAGCTAAATGTTTTAAGTACAGATCCAATCATCAAGGTATTTTATTTTATTTAGTATATCAGATTCAATTTTTTATCTATTAAAAATAATCACAGCCGGGTCTCAGATTGAAATTTGAAATACTTTCTCTTGTTCCCATAAAAAGATATAACCTCCAAGTTAGTGAATTTATTATTGAAAAATTTAGATTTTTAGTTTTATTCGTTTTTCTATTATAAAATTCTTTAAAATTTTCACAGATCATCTCCAAAGGAAACGTAGTGCAAAGCTATAATCACAAGACATCACTGGCAAATGTAGTCTTCTATAGATATATTTTCTTGAGTCAATCTCTTGTCACTCAATTGGCCCCAGAGGCTCGATTTGTAGTTTCCTACGTGACGAGTAATGGAGAGTTGATTGCAG
The DNA here is from genome assembly GCA_943735955.1 of Piscicola geometra. Taxonomy (NCBI): domain Eukaryota; kingdom Metazoa; phylum Annelida; class Clitellata; order Hirudinida; family Piscicolidae; genus Piscicola; species Piscicola geometra. The sequence goes on from OX030956.1 coordinate 921,402, forward strand.
ACAGCATGGTCCTGAATGTAGTGGATTACATGGCAAACAAGGTTATGATCCATTAACAATTTTATGTTAAATTCATAAAATAGTTATTTCATAATTTTAATAAAAGTATGTGTTGAAATACATAAAGATTTTTTTAAACATCAAATTTTCAGGTCTCCTTGTTTTTCAATAAAAACGTCACCGAGCCTGGAGACCAAAGCGTGATTTTGAATGTTAAGACTGATAGTAAGTCGTTTGTGGGCTTTCTGGGAGTGGATCAGTCGGTTTTGTTGCTTGACAAGGGCAATGACATCACCCAAAACAAGGTTTCAGTTTTGATTTTGATATTTTGCCTCAAGTTAAGTTAAGTTTTGATTGTAACCTTTTGCTTCAAGAGATCATCGTTTTTTGCTACTATATTGGCTAAATGTTAGCAAAGTTTTTTTTAAATAATTTTTTTCTCTTTTATTTGAAATTAATTGTACTAAGTTCAAAACAGTACAAGAAAAATAGTCACAATTTAATAAAATCTATTTATTTAGTTAGAGAATAAAACTAAAACTTAAAAAAATCTTGAATAACTTATATTTGAAAATTCGATTTGTTTAAGATATCTTTGTATAAAATGTAGTCAATATGTGGATAATGTAGCGGAAAATAGCAATTTAATATTTTTTTGGCTTTTTGAGTTCGAAAATGGAAGTTCACTGGATCTTTCATTGTTTTTTCATTCTTAAACACTCAATTATTAACAGGTTGCCAACGAGTTAGACACTTACAGCCAAATTAATTTCAATCCATCTTACCCGATGCCTTTGGCTGCAAGGTGTTTTGACTGTAGCTTTTGGCCTGTCAGACTTGGGGGAAGCAACACTGATACTATTTTTTCGGTTGGTAGAATGCTATTTTAAAATATTGATTGATTGAAATGTTGAGACAGTTAACTATGAAAATAGTTTAAGTTTTAAATTGATTATTAATGCATAAAGTTTTCGGATATATTCACAATTAATATAACTCCATTAAAATCTGGGTACTCAGAGCTGAAAATTTTTTTGCTACCCTTATAAACAATTTTAACTCTTCAAAACTATATAGAGATTGTTAGGGGATTATGCATTATATTTTATTATTAAAAATTGACAGAACGCTGGATTGTTCGTGATTACGGATCTTTATGTAAAGAAAACCGAGTATTACCCATCCTATTGTTCGTTTTAAAACTTTAAAATAGATTCAAGTTTATGAACTATTTTATAAAAATAAATTATTTAATGAATACAAAAATTTTAAGTAGTCTTTCTTATTACAGATCATTTTCGTGATGATTATTTAATGCCGGGAGCTACTATGATGATGCCTATGCCAACGACTATGGGTATGGTTATGGCAACAAGAATACAAGAAGACGTTAAAGAAAAGTCTGATTCAGCAAAACCTGGATCTGGTTCTCCTCCAGCAATCAAAGTCAGAAAGAATTTTCCCGAAACTTTTATTTGGACCGAAACATTTGCCGAGTAATTATTTTAGCATGTTTTATGAAGATCAAAGTTTGATGTTTTTCTCAACATAGCTTTTTTTGAAGTAAATATAAAATATATAATTCATGAAAAAATTCTAAACAGCGATTATGGTCAGAGCTATCTCAACCTAACGGTACCCGACACAATTACCACTTGGGTCGCTACAGCATTCTCCGTTAGCTCAAAGTCGGGACTTGGTATCACTACTAATCCTGCTAAGGTTTGTTTGTTTGAATTTAATTTTAGTTTAAATTATTTTGAAAAAAAGTGATAAATAGCTTAGCTTTAAATTTAAAATAAATGACAATTTTATTGATTCTAGAGTTTCTTTAGACTACAGTTAATTTCTATATATATTTAGTTGGGCGTCATAAAACCATTGTTCATCTCTTTGGACCTTCCTTACTCTGTTGTAAGAGGAGAAGAGTTTGTCTTGCAAGTTAACATCTTCAACTACGTTGGAACAAACCTCACAGTACGAAACTGAATTCAAAAACTTATTTTAATATTCAAAATATATATTGTTAAAACATTTTTTAAAGTTTGATTAGACTCTATCTCTTTTTAATTAATACTTCTTCTTTATCAAACAGGCTGAAGTGAAGTTGATGGCTTCAAAATTTTTCAAAGTGATAGATTGTAAAACCAAAGCACCAGACTCCATCGAAATAGTCAAGAGAATAGAGGTGAGTACACTACAAAGTAAAAACTTTTTAAATGAAAATTAAACTTATTTTGTTTGATTTTACAAAGACATCAATGTATTGATAGCTTGAAGACAGCAAGGGTTCTGCAGTTTTCTTTTGGATCGTCGCAACATCCTTAGGCCATATTCCAATCGAAATTAGAGCCTTGACAGGAACTCATGCTGACGCCATTAAAGCAACTCTGCTCGTTAAGGTTGGTTCACTATATTGATTGTGAAAGATTCTTTAGTTTTAGTTTACGGAATTGATACTATACAGAATTTATCACGAGGCAAATTATTATATAGATTTAAAAAGGGAATATAATACTCGAATTCAAACTTCAGCCAGAAGGACAAACCCAGTCATACACTGCGTCGGAGCTCATTCAGCTGAAAGCAGGAGGCGTTTTAAACTCTACTTTTGAAGTGGATCTGCCTCCAGGAAATATTTTGGTATCTGGCTCGGTTAAAATAGAACTAACTCTGATCGGTGAGACTTGCTTATTCAAAATTAAGAATTTATTGTATTGATTATCTTTTGACTAAAGAATTTATTTGATTCTCACTAAGGTGATATCATTGGATCGGCGCTGAACAACATCCAAGACCTTTTGAAAATGCCTTACGGGTGTGGAGAACAGAACCTTTTGAGCTTTGCACCTGACGTTTACATCCTGCATTATCTGCAGATATCACGAAGGCTCACTGCGGAAATTAAGAACATGGCCCTTGAGTTTATCACTTCAGGTAGGCAAGAAAACTATTTTTTACAAACAAAGCCTAATTTAGCACGTTTAAAGATTGATTTTGTTGCATATAGTTAGCTTAACAGTGTATTTAATCCTTAGAATAAGAAAAATTTGACTTTCTCCTAGGATACCAAAGGCAACTGACCTACCAAAGATGGGATGGTTCTTTCAGTGCTTTTGGTCAAAGTGACCAAGCTGGTAGTACTTGGTAGGTACTTTGCTGAAAATACGGATTTTTTGATACACATAAAAAAAATTTGGAAAAAAATTTCAAGCATTAAACTCAATAGTTTAATACTTGAAAAAATTGTAGCCTTAAGGAATGTTAATCATACTTTTTATATACCTTTTCGTATTTCTTGAAAAATTGAAGCAGGTTTCTCTTGAAACTCTGAGCATCTCATCCATAATTTTAATTTATTTAATTTATGAATTTGAGTAAAAAAATAACATAAATGTTTTTAGCTAGTCAGTCAACAATGTTGACATAGTCTAGACTGACTCAACATACTTGTATCTCCGCATCTTTTATTGCTAGTTTTATTTAAATTGAGTTTTATCATCTTGGGCTTAGATTTCCAAATCCGCTTTTCTAAGATTTTTGTACTTATGTTCATGTAGTCTCAAAACGGGCTTCAAGCAATTCAAGTGATTATACATATTTTATTCTACTTTTGTTATTAAAACACTTAAAAACAGAACGCGTAGTGGTCTATGTTAAAAGTATTTGTTCATATTTATTTAATGAAGCCATCAAAATTTCTCTTAGCATTGAATTCATGGCTTCAAAAGAGCTTATTTCATTCAAAAACAGGTTGAGCGCTTTCACGATTAAGTGCTTCAGCCAAGCTCGAGACTACATTCCGATTAACGATCAAAAGATCGAACAGACTCTTTCGTGGATAATTAGAAACCAGAACGCTGACGGAAGCTTTGTTGAGCCCCCTGGCGGTAGAGTCATCCATACTAACATGCAGGTACATTTTTCTCATTGAAAATTTTTTTAACTTGTATTAATATATTTTCATTAATATTTAACTCAATTGAGAAAAAATTTATTCCTTCAAGGGCGGATCATCTTCTGGAGTTGCTTTGACTGCCTACGTCGCCATTTCTCTGCTCGAAAATAAAAATAACTCAGCGGTGAGTTTAAATAAATTGTGGAAAAACTATAAATAATTTTCACACTTTGTTTCATTTTAGATTAGTCGCATTGTTATCGAGTCAAGCATCGAAAAGGCCACTGCGTACCTAGAAGGTTCTTATTCGGCATACTCAAGCGACTCGTACGCACTGGCAATCATAGCTTATGCCTTGCACAAAGCCGAGAGTTCTAAGCTGCAAGAGATTCTCATGATCCTTAACAAGTTGGCTATAGATGAAGGTATGCCACTTGTCGTTTTTAGCAATAAAATTAGTGAATATTAAAAAATCTTATTTTTTAATATCTCACTTATCTAGGCGGCCTAAGGCACTGGAAAAGTAAAGAAAACACTCCCTCGGATACGTGGCAATCGCACTACGGCCATCCTGCCACTTATGACATCGAACTAGCCTCATATGTCCTTCTGATCTTCGCTGAACAGAGAGACCTCGGTCGTGCTTTACCAGTCGCTAAGTGGCTTTTGACACAAAGAAATGCCTTCGGAGGATTTGAGTCGACTCAGGTAGGTCTGAGTTTTCACAATAAAATGTATGAAGCTAATGAACTTTTCTATTATTGTTTATCAGCTTTCTTGAAAAAATTATTGGAAAATGATTTTTTCAAACATTTAAAAACGTAGGACACTGTTCTAGGCTTGGAAGCGTTGGCTTCATTTGCTGCGCTCATTGCTGCTCCCACAAATGGAAGTGGGATCTTAGTCAGTGTCAAAAATGACTTTGATGGAAAAATTCACAAGTTTGATCCAATTACCCAATACAATGCCTTGGTATTGCAGTCTGTTCAAGTAAGTTTAATTTCAAAATAAATGAATTTAACAAATTACAAATTTCAGTATACTTTTTATTTAGAAAAGCATGAAATAGTTTAGATCAAACCACCATAAAATGAACTAGCTGCCGGGAGAAACGAAGCTAGTCTCGATGTCTGCAGAGAACGAAGGAGTGGCTCTGGCCCAACTCATCGTCACCTACAACGTCATCACTGGGGAGAAGAATAAAGTCTTGAGGCTCAATCACTCTACCTCCATTGAGAATTCCACTCTTACTCTCGAGATAAACACAAAGTTTTTTTGTTTTTTTTACAATTAATTATTAACAATTTGAACAAATGATTGACTAAAAAATCATGATACTTTCATTTAAACTTTAAAAACTGGAATTACAAATTCATATAAATTGTTAAAGTTGGGTTGGAGATGAAGTGAGTGGAATGGTCGTTATAGAAGTAAGACTTTTGACTGGATATACTGTCGTGAATACGGATGCGATTGGGAAACAGATTGGCCAGACTTTCAAGAAATTGGAAAAAACGCAAAACAAACTAGCTATTTACCTTGACGAAGTTTGACTAATATAATTTTACGTTTTCGTTCTTATTCAATAATATATTTAACAATTTTCTACAGTTTCAGATAACATGTTTTGATTTAAATATATGACAAAATACCTTACATGCCCAAACATAATCATAAACCTTTCTCAGTTGACCAAGGAAAATCTAGTATTTTTGCTTTATTTCCAAGAATACATTCCAGTCAGCAAGGTAAAGCCTGCTCTCGTCAAGGTTTACCGCTACTATGATCCAGGTTCGCGATTGTCGTAGCCGAAAACGAATATTTAATAGTTCGTTTACAAAAAAGATAGTTCTACTAATAAACTATTAGAGGGAATAATTTTTGTTTACTTTTGTTAGATTAGACTTTGAAAAAATATATAGTAATTTGATAAATTTGAAATGCAGAATACGTGGCTTCAGCTTTCTATTCAGCAACCAGCGACAACACGTGGGAGGGTGCTTGTCCCCTCTGTTGCTGTGAGTTCAATAATAAAAAATGTATTTTTTTCAACGCTCAAATCAATGAAATTGTTAAGTTCTTTTTTTAAACATCGACAATAAATATTTTCAGAAGGATGCGATCAGCTTTTAAGAACCATCTGAAAAACATTGTTTAATCATTTCAGACAATGTAATGGTTCTGAATTTTACTGAATGTATTTCTCTAATAGATAAACTTTGATAAATTTTATTAATACGGAATTGATCAATAAATTTGGAAATTTGTTTTTTGTGTACTATTTTTTATTTCTCAAAAAATAAAATATATATATATTCTTTATCGAAAGCTTGGAAAATAAAAAAAATCGAAGCACAAATAAAATGACAATTTTCTGAGTGAACCTTTATTTTATAAACTAACATCACAGGGAGCGTAATTGAGGCTTAGACTTGTTAGAACAAAGGTAACAGTGCCCACCTTCTAAGACCATGGTTTCCGAAATGGCCATTGTTCCACGGAAAATGAGAAATAATCTTCCACTGTGCTTGAACAATATGAAGTGGTATTTGTTAGCTTGAAACATCCGCTGATGATTCCTAGTAGTGATTGAATTTGCAAAAATTACCCAAATGTGAAGTATTAAAGTCGCTTTTTTTCTGAAAATAGTTTTAGTGGCTATAAAAAAGTATTATTATCCAGTATCGAAATTTTTGTTTCAAATGTTTTGCCAATAAAATTATCAACTGTAGATAAAAAAGGATGGGTAATACAGCAACCAATACTAAAATTTTCTCTTATACTGTATTACACAATACCGAGGCTTCAATAAAAAGACTCCCTGTGTGATATCTCCGTAGATTTGCACAAGTTCACTGCCTCTATAAACTATAAATTTTGCGATCGGTTTAGAAATTGCACCGTTTAAGAAAGAGCATGTGCAATTTAGAAACTTTTACTTTTTTGCCTCAATCTATAAATTTTTCGCTATTCAAACATTTGAGACTTTTCACAAACTCGGTTGAGCGAAAGATGGAAAAGCAAAAACAGTGTTTTGCTGACTTCTGCAATCATGTTTATGCGTGTAATAATCGGAGTCCGTTATAGAAAGTTCTTGAGCAAGAGATTAATCAAAATATTTTCACTAAAACTTGCTGAATTGTGCAGAATATTTTTTTAAATTTAATTATAATCTAATTGTTAATTATTTTATGGAGTATTTTAGCAACCCCCAATCGATTTGTATTAATTGTCCATTATTTAAAACTACGATGCATGCATTTAAGATTTTGATTTACTGATTTCAAATGAAATTTTTGAAATATTTTAATTGATATAAAATGTATTCCTTTTTTAAAGCACACTTTAAATGCTGTTTTTACGTCATAATTTTAATGCCCAACTGGTACCGGCTCCGATGGCTTGCCACAATGGTATCTCCAACTAATTGCACCCGTAATCAGTACTCCACTTTACATCATCTTCAACAATTGCATTAACACTTCTTATTTTCCTCTTCAGTGGAAATCCAGCATTATTCATCCCATCCCCAAAACTAAACATCCAATATCGCCTCAAGACTTTCGCCCCATTTCACTCCAATATTATCACGCCTCCTCGAAAAAAGCATAGTTTCTCAATATATATACCCTTGCTTCAATCACCCTTCAGTAATACCTATTCTTAAAGATCAATTCGCCTTTCGCCCATCAGGTTCTCCCACTTCTGCCATAATTGCTATCACGTATACGATCACTTCACTTCTCAAAACTAATAGTCATGTTCACCTTATTGCTCTTGACTTTACTAAAGCCTTTGACACTCTTGATCACCATACCCTCGCCTCCAATCTTGCACTTCTTCCTCTTGATGACAACCTATATAACTTCATTTCATTCCTTTCCAACCGATTACATTCCACCATTTATTTAAATCAACTTTCTAATATCCTACCCATCAACTCTAGCGTGGTCCAAGGCTCAGTTCTTGGTCCATCTACCTTTATAATCAACGCCTCTTCACCTCAACCCTATCACCCTTCTAATTATATTTTACAATTCGCTGACGACACCTATCTCATTATTCCATCATCTAACACCCACACCATCCAATCAGAGCTTGAATCCCTCTCTAAGTGGGCCAAGCTCAGTAATCTCTCACTCAACCTCAAAAAATCATTTGAACTCATAGTCCATAATAGTTATAAACGCATCACACTACCAACTTTACATCCTTCCATTCAACGCACTAACAAACTCACTATCTTAGGTATCACATTCACTGACACCCTTAACATTTCACCACACATAGATCACATTATCAATAAATGCTTTCAAACTTTTCATGCCATCAAAACAATCCGTTCCCATGGACTCTTTGGTGCCAAACTCTTTGACATCACTGAGTCCCTCATCATCTCTCACCTAAAATATGCAGCTCCTTCTTGGTCTGATTTTGCTAATCAGCCTCACATTAAGCAACTCCAGTCCCTAATTAATAAACTCATAAGACTTAACTACCTTCCCTCTCTCTACCCATCTATCACTTCTATGTTTACCACTTTAGACACCAAACTATTCTTTAAAATATCTACTAACTCTGACCATGTTCTTCACCACTTCTTACCCCCCCTTAAAAAATCTACTCATAACTTAAGACCCCGTAAACACAATTTTGATACCCCTATATATACTACGCTTGAAAGTAAAACATTCCTCCCTCGTCTTCTTAAATATCACATTCTATAATTTACATTTATATTTATATTATCATCTCTGATTCTTATTACTTATTTATCTACTTAATTATTACCTATTCACCATATCCTTTGTCTTGTAGTAATTTTTTTTCAAACCATTATCATTAGCATCAGTATCCTATAATTATCTACTATTATCTAGTATCTTATGCAACATGTAACACGGCCTGCGTCTGTCAAACCGTGATCAATAAAGACTATAAAAAAAATATTTAAAAAAATGATAATAATCTAATATAAGCAACTCATGGACTCAAGAAGGAAATAATGTATTTTTGGCATAACTTTTGTTTTATATATCTTATAATTTCTCATATTAAGTAAATTATATAACTGAAAGTTAAAGTTGTATCTCGTTGAAATTAGCATATCAACTTTGAAGAAATTATTGGAAGCTTTAAAAGGAAACACTTAACATAAAATGCGCACTTGATTATTTCTTGAGGTTTTCAAGTAATGAGTGGTTGCGATTTTTTTACCCATTGCCAGTCTCTGAAAAAGCCCTGATTATTGAAACTATTTGAAGCTTTGTGAATAATATATAATAAAGTATATGTGAGTATTATATAATAAAGTAAGTAAGTTTATTAAATATCTATACTAGATAATTAGAATAAAATCATGATTTATTGAGAAGAGGATCCTTATTCTGAAAATCGAAAAAAAAGTCTCTTATATAAATCTGCTTGTATTATAAGTATTGCCGAGTGATTAAAAAGCGACACGTATCAGCTAACGGAAATGATTTATGATTCTTATTGATTGAGCTTAACACTTGAGAGAAGAACGTAAAAAGTTTATAAGATCCATCGGTCTGAAAGTCTTATTTGAAAATTATAAATAAGATTTTTAGATCTAAGGCTTTGTATATATTTTAAGAGTTTATCAAATTTATTAAAAAATCTGAATATTCCTCATGATGAAACGTTTAAGAATTTTATTTCAAAAGATGTACATCAATGAAGTAACTAAAGCTTTTAAGCTCCTATTATCGTGATCATTAATTCTTTAGCTTAGAACCAACTCTTGGTTTTTTAACGTTGCAATCGAAGTTTTTTTATTCTCAGGATCTTGGTATTTTATCGATTTGAGTAACATCGCAAAATATATTTCTAATGTTTTTCATGTTTTCAGCACCCAATAAAGAGGAGTTTACATATAGTTTCATAGAAAAAAATCGAAAAAAATATGGTGTGGGCGTTAATTACACCTGTTTCTAGAATCTCTAATTATGAGAGTTTTTTCTGATTTTTATTTTAAGTAGCTTTTTTCAATTCTCAAATTAATTTTTTTAAATAATCTAACAAGCTTTTGGGTTTGTTAAAATAATTATTATCAGCATAAATTAATTAGTTCATTCACTTCCAAACTGACATAATAGTTTAATGAAGACAATTATTTATCTTGGAAAAAAGTATTTATTCAATGAACTGAAAAATAAAAAAATTATTGCATTTCATCATCTGTGAGAAATGTGATTAAAAAGTTACCTAAAATGATATTCATAAACTGAATCTTCAGTTCTAGACGAATACGAGTGCTATGATTTGAAAACGTTATATTAAAAAAAAGTTTGTTTCGCAAGCCCAATCCATATTTTTTTGATTGCCTGTTTCATAGAAGCCGTGGTTCTACCTTCATCTGAGCTTGCGTTATAGCGCTGACGTATAAATTGTTATTATTCGTCTTGTAATTGGCATCCAAAAAAATATATTAGCAAACCTATTGCTAAAATATTTGTAGCAGCTGCTTGAGGAGTCGCAATGTATGCTTGTCTTTCAATCTCGGTGTCTTGGGACATTTCAAATTTCATCAGCTTTCATTTGTTAGTGTATGTATATTATCGTGTAGTTTATATGACACAAAAACTAAAAACATGCGTTTACATAAATGTGCTGTTAAATACGTTATAATCGATGAAAAAGATAAAAGCGTGTGTGTTAAACGTGTTGCGCAGTATCAAAAATATTAATTTTGAAATTGAACGAATACTTTTCAAATTACACATCACCAAACATTGTAAAAAAATTATATAAAAATGTAAAATCGCAGATGTGAAGCATCTGCTAACATATAGAAAGCGGTATAAAAGAACGATCCTAAGCTGATTGATCTTCAGTCCTGTAGATACAACTTACAGGTATGTTATTCAAAATTAATTTTTGATTAGAACTTCATATAATTCAAGTTGAGAATCATAAATCTAACCTTATTTTTCAAAAGTAAATAATATATTCAGGTTTATAATTGCTAACATTCTTCCAGATGATGTGGACCCAACTTTCTTTTTTGATCTGTTTGTTGCCCATCCTACAAGCAGAAAAGTAAATTCTAAAGTTCAGCATGAAATCATTCTTTTTTAATTAATTTTTTATTAATAAAAACACTTTCAAAACTTTCTATTACATACTAAATGATTTATATGATCATTTGTACTATTTTTTACAGTCATTACGAAATTTTTGTGCCTAAAATAGTGAGACCTGGAAAGGATTTCAGCATAACTTTTACCACATATTCTGACACTGCGGCGTGGTTTAGTCCTGAGTTTGGACTCAAAAGCACCAATGGAGAGATTATTGTTAACAAGACCCAAAAGATACTGACTGGTTATTTGAATTTTTACAATTTCATTTATTTTAAATTTAAAGATCTAGATCATTTAATTTATTGAATGGTTTTGTCACAATCTCATTTTTAAAAGCTCCTTACTTAAGAATTTTATTATATTTAGATATAAATTACTTAACTTAAAGAAAATCATATTATATTAAGTTTTTAATTAGTTAATATTTTTGATTCATTCAGATCGCACATACACCCTGACTTTGACGGTAAACTTTTGAACCTTTTAAAATCATGTTTAAGCAGATTTAAGTGTAATTTTATATTTAAATTATTCAAATATTCAAAAAACATTGTTTCGTTTTTCCATTTAAAGGTCCCAAAAGACATAACGGGTTCTTCCTGTCAGTTTTACTCCAGTTCCAACAGTGTTTTTATTTTGAACGTGGACCAGAGCGTCACAATCAACAGGAAAGTGCATTCACTCTTTATTCAGACTGACAAAAGCCTCTACAAACCCGGGCAAAAAGGTTAAATCAATACTCTTCTGAATTAGGAAAATTCGAGTGTTGTTCTACATTGTCTATTTATTTTTTTAATTCGCGTAGTTTTTTGTGTGAATAAAATGAATAATTAAAGTTAAATTTATCAACCTTCAGTGTTGATAAGAGTGATAGCTTTCAATCCAGACCTCAAAGCCAACACAGATGAAATTAGCATCATTATTTATGTGAGAATATTAACTTATTCCATGCAAACAATTTTGGTCTAAATGACCCTTTGCCTAATTTTGAAAAATGTGATTAAACCATGTTTTTGATTGTTTTTATTTATTTATTTTACAATATATTTTAAAACAGGATACTGCTAAAAACAAAATAAAAGAGTTTAAAGATAAAAGTTCCAACGGTGAGATATAATATTTTATCGTTTGTAAATAGAAGCATTTAATTTAATAAAGTAAGTCTGAGAAAGTTAATATTTATTGATTAAATGACCTAAGTATGCATTCGAAGGTAATAAAAGTTTTTATTATTTTCTTCAGAAACTTTTAAGTATATTCATATTAATAGATTAATCAATATTAAACTACTCTCCTTAAAGGTGTAATCTCAAGTTATCTGCAGTTGTCTGATCCTACTCCACTAGGGGAATGGACAATCAAAGCGGAAACCAACGTTAGTGGCGAACTTTTAATTGAAAATTAAACTTATTAAAATTTTACTTGAATGAATTCTTTTAATGTCATAGTTTTTTGATATTTGCATGTATTTTTATTTTTAAAGTTTGTTTTTTTGTAATTTACCAGACATTACTAAAAACACGGGTTTACATAGATAAGCTATAACATACGTATTTAGTAAGATAACTAAAATTCTTTTGAACGTACTGCGCAAGTTATAAATATTATTTATTTATTACTAAATTTATTTTTGAAAGTTCAAACTCACGAAATATTGACTAACTATCATAACTTAAAAAACACTTTTCAAATATGGTTTAATTCTTCATCATTTTGATTTATATAAAGTTTAAATCAATAATAGTAAGTTTTTTTAAAGATTCAAAGTAAACGTTAAATATTTTAAAGCGATCAATTATAAAACTTCATAACTTGCAGTTTGTGTCCATTGAGCAATTTTTCACCGTAGCTGAGTATGGTAAGCCCCTCTATATTACACTCTTTAAACTAAAAGCTAAATATTTATTATAAAAAGTCAATAATATATATATTGATAATATTTTTTAATAGTCACTTTTTTTAATGATTTAATAGTTTTGCCAAAGTTTGAAGTTACAGTGGAGCTACCATCGTTCTACCTTGTCAACCTTAGGAATCCTCGTCTTCAAGAAGATTTTAGAGCCACTGTGCTTGCGACGTAAAAAAACAACTGCTCTTTTAAAGATTTAATATAGCAACGAATTATATAAATAGAATACACACTAGAAAATGGATTTGAACTGAATATTTATTGAACTTTGAGTAAAAATCAGAACGTTTGATAATATAACTTTTTTATGATTTTCTCAATTTTTTGATATTATTCATTAGATACACTTATGGAAAACCGGTTGAAGGAGTTGCTGAAGTGATGGTAATGCTGGACATGCCATGGTTTAATGGAAATCTGCCCATGATAAAGAAAGTTGTCGATGTATGTAAAAAATATATTTTTCTTTGAAGAATAATGCTAAAATTTAGTTTTACACTTAATGCCTGATTGTCTCTGATAGGGTAAGAGTTTTAATATTATTTTTGGTTTTTTTATTTAATACATTTCATACTAATTTTAAACAGTTGAAAAACGGCAAGGCAGATGTTATTTTGAGCTTCAATGAGGTTGTACAGCTTCTACCCGATCAGTGGAAAGTTGAATTTCTAGGGTACCACTCGATCAAGGTTAAAGCCAATGTGACAGAAACACTGACTGGCATAATTCTTTCTGGCGAAAAAACTGTGGCTTGTCAAACTTCTCTCTATAAACTTGAATTCGTGCCTTCTACAAGTCCTAACTATCGGCCAGGGATGAACTACGAAGCTTACGTGAATACATTCTTTCTTTCTATATAAAAAAATAATTGTAATTTAATATATATAAAATACTTTAATTGCTAGTGTGCGAAGAATAATAATTTTTTTAATTAAAAAATCTAAAAGCTGAGAGTCTTGCGAATTGACGGTAGCCAGCCTCATTTCTGTGAGCTCACCTCGAAGAAGTTCAAGCTGAAGTACGTTGACGTCACAGTGACATTCAATCATCCCTGGAACTACTGGAACCCCGTTCCAGCAACTAATCTCCAGTATGAATTGCAATTAAATCAACATGGAATTGCGCATTTGACATTCAAAACTGAACATGAAGCGGAATCAATCAGCATTCAAGTAAACATCATTACACTTTAGAATTACAAAAAATTAATAGTTATTCACTTATGAAAAAATCTTTTTCAGACTGTATTTCAAAAACACTATTTTATGATTTCTTACTCACAACAATACGTCTCAAAAGTATTAACCACCAACAGGCTACGTTCTTTGACGACGTTTCCGATTCAACTATCTTCCAAAGCCACTATCTGAGCAAGTTTGAGACCAGAGACAAAGAAGGAATACAACTCAATGTTTTGAGTACTGATCCAATTATCAAGGTGTGTTTAATGTTTGAAACATAAAAATATTTAACAGTATTTATTAATTACTTTTTTCCAAACTATTTATTATAGCCTGGAATTTCATTGACATTTGAAATTGTCTCTCTCGTACCAATAAAAAGATACAACCTCCAAGTTAGTAGATCCATTTCTGAATAATAATATAGAAAATTTATAAAATTTATACTAATTTTTCAATTTTTTAAATAAATTTTAAAAATTCTTTGTAGATAATCTCCAAAGGGAACGTCGTGAAAACCTTATCTCATAAGACGCTGCAAGAAAAAGTACTCTTTTACCAAAGTTTTAGAATGACTCAAGCGTTTGTTACTCTATTGGCGCCAGAGGCTCGCTTTGTAGTTTCCTATGTGACGAGTGCAGGAGAATTGATTGCAGACAGCATGGCCCTTAGTGTGGTGGATTATATGGCAAACAAGGTTTCAATTAATTTTATATTTCGAAATTATGGAATGAAGTGATGACTTTTTTCCCAATTATATTGATAAAACTCATTTCCGTTCAACCTTGTAATTGGATATAGGTTACTCTGTTTTTCAACAAAAACGTCACGGAGCCTGGAGACGGAAGCGTGGTTCTGAATGTTAAGGCCGATAATATGTCCTATGTGGGCTTTTTGGGAGTGGATCAGTCAGTTTTGTTACTTGGAAAGGGAAATGACATTACCCAAAATAAGGTTTAATTAATGTATTAGCAACCAAAATAAAGTTTAAAATAATCTGTTTTCATACGAAGTTTGTATACATTTTAATTTCTCTGTTACATAGTGTCCAATAAAAATTTTTACATATTTTTAAACTTTCAATTATTTCAAGGTTGCCAACGAATTAGACACTTACAATCAAGTCAACTTCAACCCATTACAACCAATGCCTTTGGCTGGCAGATGTTTTGGTTGTGATTCTTGGCCTATCTGGATCGGCGGAAGTAACACCGATACTGTTTTGTCGGTTGGTAAGACTTTATTCAAAATTTTAATAATAATAATGACGAACATTATTCTAATGGCTTATAACCCGAACGGGCTTCCAGGCCACTTAGGCTGCATATTTTGATTTGCGCCTTTGGGTTACTAAGGCATTGGTTGCACTTGAACCTAGGACCTTTCATGATTGGTCAAGCTGAGAGTCGTTGCTGACTCAGCTGCCCGTTCACCGTTTAATAAGTTTTTATTATTTTTATTTTCCATATTTGTCAACTTATAGTTTTCTATCTTCAAGAAAAAATTTTGATACCATTTTTATAAATATAAATTTAAATTTATAAATTCGCAGAATGCCGGATTGTTTGTGATTACTGATCTGTATGTTAAAAAATACGAGTATTACAAACATTGTTAGCTCAATTTTTATATAATTAGATTTTTTAGTGTAATTTTTTAATTATAACAATTTTCAACATTCATCTTAAGTTAATTAAAACAAAAATATTTTTTTTAATAATTCATAAATACTCCTTACTCAAACAGATTACTTGGCTGATCGCCAGCCCATGTACGTGGCGGATGGTGATTTTGCTGACAGGCCAATGGCAATGGAGGAACCAATACCAATGGCAATGGCTGTGGAAGCACCAATGGTAGTTGAAGAGCTTGCTCCAGTAGCAGATGCAGGCCCTAGTCCTTCTCAACCCGTAAAACTCAGAAAGAACTTTCCTGAAACCTTTATTTGGGCAGAAACAATCACAGAGTAATTATTATTGCTCAATTACTTGTTTATTTTTTTATTTTGAAAACCATTTTAGAGCATAATCTTACATCAATTGTGTTTAAAATAGGAACAGTAATAAAACATTTGATTTTAAACAGACTAATGAAATATTGGCTTTCATCTAAAAAATAAACCATGAAATCACTGCACAAATTAAACTATATTTAGTTAATTAAACTATTTTATACAGTAATTTTGGTCGAAGCTATCTCAACCTGACGGTACCCGACACCATTACAACTTGGGTGGCTACAGCATTCGCCGTTAACTCAAGGTCCGGTCTTGGTATCACCGCTAATTCTGCTAAGGTTTGACTTCATTTTTATTATCATTTTTACTATCATTCTGCAAACATATTATGTAATTTAAGATACATCATTTTTCAAAGAATTTTTAAGCTTTTAAAAAAACTTTTTATTTTTGAATACATCAAGTTGGGTGTGATAAAGCAAATGTTCATCTCTTTGGACCTTCCTTACTCTGTTGTGAGAGGAGAAGAGTTTGTGTTACAAGCTAACGTTTTCAACTACGTGGGAAAAAATCTCATGGTAAGATAACTAACTTATTCAAGATTATAAATTGAAAAAAACTTTCTATTATTATTTCTTTACGCATGCTTCTCAGTTCATACTTGTTTATATCAAACAGGCTGAAGTGAAGTTGATGGCCTCAAAGTATTTCAAAGTGATAGATTGTAAAACCAAAGTACCAGAATCACTCGAAATAGTCAAGACAGTGGACGTAAGTTCAATATAATTTACCATAATAGTATGTTTTTATTTGGAAAACTATGAAATTGGGATTTGAAAGCAAATGTAAACCCATGAGCAGTTAGAAGACAGCAAGGGTACTGCAGTTTTTTTCTGGATCGTGGCTACAACATTAGGCCATATTCCAATCGAAGTCAGAGCCTTGACAGGAACTCATGCTGACGCAATAAAAGCAACTCTGCTCGTTAAGGTTAGCTCTTTGCCTTGTTCCATACAATTTTGTTTTTATCATTTTTTACATCAACGAAATCCGCACTATGTTAAATTAAAAAATAGATAATAAGCGTTGAATTTCAATTTCAGCCTGAAGGACAAACTCAGTCGTACACTGCGTCAGAGCTCATCCAGCTGAAAGCAGGAGATGTTTTCAACTCTTCTTTTAATGTTGATCTGCCACCAGCAAAAATTCTAGTACCTGGTTCAGTTAGCATCGAAGTAACTCTGATCGGTGAGACACGTTTTTGTCATAAATTTCAAGAATCTGGTGAATTCTTTTTTTTATGTATTAATGATTCTGAAATAATTGTATTATTTGATTGCTCACAAAGGTGATATCATTGGATCGGCACTAAACAACATCCAAGACCTTTTGAAAATGCCTTATGGATGTGGAGAACAGAACCTTTTGAGCTTTGCACCTGACGTTTACATCCTGCATTATCTGCAGATTTCACGAAGGCTCACTACGGAAATTAAGAACATGGCCCTTGAGTTTATCACTTCTGGTTGGCATAACCGATATTTTAAAATACTTATTTTGAAAACTAATCATGTTTAAAATTTGATTTTATCTTTTATAGATTACTGTAAAAAATCTACTATATAAAAAACATACAACTAATTTCTTTAAAGGATACCAAAGGCAACTGACCTACCAAAGGCTCGATGGTTCTTTCAGTGCTTTTGGTCAAAGTGACCAGGCTGGTAGTACTTGGTAAGAACCTTCAAAATAATATTTGAACACAAATTTTAAATGTATCTATCTGATCATTGAAACTTTTAAAACAGTATATAGTTAATTTGTAAAAATGCAGTTTATATAGAAAAACTAATTCCAATACCAGGCTGAGTGCCTTCACGATTAAGTGCTTCAGCCAAGCTCGAGACTACATTCCGATTAACGATCAAAAGATCGAACAGACTCTTTCGTGGATAATTAGAAACCAGAACGCTGACGGAAGCTTTGTTGAGCCCCCTGGCGGTAGAGTCATCCATACTAACATGCAGGTACATTTTTCTCAAATAACTTGTAAATTTTGAGTTAAATATTTTATTTATTTATAATAAAATTGTTAAAAAAATACATTTTGATTCACTCAAGGGCGGATCATCTTCTGGAGTTGCTTTGACTGCCTACGTCGTCATTTCTCTGCTCGAAAATAAAAATAACTCAGCGGTGAGTTTAATTATAATTTCAGCCAAATTGGAAACAAAATTTAAACCTTCTTTAATTTCAGATTAGTCGCATTGTTATCGATGCAAGCATCGAAAAGGCCACTGCGTACCTAGAAGGTTCTTATTCGGCATACTCAAGCGACTCGTACGCACTGGCAATCATAGCTTATGCCTTGCACAAAGCTGAGAGTTCTAAACTGCAAGATGTTCTCATGATCCTTAACAAGTTGGCTATAGATGAAGGTATGCCACTAGTCGTTTTTAACAACAAAATTAGTGTATTTTTGACAAATATAATTTTTTGTAAATATCTTATTTATCTAGGCGGCCTAAGGCACTGGAAAAGTAAAGAAAACACTCCCTCGGATACGTGGCAATCGCACTACGGCCATCCTGCCACCTATGACATCGAACTAGCCTCATATGTCCTTCTGATCTTCGCTGAACAGAGAGACCTCGGTCGTGCTTTACCAGTCGCTAAGTGGCTTTTGACACAAAGAAATGCCTTCGGAGGATTTGAGTCGACTCAGGTAGATTTATCTTTCCACATTTTAATGCAATACATTATGTATACAACTAATAAGCGTTTTATTATCATTTGTCAACCTAAAAAATTATTAATACTTTTTTAATTAACATTCGTAGGACACTGTTCTAGGCTTGGAAGCGTTGGCTTCATTCGCTGTCCTCATTTCTGCTCCCACAAATGGAAGTGGGATCTTAGTCAGTGTCAAAAATGACTTTGATGGAAAAGTTCACAAGTTTGATCTGATAACCCAAATAAACGCATTGGTCTTGCAGTCGGTTCAAGTAAGTTTATTTTGTTTACAAAAAGGTTTTTTCAGAGATTGATAAGTTTTGATGATCATACATTTTTACTAAAACTATTGAAAAAGAAATTATATGAAATTTCATTGAATAAACTAGCTACCGGGAGAAACGAAGCTAGTCTCGATGTCTGCTGAGAACGAAGGAGTGGCTCTGGCCCAACTCATCGTCACCTACAACGTCAACGCCGGAGACAAGAACAATCTATTGAAACTCAAGCAGTCTACAATGAAGGAGAATGCAACTCTCTCACTTGAAATAAACACAAGGTACTATTTCGATGATTGTGAGATTGAAAAACTTTGTTAAATTAAATATAATATATTTATTTTAGTAATATAAACTTCAATTAAAATGTTGAGACTTTGATTTAATTAATAAAATTAAATTTAAAGTTGGAATGGATCGGAAGTGAGTGGAATGGTCGTTATAGAAGTAAAACTTTTGACTGGATATACTGTCGTGAAAGAGGAAATGATTGGAGCGCAGATTGGACAGACTTTCAAGAAATTAGAAATAACTTCCGGCAAAATAGCCATTTATCTTGACGAAGTTTGATCACATTATAATTTCATACTGATATCCTGGTTTTGATTATTTTATTGTTTCTTTATTTTCATATCTTAGTAACAGATTTTAATTATTATATTCATAATTGCACTTTATGACTAAACTGCCCAATACAGTTGGCCTCGGAAAATCTGAAATTTTCCGTTTATTTCCAAGAATACATTCCAGTCAGCAAGGTAAAGCCTGCTCTCGTCAAGGTCTACCGCTACTATGATCCAGGTTCACGATTTTCTCAGACAACTTTTATTAAACTAAACCATCTATATATTTTTAAGTTAAAGTTTTGCATTCCGTAATTGTGCACAGAGAATGAACTGCCGAAATTTATCTATTCCTAAAAAAATGATTTCGAAATGCAGAATACGTGGCTTCAGCTTTCTATTCAGCAACCAGCGACAACACGTGGGAGGGTGCTTGTCCCCTCTGTTGCTGTGAGTTCCCTACTCGAATAAATTATCAAGACAGATTTTTTTAAACATAAGGGTGTAAGATTTCGTTTGAGCTATAATTTTTTTAACTTCAACATTTAAAAATTTTTCAGAGATGAGACTGGCTCACAAGATCCATCTGAAAAATATACATCATAGCCTAAGATGAACTTTATTTAACTTATATAATCCTATTCATATTTAAATGTATTAATTCAGATGTTGATCAATAAATTTGCAATCTTGATTTGAAAATGTTTAAAAAATTACTCAAAGCTAGATTATACATCAAATGATACAATTAATCATGGGCGGCGATTTCGGGGGATCCTGGGGTCCGGACCCCTCCACTTTTTGATAGTGAGGGGTATGCCTTAATGTAGACCCCCCACTTTTTTCATTAAAAAAATTTTCAACTCTCGTTTTGATAGGAGAATAATCTTCAAAAAAGTCATAAAACATAATATTTTTATATTAATAAATTGTGAGTATGTGTAGCTATAGTCATCCCACCAGGATCAACCATGCTGGGTAAAAAATCAAATTTATTCAAAAAATTTAATATCCCGTAATATTAAATTTTGTATTTTTAATTTTCCATAGTCAATTTATAAATTTAATTTGGTTGTAGGTAAACTGAATAAAGAAGAAAGCAGAAAATTATATTGACGTTTTTTAACAAAAAAAAGTATTAACTGGCGTTCTGCAAAGTAATGCAGCATTTTAAACTGAACCCCAGAATCCCCCCAGCATCGCCGCCCATAGAAAGTTCCCACTTATGGATCGAACAGTTAACCACAAACGTCATTCCTGCACTGATAAAATTATATGTAAAAACAAATGTCATTTTATTTATATTACTAACAAATTGCATGCATAATGGTAAATAAATGGTCAGAAATTGAAACAGTAAATTTGTTTACAAACCAGTAGTTTTTGAAGCTTTAATCATAAATAAAGTTTATAAGCTTGTTATAGGTCTTAACCATGAGTAATGATTTTTTGTTGTTAATAGGATGCTTTAGTCAGATTTGAACACAAGACTTAAGGCTTGTTTATTCTTTAAAAACGAAACAGTCACTTGCAGGATTAATTTTACAGTTTATTAGAGATTTAATTTAATTAATTTTATATTCATTATTTTCTCCACTAAAAATTGGCGGATTCTGACACATAGACTTGGCTTCTTCCAAAGATATCTGTCCTTCATCAAGCTTTTCAGAGATGTCTTTGTACTATAAAAATGTGAGAATTATCATTGAAACCAAAATTAATAGATTGAGAATAAAATAAGAAAGATAATTAAATAAATCATCAAAAGTCATATAAAAACCATTTCAAGTTCTTCTCTCAAGACAAAGATAGCCTTTTCCCTTGAAGCTACTAGCTCCTCAAGATATTGGTATCTAAATGAAAAAAGTTGAAGATCATTTATTATAACTAATTGTTAATGATCTCACAAATATAAATAATTTAACTACACACCTTAGCTTTTTACGAGCCCTACACTCCCTTGCTGATTGTTGGCTCTTTTCTAGCTTCATTCTTGTGTCCAGCTTGGCAGGCTTTCTCCCCCTCCTTCCTCTGGGTTCACCTTTCATACTTTTGAAATAATCTTTCAGGGGTTGTTGTTCAAGGTATGAGCCTTGATTGCTCAGTATTAATGAAGACTCCTGAAATTATTGTTCAAATGATTTACATTTCAAAAATAATGTTTTAATTAATGATTGTTTCACTAATTTATAATCAAGTTCTTTAATTTTAGTTATATTATAAGATTTTAATTATTAATTTTAAAACCCAACACCATCTCTAAATGAAGATGAACAAATCCTAGAAAATGAATAAATTGAAATATCTAATGATAATATAACGTCTATTTGAATACAATTAGGTGAATATGTATATATAAAAGTGAGATTAGAAAGTAAAACGCATATACCTACTACGATGTCGCAATATCAATCAGATGTGGTACAACTAACACCCTTAGCAGTTCAAAGAAATACTCTAGCTTAAAAAAAGTAAATTTTAAATTACTAAGGAATTTAGAATATTCACATTTTAATTTTATCAAGAAAATTTGTTTTATATTCAATTAATTGTTCATCTAAAAGAAAAATAATTGTATAAAAATGGAAACATAGAATTAATTAAATCATCACAATTTTTTTATTGGATTCAAGATTTGATTTATTTGTTCAAAAAATATATATATAAAATGTTTTATTTTTACTTGACATCTAATAGCAACAACAGTCGATAAAGAAAAAATAGAAATACAAAAATATTTATGAATAAAGTTAAAAATTAGCTTATATTCTTTTAAAAGATATGAAAGCTTGTTTAACTGAAATCGCTTAAGCTTAAAGTAGATTTGAAATTTATTAGTCACATAATGATTATCATAGATTAATATAGATATATCTATGAGTACTTGAATAAAAACGCATAATAATTCTTGTTCGTTCATCAATAAAGTATTGAGTTTTATCTCATTATAAAATCCTCAACCGAAGTTGAAGAGTTTTTGAAGGTAAGCTACTTTTTATATTTCTCCATGTATAAATTGAACACAAATAAACAAATTTTAACTAAGATATTATAAATCATTGAAATTTATTTATTTATTTCTAGAAGTATTACTGATACAGTAATATTTAACTAAATACTACAGTGTTAAAGTAACTTTTCTACCTAGGGTATTATTCTTAAGTTAACATTTAGTTACTCTTCGTCAATGGATTATCCGAAATGGTAGGTAATTTAGAACATATTTATTGTAAACTTGTGATATATAAAAGGATGTTTATTTTTATTCATTCAATTTTCATCGACATAGATTTTTAGATTTTACTATATCTACTTTATTCAATAATAATAAAGTTTATTGGGTCCATGAACTCAATCAATTAAATAATCAAATTTTAATGATTAAATTATAATCTTTTGGTTTATGCAAAGATTTAATTTTAAATCTTTTATATGTTTCATAATTTTAAATGTTATAAATATTTTTGAAGATCTATTTAAATTGTTTAAAATTTATAACTTTTTAACAATTATTACTTTTTTCATGGTTTTATATATTTTTTTCAAATTTCATTGTTGCATTCCATTAAGTCTTGTAGCTTAAGACCTATGCGCTCTTGAATTGGAGGAAAGAGCACTATAGAACTTTATTTGATTGATTGATTGATATACTTTCTCTTCAGAAACTTTATATCGTTTTTTTTAGATAATATGATCAGTATAGTGACAATGTCATAAGTGACATAGAGAGAGCTCCGAATGTATCAAGGACAAAAGAAGAATAAATATGTTTTTCAAGCTGATGTATAAGAAGGCATAAAAGATATATGGAAAAATGGTTCTTCAAGCTCTGAAAACTTTTTCAACAGAAAGTTAAGAAGCCCAAACTAAGAAGAAAGATGAAATAGATTTTAACAAATTAGATCTTAAGAGATGAGAGGATGCAGAAAGACTCTGCCATAAACAATGAAATCATCTTCATAAAATAAACAAAATGATGATGATAATAAAGATTTGGTTCTCTAAAAACTATACTCCCATCAAGTTAAAAGTATTATAAAACAAGAATAAGCTAATTTTATTTTTCATTGAAGAAATTTCATTAATAATTTTTATAAAAAGAGAAGTTTGTCTGTTGCTGTGTCTCCATAGAATCTGGAAATTCCACTGACCAGACAAGATTGATAAAAAACCAGCTGTTCATCAATGAAGATATCATTCTAAGATGTTTTTTATGGCTAGGACAAACCCTTTGCAAACCCCCATGCAATAAGACAGGACACTTTTTGACCTGAAAATCTAAAAAAATGGAATAACCACTTTCATACAGTTAGACTTTTTTCAGGAAGCAATAATTCTCGTCGCAGTCTCGTGTCTGATTCAATCTTATCTGACACTTAAGAGTCAACATTTGTAAGACCATCGAGAATTTCGTTTAATTATCACAAATGTCGACTGAATGCATTAAGGTTAGCTTTTCTTTAAAAGATAAAATATTTCTTTTAAGTGTTCGTGAGTCTGTTATATTTTTTTCATCAAGTGTTGAGGCCTATCAATCAATATTCTTATGGATTCAAATTTTACTATGTAAGTTTCATGCATATAAAAAACCAAATAAAAGGGTAAGACATAAAAATGTTCATCCTATTTTTACTTTACTGATGTTATTTTATAGATATATACAATTATATATAGGATAAAATAGTGCCTATGAGAAGGGAATTAAATTCTAGTCGACTGTAAGGGCATACGTCTAAAAAATAATAATTTTTCTTCAAATTAATTTCAGTTAGAAAATTCCAAGTTAGGTCTAGGAAGGAGATCTTTAACAAATGAAAGTGTAAATCAACAAGGCAACAAGATGGTGGCTTCATCATCGTCATCTTCACCATCAAAGCTATCCCCGTCATTATCTCCCGCTTCCGTGATGCTCGACCTATCAGACAACGAAAGCAGAAGCAGCAAGAACCTCAGTCTCTGCAAGATGCTCAAGCTGAACGCTATAGTGGGAGGCATTGAGTTTTGCGGCAGTGCAGCCTTCTGTTTCATCCCTCCAATGCTTCTGAAAGCAGGCATTGATGAGCAGTTCATGTCGATGATTCTCGGAGTGGGTCCCCTTATGGCGCTCTTTTGCGTGCCTCTGGTTGGTCGATGGAGTGATGCGTGTCATAGTTCTTACGGCAGACGACGTCCGTACATCTTCGTCATCAGCATCGTCCTACTGCTCGCCATGACAACCCTCCTGTCTGCCCACTATGTAGGCCGTGTGCTTGTGGGTGATAGAGAGCTCGGCCGCAATGCAACCACCGTTCTCCTCATTCTCGGATGTGCCTTCCTCGACTTCACATACCAAATCTGCCTCACACCATGCGAAGCGCTCCTTTCTGACCTCAGCCATGGCACCAACCAGCACCAGTCTTGCTTCACCGTCTACTCTTTCATGATCAGCTTTGGAGGCTGCATCGGCTACCTCATAACTGCGCTCGACTGGAGTGACTTCGGATTTTACTTTGGAAGTCAAGAGAATTGCGTCTTCATCATCCTCATCCTCATGTACACTTTCAGCATGATCATCACCTTTCACAGCGCTAAAGAAAAACCTCTCAGCAAACTCACGCGATCTTCATCCTTCAGTAAGACGCTCACGGACTTCCCACTGCATTCTGAGGATATGAGTAAGTCGAACAAAAGTCCTGACGAAGTTAAACTCAACATCGGCTACAGTTTAAAGTTCAGCATTAGAAACTTCCTCGTGATGAGAGCCTTCTACCAGTTAATATCTTTAAAGAACTACATCTGTATGCAGCTTCATGCCAACTTGCCTGACGTCTTCGTTCAACTCTTTGCCATCCCTCACACCCTGAAGCAACTCGCCTTAGCTAACTTGTTCAGCTGGACGGCCATTAACACCTTCAACCTCTTCTACACCGACTACGTGGGTCGCATCATTTACCGGGGCAACCCCTACGACGACGAGGGCTCCATGGGAAGGGAGTTGTACGACGAAGGAGTCCGCATGGCTTCGTGGGGTCTCTTCTTCCATTGCATCGTATCCGCCTTATACGCTCCTTTCATCAACCGAGTCATCAATCTATGCAACCTCCAAGCCACCTACTTCTACGGTATGGCCACTTTTTTAGTCGCAATGTGTCTGATGGTTTTTTCACCAAATATTTTCTTCACCAACCTGTGTGCCTCCGCCACTGGCCTGGGCTACGCAACCATCACCACTGTGCCTTACCTTCTACTCTCTACCTACCACGATCAGCTAGAGGTTGTTTTATTTGTGCTTTTTCTAGGTTTTTCTTCTTCTTTTGCTTTGATTGTGTTTTTATTTTTGTAACTTTGGTATTGCATTTTTAAATTCATATCACGTCTAGAACTTGTGTTATTACATCTGTTACTGCTATTATTTCTATCGTTTCCTTTATTATATTGATCTTAATGTAAAGTAGTTAGGATTTCATTCGTCAATGCACCCTTATTGCAATTGCATTTTCTTAATATACTTTTATTCTTCAAAATAATTGAATGAATGAATTAAATCTTGCTTTTATTAGCTCATTTTGATGTTTATCTAATCTTTAACCGAATACGTGATTAACACTATTAGTCCGAGTAATAAAACCATTTTTTCACAATACGAATAAAAATAATTATAGTTAAATCTCAAAATTACCCGACTTTTGAAAATTATTTATAGAAAACGAGAAAAATATAGAATAATATGGAGTTTTATAAATGGTATGGAGACTTTCTTAAAAATTGAGTTCTAGTCTTTGAGTGTGACCTCAGTTATTTGGGAAAATACTTCAAGGTTTGTTGGTGCACTATTCGGTCTTGCAACGGTTATTCGTTGGAGCTCAACCTAAATGGCTTTTTAAAATCCTACCATTTACAAGCTATCTGCCATAATCCTCAATGCCTTCATTTTCGAGTGGCTCACTCTGGGAGAAATATTTCTTTTTCATATCTTCATCTTTTTTTTAGATAATAGAGTAGACAAATATTTTTCAAATAACTTTTTTACAATTTTTTATCCCGTCACTTAGCAGCTAATTTCCTGCATGTCTAATTATAATACCTTTGTTCAGTTACTTCAAACCAAAGCTCAAAACAAACTTTCAATTAAAGTTTTAAACTCTTGTGCTACAATACTTGTATAATATAGCTTTTTTTGCCTTTTTAAAGCAGTAATAAATCTTTATAAATTAATGCATTAAATAATCCATTATTGTACTATTTATCATATTCTAAATATTGTTTTTGTCTACATTAAAGTATGTTTACTGAGGTTATTATAAGCACTTATCTAGATCTGCACTAAAACATAATCCGCATCATTCTTGATTTATTCAACCTGCCACGTTATCTTGATTACTACTAGGCTTTTTTCAAACGTTTCTTTACACTAAAAAATACCTAATTGAATATTGAAATCTTGCTATTGACTTTAAACATGATTTTACCTATTAAAATCATCAATTTCATCAATAGTAACTTTTTATATTGTCACCATCTTAAATATGTAATCTAAATTCACCCATGATTTGTAATGTAAAAAACTTTATAACACGTGACAATATAAAAAATATATCATAATTATTTACTGTGTTTATTTTTAAAGTTTACTTAAGTTATCTGTTGACTATTTTCAGATATTTTAATGATTTACACGAGCCCTTGTTTGTCTTGGTAATTCAAACATTAAATAATCACACCAATGCAGTGTAGACTTCACATTTTTATGACGACATGTAATCGATATAATCAACATCACCATTATCATCATCATAAATAACATCCTCATAATTTTTATCGTCATCATCATAACTATAATATTCATCTTTTTCATTTTCATCAGCATCATCATCATAATCATCATCATAATCATCATAGTTATCATAATAATCATCACCATCCTCATCATCACCGTGACCATCATCATCATCCTCATCTTCATCATTGTTCGCATCATTTTTATCTTCTACATATTATACAAGCCTAAACTATTCCTCGCCTAGGGTGGGTTCTCGCAACTCAATCTTCTCCACTCAGAGCAATCAGCTCCTTGTTTTTCCAGTTAAACCACATATTTCTTGTTTCTTATTTCCTGGTTTCCTAACAGCAGAAACACTTAAGCTCTTTCACACTGTTGATTAAAATAGTGATACTCGTTGAAACCATCTCATTCAGACACAAATTTTATTATTCCAACAATTTAAAAAACGAAGTTTAATGGATTTCATTTTTGGCTTAGACATGGCACATCCAGCATATCATAAGGCAGTCACGTGGTTTTGACTGCTGTCACTAACCAATTCTCTAAAACGTGTAGAATTGCACGTTTAACTCATCTAGCGGTACACACTTTCCGTGATTGCGAAGTCTTTTTGGAGACCCAAGACGAGCAGCCACTAAAATATGGGATTACCGCCGCTTTAGTATTACGGTAAAAAAATAATGCATGGACAATCTCCTTGAAATATGTCATGTTTTTTAGACGAAAAAAAGTTTTTTTGAGTGAATTGACTCGTAAACATTTTTTTCTTTGAATACCTTAACTTGGTCTTTAATAATTTAGTCATTTGCTGGAGCTCTCAAATAAATTTTTTGTGGAATATTTGATTTTTTAAACAAAAATTTAAACACTAAATATATGCTGCTCATTTAAAGCTATTATAAAACAAAGAATGCGCAATATTCATAAACATACAAATGTCACTTTAAAATATTTTTTATAATAGCTATATAACTTATTATAATAGTCGATTAATCCATCACCCTCTCACACAGTTGTACTTCAGCGACACACATAATGGATACAAAATCCCGGCGAGGGGCATCGGCACTGACCTCTCGGTGCTCGACTCTGCGTACTTCCTTTCGCAGGTGATTCTCTCTATCTGCATGGGGTACATCGTCAAGTTCACTGGAAGCGTCATGTCATACATTGTCACCTCGGTCGTTGTCAGTCTCTTCGCCCTATACTACATCTCCAAGATCGTCCATAAACCAGATCATGTATTCCTAGTTGCAGAAAAAACTAACAAAAGTTGTCAATAGTTTTTTCATAAATATTTATTTAATAGGGTTCTATATTTTTAATTATACATTTTTAGAAAATTTCATGCATTTTTAGAGTTTTTTGTTTTTCGGAAGATATTTTTAAATAAATAAATTTCTATTAGAATTTGATTAATTTTTTTAAAATATGAATTTTAATATATAAATTTTATTTAATGAATTTATGATTTAAAAAAAAGTTTTTTTCAAGAATATTTTATCATTTATTCTGTATTTAACGAAACCATTTTTATTTACTTGAGAATCTGCAAACGAGTATTGACTTTTTTAATAGTCATTATTTCATAATCTTGATGTTTATTTTTTATCAATTTAATTTTATTTCTGAAAGTTTATTTTAACGTGTAAAACCACATTTGATACTTTAGAAAAAATATTTGTCTGCCACGACTCATTTTATGAAATTGCATGAAAGATTAGTTCTGTAGTAGAAAGCTTTGCTGAATGAATTAGACCGCCAGCTGTGTCTGTTCTTTCTCCTTGTATCGGTTAGTTTTCTCAATAAAACCTTCAAGGTGAATCGATCATTTATTTTCTTTCTTCCTCGAAAATACTTGTCCAAGTTTCTCTTCTTGTTCACATCTTCACCATCTACCATATAACCCCTTCCGATTGTTTCGAAAGCTTTTCGTCAGATTTGATCGTCATTCGCTTCTATTGATTCGGTGTATACCAAACGTGGCTTAAATAATGATGAAACTTTGCTGTCAAATAATCGATCGGCAAGCATGCATATAGGTTATTGAACAAATCTTCAGAATGATCAGTCAGAACCAGTTTGCTTGGAAAAGTGTTATTTGATGCTGGTTTCCATGATAAATTCCTTGGGGGTTTCAGGTGGATTTATTTTTTTAATATTTAATTAGAACGAATAAGCATAAACCGTTTAAAATATTTAGCCAAACTTGTCGGTTAGTTGTGTTTGTTATATTTTAAAGCTTTTTAAATGTCATTAATTCTTGTATATTCTGTATTAACGAAATTAATTTTATAATTGAAGTTTTTATATTCAACGACTTTTTATAAATAGGTCTTGAGAATTTTTGTTTTTTAGTGCTCAAAAAAAATTATCAACGAAGCTATGCAATGAAATAAAACTCTGTCTAGCTTTAAAATGTTCCTTGATAAGGGTTTGCAAGTTTTAATAACTCTTCAAGCACAATTAATAAATATCCATCACCGTTTGTCAAAAACTTGTTGAGGCGTTTATTTGCTGCCACTTAGTATATTACTATCTTTTCATCTACTAATGAACTCATTTCATGCTGATTTATTGGAATATTAATAAACCTTTAATACAATAAAGTTGCTTTATTACATTTTAAATTTTTATTCGGTGTATTTTTTCATATCCTTTCTTGTCTCATTTCACATAACATAAGAAAATCTACAATACAATATTTAGTTTGATTTTTTTCTTTCTCATTAATACCTTCTTGCCTCAAGAAACGCTTCCATTCTATAGGAAATAACTGTGTGGAACTTTGGAGAAAAAAATTATATAATATAGAAATGTTGGACTATTAAAATATTTTTTCCTTTAGTGTACAACGATGACCTGTTTCAACACAGTTAACGAATCTTTTTAATGATCTTTCTGAATATTTTCGTATAATCCTATAAGAGATGATGTAATCTCATAGTCATTACTTTTGCATCATTACCAAATTCATTTTGGTGGCATATTCTTTGGATTTTATGAGATATTGAATAAGATTTCCCAAATCTATATTTTTTAGAGTTTTTTTCAAACATGAATTCGAAATATCATGCTTGCTATTTTGTGTCGTTTCATGGTGTCATCACGTTTTATTGCGTGAGCGTATTTTTTTGTCTTTATTTTTGCGCAATAGATTGGTATTATTTAATTGATACTTCACCTCAAATTTAAAAAAATTTAATATGTAAAAGCCGTTTGAATTTATAAAATCGTTGACTTATTTTATGTACTTGATCCTTGTTTATCAGATTTTAACATTAAAGATTCAGCAAACTCGACTATGCTTTTTAAACTTTCATTAAAGGGGAATTAAGTTCTAATTCGAATACTGGAGTATCTAATTTTTATCAAATGATCAAAAATAAAAAGTTTTGACTAAACCTATAAAAAAATTGAAAATAACCTCCAGTTCAAATTCCTACGAGAAACGGCTCGAAAGTCGTGTGTGAGAATTCCCTTGAAGCGTGCCTCGCCAGAAGGAAACCAAGCCCAAAAAAGAAGAGTGAAAAGAAACAGTATGGAGATCCTAGAACGTGACTTGGAGATAGAACAGGATGGGTTGTTCCACCGTACAAGAAAGTACGAGAATGTCCCTCACAGCATGAGAGATTAGACAAGGGGCTTAGGTCTATGCAAATCTGCGTGCGTCGGCAACTTCCAAATGTCTCTATCGTCAACTGCAGCAAGGCATTGCAGCTAAACCCAGGCTCTGCCACGTCTTACAAGTGGAGGGGAAAGACTGCTGGGCAAGTGGGAAGAGAGCTGCAGAGATCTGAGCGAGACACGTCAGCTGGACTACGACGACGAATGCAACGAAGGCAGGAGGCAGTTCCAGTCAAAGGCGAAGATGATACTTTGTGAAGCTTTGCTGCGTGCTGAGGGTGGTCGTAAAGTGTTGTGAATGGTGCTACAGGGATGACGGGAGTAGTTACAATGGGCGGTGATGATAATAGTTATAGTTTAGTATTTTCATTTTTTCATTACACTTTTAAAATATTTTATTGGTAATTTTAAACAATTTAATATCATCATACATAACCAAGTGGCTTTGAAGCTCTTTCGGATTAACGGCACGTTAATAAGATTCTTCGTTGTATTGTATCTGCATTGTGAAGTCTTTGTATTCATTACGTCTTAATTCTGCTTTTCTATTTCATTTATTAGATAGATTCTTTTTCTGGGGTATTGTAAAAATTTCAAAAAATATAATGATTCAATTTCGGTTTTTCTGGCCATTTAGTCGATATGTGTGATACCAAAACCACAAGATCCCAGCAAAAGTCTTCCCTTTCCGATTCGGTCATCACAGCTGATTTTAAAACATAAAGTTGTAAAAATAATAGAAATTGAAATTTTTTCAATGGATAGTTCTTAGATCTCACTGATTCCAAAATTATTAACAATATAAAATTAATTTTAAAAATAAAATACCAAAATATTTGCGGATTTTTTTAGATTTTAACGAAAAAAAGTATATATACTTTTTCATCAAACTTGCTTGAACACGTAGAAAAAAATCGAGTTGTTTTTTTAATTGACTTTTCTTATTTCTTCAAAGTTTAAAGCGACCGTTACA
The DNA here is from genome assembly GCA_943735955.1 of Piscicola geometra. Taxonomy (NCBI): domain Eukaryota; kingdom Metazoa; phylum Annelida; class Clitellata; order Hirudinida; family Piscicolidae; genus Piscicola; species Piscicola geometra. The sequence continues at coordinate 953,389 of OX030956.1, forward strand.
TGAAATCGTCCATAATCAATCTTCATTTTTCCCAAATTAACACGATTTGTTAATTTATTTGAAAAAAATTTTTAATATCTGAATCTATTTATTTATAACTCAAATTTAATTTTATTTTACAAGTCAACTTTAGTTTCAAATTTATTTATTGGATCAAATAAATGAATATATTGAATATCATTAACGTGCTTTAACTCAAGCAAGTAACGTGAAATCGTGGCGCGAACACGTCAGACTGAAGGTCTTCTCCGGTAAGTCCAAAAATCAATTAAATATTTTTTTTCAATATGTTTAAATATCTAATAGTTCTATTTCTTAAAAATTATTCTTTTTTGCAGTTAATCTTTGTTTCCAGAATCATTGTTTCAAAACAGCATTTTGTGAAATATATCGAAAAATAAGTCATTCATTTGTAAATACTTGTGTTTGTCATAATATTAAATAAATTAAATTAAAATAACACATTTTACATAAAAATTAATTAATAAAACTGTAAAATATTATTTATCTATTTATTTTATAATTTTATTTTTTTACAAATAGGAGTGACAAATGTCACGAAAAATTCTTTCCATCTGTCGGTCAGTTAACCGACTAAGTGGGAAAGTCTTTCACCATGACTGCATATCGGCACGACCTTACATCGTTTCAGCTGGTCAATGGCAACCCGTGAGCTCATAAATGTTTATTCAAGTAAAAAAAAAAAATTTATTATCATGAGTAAATTATAAATAGACTTTTGAACCAAATGAAAAATTCTAAAAGATGAGGGTAACATTTATCTTTCTTATTAAAATTACAGTATCTCTAATAAACAATCCATGTATGAAAATTTCGTGTCATTTATAGTGGAAAATATTAAATTCAACTCAGATAACGTACACTAAAATGAAATATCCCTCAATTCACGTACATTAAATCGCAACTGAACCTATAAATAGTCAATATTTATCTCATAATCTTTAAATTGAACTGTTTTATACATGTCACACTCCATTTCTTCAATGTCTCAATTTAATTTTAAACAAAAAGAAATACGATCAATAGTTTGATTAAATGGCACCAACCTAAAAACTTCTAGGTTGAATGTTGTGAGAAAATTTAACTTTGTTTAGCTAACCAACGCTTCCAGCCATGTTATTCAATGGATATAAAAACTGGGATCAATGGGTGGAGTTTATCAATAAAAATTCGCAAACATCAAACAATTTTTTCAACAGCAGATGAAGCGACCTTTAAGCCTCGCTGAATGAGATGCCGGGAAAAAAGGTCTAACTCTCAATCAATGAGATCTAGAGGAGCATGAAACTTCAGTCTTTTCTTAAAAATACACTCCATAATGTTTAAATCATAAACTTTATTAGTTTATATTAGTAGTAATATACATATTTGTTTAACAAATTAATTTTTAACTTGCAGATATTTTATCCTTTGGCAGCTACCAAATTATTTTAAAGAAAATTGTAATATAAATATTTTCACGAAAATATATTATTGAGATTAGAAATGTAGATATTTGAGTCAAAATAAAAGTTGAGATGTAATAAATATTTATTTTGTCTATTCACTAACAATAACGATTTTAAAGGCTGTAGCCATCAACATTCATTCAATGTTCCACTGTTATGAGAGTTTATAATTTATAATAATGCTGTCTAAAGTTAATATTCACTGATAAATTAGCAAGAAAGAATAAATAATTGGTTGCATAAGGACGTTACGTAGAGATTTAATGAATGAATTACGCATATGTTTCTATTGTCACGGTATTTTTCCGATTTACAGTTGTCGCATTCTATCTAATAATAATTCTAATGAAGATGACGATCACGCAAACTGATGAACAGATGATAAATGATGATCCATCTGAACTCACCCTACTCTCCTTCCTGCCTCCTAGAAATCATTATAATATTAGTAAGTATTTTACATGATTAAATTCTTTATAGACAAACTAGAATTTTTGTAAAAAAATTCTTTTAAAAATAAGATAGAAGCAAAGAGGCATATATGCTAACGCATCTTTACGTTTCAGTGCCATTAGGTCAACATTAAATCACCGATTCGCGTATATCACCATCCACGCATCCTCTTTCAAACAGTTGCAACAACTTTTTTTTCCTAAATTCTCGCCAACCATCGAGCTATTAAAAATCAAAGCCCTACTCTATTATCGAGTGACTATCAAATAAACATCAAGTTTCTTCCTCAAACGACCGCTAACCATGCAAGGGAATAAAGCTGTAAGAAGCATAAAAGCCAGTGGCGTCGAAGTTGTTGTTGCTGTAGAAGGTTACCATGAAGAAAGAGCCTTCAGATACATATTTGGTTGGCAGCTTGTGTTCTTCTGAGGCGCTGTTGCAGATGGGTGACAGTCGTATGTCGATAGAAGGCCATCTCACGTTACTGAGGCGAACGCTGTCGCTTTGAGAGTCAACCCCGCAACTTGAAATATTTAATGCGTTTGATGGCGTTGAAAGTAAAAAGAGTAAAAAAATCAATTTTAATTATCTTTTTTAAACTCAATAACTTATAAAGCTCAAAAATTATTTTTTCTAGAAAATTGAAAATTGACAGTAAATAAATTGAAATTAAATTAAAACTACATTTGTCCTATTTATTTGGCGTTTAAAGGTAACATTTTCGATTGTGTGTGAAAAGTCTTCAATTGCTTGAAAATCACAAACCGTGGCATAACTCCTTCAACATCGAAATGCTTAAAGACTATCAAAACCCTCTCGTTTTTAGCACCATGGAAGTAATAATGGCAAAGAACGTTTCTAGGGTATTTGTGAGGATAATTTGGAGTGTTGAAGTGACCATGCTTGATTCGAGAGCTGTTGAATAAGAAACTGCATTCTTGGTGGGGGATTTGTAGTTAATTCAAAAGACTTAAGAAATTAATTGAGAAAGTGAATATATGTATGGTAATAAAATATATTTGAAATGATTAATGATGTCTTTTGATGTCTTTGAGAATGCTTTACTTTGCCATCAATTGGATGCAGTAGCATTGTCATGTAGATTAAAAAGAGATCATTTATCAATCATTTCTACAATTCATCATACTCCGTTTTTAATTGCAGCTATCAATCACTGTTATTCCTCTTATCGATTATTAATTAGTTTAGGATTAATGAGTTAACATTATCAGTTTTTAGTATTTTTGATAGAAAAGTGTTAAAGTAAAAATTAGAAAGTTATAATTTCCTAGCTAAATTAAAACAAAAAATTAAATAATAATGAATTGAAATATAAATAAATATTTATAGATTACCTAGGTATCAATAAATTTACATTAGAGAGATATACACTAAGATAAGCTATAAATACATTTTTGCAACATTACCTCGTTTTATTTTATGTTAAATTAAAAAATGATTAAAACAGGGTAAGATTTCAGTTTTGATTTAATCTAATGAAAAGAAAATTTTAACCAAAATATCTATTAGTTAAAATAGTTTTTATAATTTTTTCCAATATACATGAACTCACCGCCGGGTAAAATTTGTTCTCCAGTTTTTAGACCAAAATCTAAATGAAATTTTGAAATATTTCGTTATAAAATGTTTTATTTACATTTTTTCTACATTTCTACTTACTTTTGTGTTTTTAGATTTTATTCAAAGTCAATGAGACAAATAATTATGAAATTACTAATAAATATTTTGAATAGTACTACATATAACAGTTGAAATAGTGATACCTGTTAAAAAAGCATACTTTGCTTTGAAGCCTTTGAAACGGGAAGTTTGAATAAATGGGAGAAAGGAAGACGATGAACTAGAAGTTAATTTCAGCTTTTCAATGTAAGGAAATGGTGTGGATAATTGAAGACGAGATGTCAAATTAGACGAAAAGACAGTATGTGTTGATGGAACTTGTTGTGAACGCTGTAATGAGAAACGTGATGAGTTTGAATGATGAAACAAGTTGGATGAAGATGTTAAAGGGAGGTTGAATTTTTTTGTATTTTTTTGTGAAGCAAAACGTGTAGCTGGGTAAGAATATGAAAATGGTGACGTGATTGGCGATGAAGACGATGATGAGTAAGAAGAGAAGGATGATGTTGCGATTGGAGAATGAGATTTATGAGGCGGAGTGGTAACGTCAGATGGCGTTGTTACAAATTGCAGTTTTAAAACAGAAGCTGAAGCCATAATAGAAAAAGATTTCTTGTTGCTACAATATCGTTCAAGCTCTTCCCACATCCAAGAAGCATAAGAAGAAGATGGAAGAAACAATGAAGAATTGTGAGAGCTTGAGGGATAAGCTAAAGGTGTTGGTCGAGATGGGGCAGCAACGTAGATGAAAACCGATTCTTGGTCCGAACAACTGCAAAAAAAGTCATGTATATGGGATCATATTTCATTTCAATTACTATGAAACTAAAGCTACTGAAAAAAATTTAGTTTGAAAAAGAATCAATGGTTTTTCATGTTTCCAATTTTTAAAATTATTAAAATAATTTAATTGATAATTTATACTTTGCCGATAAAACTGCAATAGTTATTTTTTCATGCCTATAAAATATCAAAAGGGAATTATTATTTGAGCCTCTATTAATTATAAGCTTTGATGTTCATATTTTGCTAGCATTTGATTAAAAAGATAAAAGAATTCTAATTTCAATAAATTTTATAATCTGCAAGTAAAAGCATGCGTAGTTTTATTTTCAAACATTTTAAAGTTTGAGTTTTATATATTATATTTAATTTTTCCATTCTACTGTAAAATATAAACTTAGTAATCTTTAATAATCTTAATCTTATCATACTGTTCGAATCATCTTTTATAAATAAATCGATGTGTAATTTATTGGCCCTACTTGTCTGCATTTTTAGAAAAACTTTGAATCGTGTTTCATCTTTATTAATAGTCATTTTTCGTATATATTCTTAAATAGTTTTTGAAAATTGTTCCTCAAAAAACATCACCGATGAAAAGTGCTTTCCTTTTAAGTAATTATTACCAGTTTTAACTCTTATATTTATTCATCTTTTTTCAAAAACTGAGCACATGCTCATTAAAGTTTCTATGCATTTTCAAAAAATGAAATTTTAACAATTATTAATTATTTTTTTACAGTTTTTAGTTCTTTAACTCAAATTGGAGAAAAATAATGAAGACAATACTAGAGTCATTTGACACAATTTTAATAAAATGAAACTATTAGGTATATTTTATTTTTATTTAAAGTTTTTTCAAGTCTAATTGTTTCTAAACACCACGGAAGTAGTGCTTTAGAAATTTTTGCATTGTAAAAAAATATTTAAAAGAGATTTGAAATTATATCATTAATCTCATTTTGGTGAGTTAATGAATTTTAAAAAAAATCGATTTAAGAGTGTTACGACTTATATTCCTTTTTGAAAGTCATTTCACTCACAAGCTACTTGCATTCTGTATTTTTCAATGTATTCCTTCATGGTGCTATGTTTTAAAATTGTTAATAACCAATTTCACACCTATAATTCAGTTTTTATTTAATTTCAAACGTTACTGATGATGCGGTAATTTCATATAACGCAAATTCTTCTCTAAAAGTGTGATCGAAAATCATTGAAAAAACTATTTGAAAATATTTTGAGTGAAAATTCTTGATAATCTAGTAAAAAGAAATTGGAAACAAAGAGTTTTACTCCAAAAATAAATAGCAGCAACCGTACTTTATTCCTCATTAAATATTAATTTTATCTTTTCATATATTCCAGTTATTTCTGAAATAGCTTTGCATTTGAATTTTCAATCTAAAACGTTTTTTTTCTCACAAATTCATACAATTGGAGTAATACATAGGCATAAATTGGGGAAAAATTATATTAAAGAAAATAGTTCATAAAGGTGTCTAAAACTTTTACTTTGTTATTCTACGTGAAAAAAATAAACAAGACAGCCTACGCATTAATTTTATACAATACCTACATTTTTTAAGACTCTTTCACTAATACATCTAAAAAAACTTATTACAAAGAATTTTTTACCTTGAAACTAAACTAGTTGACAGGCGAAACAAGAAGTCTTTAAATTACTTTTCATGCTAACAATTCTGTAAGCAATGGCATGACATGATAGTCTTGGAACATCTGATGTACCTTCTTATCCAATTACAAGCCTTCTAAACTCTTAATGTCTCTGGGGTTTATGGACACAATGTGACGGTAGTGCCTTTATTAGACTCTCACTCAAGCTTTATTTTCTTTTCAATCCTTTTACACGCGTATGTCTGTGCTTGTGAAAACCACTGTTTTTCAATTAATGTTTTCTTCTAGGCTTCCTTTAATGGAAAAATTCCTAATTTATTCGATTTTCACAGCTTTTAATTACTACCCTCAAAATCATTTTTTAACATCTTTTATTATTGTTAATTTATTGAGTCAGTTCATGTCCTGTCAAGTAGCACGTAAGTACAACCTGTAAAGTAGTCGAAGTGTCGGTGACTTACCCGGCTTCCCCACCATCTTGTCACGATGAGTTGACTTTCGAGCGTGGAGGGGCACCCAAAAGGGTCATTTGGGTTAGCTAGCAGCCCAAATGCTATAGGCTGAAAGGGTGCATAAACACATCGGAGAGTCAAGGCCAACTCAGAAGACGTGGAAATATGTCACATCTGTACAAAAATGTGAAAAATCTCCATTGGTCTAAGGAAGCCCTTCAGTTAAGTTAAAATTTGAGGATTCAAAGAGAGTCAACCCTCATGTCAAATTTGAATTCGGAGTTGTTAAAGCGATTCAACTTTGTGCAAAAAACCATTCCAGCAACACCTACAACGCTTCTATTTTCAAGATGTATCGCTTTGTTTTCTTTTTGAATCGCCATCAGGGGTCTTTTGCATGAGATATAACTGATATTCCATATTCTATTGTTTATGGTTGATTTTTTAAATTGAAAATTTCGAAAGTGATTTAGCAAGTTTAGATAAAACTTATTCTAAAAACTATGGATTATGAAATATAAAATATTTTGTATAGTAAATAGTTTTAGAATACTTTCATTGCTTTTCTTTTTTGTCTGAAAAAAATTTAATAGTCTAGTTTTTAAAAACAAAATTTTGACGTGAAAGAATTTTTTAATGAGTTTTTTTACATAAATATCAGTGAAATGGTATGTGACTTTTTAAAAAATAATATATTTGTAATCTTAAAAATTTCCAAAAATGTTTTAATTTATGAAAATTCTTGAAGGTTAAACACATTTTATATGGCTATAGAAACAATTAAAATCTAAAATCGACGTTCAAAAATATACTGTATTTATACGTCAACAGGTGAATACAGTAAATATCAATAAAATTGAAATATTCATAAGAAGGAAAATTGTCGAAAAGCTTTTCTTGCATTAATGTTTTATGCGATTTAATTTTAATAAATAACTATTTTGGAAAAACATTAGAAAAAGTTAATAAAACGGAAAATAAAATAATTTTTTCATAATGAAGTGTATTACTCCTTTTTTAATTCGATAAACTGATATAATAAGAAAGAAGTTGAACTTACTCAGCGTCGTAAGAGGCGTTGAAAGGATCAGTGCTTAGGAAAGTAATTTGTATTTGCTGTGGTATTTTTACCGTTTGATTAGAGTGTGGCTTTTGTTGCTGATAATCGAGTAAATTGTTCTCAGAGTTTTGCTCTTGTGGAGAAATTTGTGGAAAAGGTTGATGATTTTGTTGAACGTGATTATTTGCTTTTTGGGATGAGTTTAGATGTGATTCTGAGGTTTTTAGTATTTTTGTATGTTTGACCGTTTGGTGCAGTTGTTGATTTTCTGCTTCTTGAGAGAAAAAAAGAGTCTTAGAAGGCTTGAAAGTCTTAGGTGTGGTCAAGTCTGGAACGATGTAATACTCGCAAGTTGAAGATTGCTGGTAGGGGGGATGGCTTGAAAGAAAGCCTTCGTTAGATTTGCTGCTTCTTATTGTTATATTGCATTCTATGAGGGAACATGAAGATAAATGAGTCATTATGTGAATTCTATATTGGGAAAAAATTTAATAAAATTTTGGAAAATGTTTTAATAAATATTTTACCTAAAAACATAGAAAAGGATTAATAATATTTCAAACTCGGTAAGGCAGTTGGTTTAAAATAGGCGTATAAATATTAATAAATGTGAGACAACTGAGTTAATAAATGAATGTGTTGGGAAATACAGAATCCGTCGCAAAGGAAAGTTAAAATCGAAAAAAGATCAATTGGCGTTTGGAGATATTGATGTTTAAGTAGGTTTAGTTGGAAAATGGCATTTAAGATGAGGTTTAAAAAGATTATGTAATTTAAAAATTATTTTAATAAATTTTTAAAAAGTAGGTAAAAAATTATTTAAATTAATGGAAATAGTTGATAAAATTTATTTTAGCAATGAGCTTTTATTTATTTGAGAAATATGTGTTTAGTTTGACAAATATCTTTTTTATAAATTTTACAACATCATAAATTCATTTAATTTATTTTAAAGTTTTGTTTATAACATTTAAAAACCATATGTATCATTTCGCGATGACACCAATTAACGCAAAAATAGGTGTGAAAATTAAATGTCGTTTATCTCAATACAAGACTGTGAGTTAGAATAAAAACTATAAAATTTTTTTTATAAGTTCTCAACTTTAAATAAATTAACATTCTGAGTTTTAAAGATACACGACGAATAAACGGCTTATCTTAAAATATTTATGCAAAGATGCAAATCTTATAAACTGACTGCATTATGACAAACACCACGATTGTTATCTACAAGTGTGGAGTATTGTTTTACGAAAAAAGTGCTATTTTTTTTGAAAATCATTTGGCATTTCACGAGATTTTTTACATTAGACGCTTTCTAACAAAGACCTCTCTTGAAGAAATATTTAGTAATGAAAATTATTATAATGTTATATATCTAACAGGCATTAGAAGAAGTGCATTTAAAATCTCTGCTTTTATAAATATATAATAGTTTTTTATAGAACTATTTTTTAAAAAATAGACGTTTTTTTAAAAAAAATAATATAAAATGACTAAGTTTTTTCATCCTTGAGCTCTAGTGGTTAAGGAAGAATGCTTTCAAGTGGTCTAAAAGAATGAACGACTAAGCGTCCAGAGAAAAACACTGACTCTGGTAACAACTTAATTTTCATCTTTTTTTTTCTTCATATTCCTAAACATTTTAAATTCATACAAAAGTGTGTAGAAATATTATAATGAAAAAGATTAGTTAGATTTTTTGTAGTTACTCTATTGAAAAACCAATTAATAATAAAAATGATGAAATCAACAATTTCCTCAAACCTCATATGCTAATTAAATTATCAAAAAATTGTGCATTGCTTTGGATTTTTATTTGTATTGCAAATACATATAATATTTTTTTAAAAAAGTGTGTTTGTGGGTGAATTCTTTCAACAAATCTTATTAAATTTGACAATATTTTAAATAATATTATATGAAATTTTTTAAAACTTTGCTATGCTAATCTTTATTTTATTTTAAATTACAGAAATTGTTTTTTAAGTCCTGTATCTAATGCGAATTTCAAAAGCGATCATTAAAAACTATATTTTTGTTTCAAAAATTATTTTTTGACGGAAAATTGAGTAGTAGTTTTAATTATATTCTTCGTAAAAAGTATTAATGTTTAAAAAAATTATTAGAGCAATTCCACGATTAAAAATTTTAATCGTCGTTAATCGTTCGATTAAATTTTTTTTTTCACAAAGTAATAGAAACTTAAAATTAATTTATTTTTAAAAGTAATCAACATATGAAAAAAATAAAAACGAATCCATAAATGATAAAAAATGCAATTGTCACACATCCTTTTTGAGCCAAGTACTCAAGCAAACAAGTTTTTCAACATTAGTTGGATCTAAAATTCTTTGGTAACTGTGTGTCCTGACAAGTTGAATAGACGTTTAGATGAAAATGCACTTGCAGGAGAAAATAAGTACATTCTTGCCAGTTTCGCAAGAGCCGATATGCTGTTTCGTTTTGTTGTCACCAAACAAAAAGATAACTCTCAAAGCTTACTTCAGATTCTCTTCCTTAACGTTGAATTGACCTTTTCAACATTGAGGTATCTTCATCTTCAGAATCTGAAGTACATATGTTCGTTGTCTCTTGTTTGGTGAAGCCTGTATAGTTTTGGACATTTTCTCATTTTCTACTTGTTTCTTCAACTCTTTCATTTGTTTAACAACTTTTTATATATTTTTATCTGGGGTATAATGATGTGGCAATTTTAATTCAATGGATATTTTGAGTAATCTCATCTGCTCCAGTTCGGAAAGAAATTTTGTATATGAAACCAATGACATAAGCTGGATCATCTTCAGCAGTGCCTATTATTGTGAAATGCACTTTTTTCCATCCGTTTTTTGACACTAAATTAAGAGAGTGTTTGTTTTCACTTGCTGACAATGTAGCCGACACAGCACAATCAGTTTAATTTTGATAAATTTGAATGCATTTAAATTTTTTATTCCGATAATTTTTTTACAATTCTTTAGAATACTAAGCGGCGTTAAAATGTTAACGGGCGTTAAATGATTTACGCTTTAATCGAAAATTAAATTAGATTAAAGCACAGCTCTAAAAATTATTATTTCTCGTTATAAACATTCAAGTTTTTATTAAGATGGTTGAACAACTTATGTCCGAAATATAAATAAAAATCAATTAATTAATTAAAAAATTAAGGTGTCTAAAATAATGGTGGTCCAAAGATTTTACGATATGTGGTTTCACTCCAAAAGAACATATAAAAACTTAGATGTCGCTAAAGATCATAAATTAGACAAATTCACGTTATATATTGTATTATTTTTTCATAAGTTTACAGATTGAAGATAATAAATTAATGTTTTTTTTTTATAAAGCAAAGTGAATATTTTTTAAAAGTTTCCAATAATTTTGAGATCAATGGATGAAAATGTAGGCCTACTTTTTCTCAATAATTAGAAACCAAATTACAAAATGGCGTTTTTACAATATTTTAAAATGAGAAAATTTCTTTTGGGATTTAAATGTATTTTATAAAATAAGTTCATCTAAAATCTGTTGAAAAACTATTATTAAAAACGCTAATTTTATTATTTTCTTAGCTTTTCTGGATTCAAAAGCCTTAAATAATTGAAAAATAGGTGAAATTCAATATTTAAAAAACTCCATTTAATTGGAAAATTGATGCCATTGAATTTCAAGTATTTATAAAAATCAAAGATTCTAACCGTCATTTCCTTGGTGAAGCGTTGATGAAGAGTTTTTTGTTTTATTATAACTGAGATAGTCTGAAATGAATAAAGATGAAAATAATTAAAGTTTTGGTGGTGATGATGATTGCAAATTTTCGAACGAAAAAACGGTTTAAAAAATAGATGATTCAGCTCTTCAATGCTATTATTGTCGTTGTAGTCTTTAAAATATAACAAAGTCTTGTGGAAGCTGCAGATATGTAATGTCAATGTACAATGTAATATAAATGAATGGAAAAAAGTTAACATAAAAGATGTTTCAATAAAAAGATGTTGCCCAATGAAAGATTAATTTAATATATTGTTTCCAAACTTATAATGTATATTAACCTTTTCGTTATGAAATAATTTGAAAATATAAACAAAATCCTTAAAAAATTGAAATTTAAAAAGTTTATATTTAGGAGTTTTATAATAATTTTGTTATAAATAATAATTTTAAAAGTAAGTGAAACTCTATTAAGATGTATAAAAATGTTTAACCTTTTTGAATAAGATTGAAGCTTGAATGGGTTGAAGTTGAGTTTCTTGAAAATTCTTCCTTTTTCAAATTTGTGACATTTTCTGAATTTCTTAAAAATAAATTTTTTTTAATAGTCGTTACGGGGGTTTCATACTTTTTGGTCGAAGTAGTAGCAGTGGTGGGAGATTTTAAAATAGAATTTTCAAAATTAAAATATGCCGAAAATTTAAAATTTTCCGAATCTTCCACATTTATTTTTACAGAGTCATTTCCTTGACTGAACACATTCTTTGGGGAAGGTTGGTAAGAAGGGAAGTTAAATAAAGAATTGGATCTTTGCTGAGAGTGTTGTTTTGAGTATTGCTTTACAGATGAGTCAGATTGTGATAACGTGTGAAGAGAAGGTCGGTAAGTGAGAAACATCGAATTTCCCGATGAAACGAATGTAGTTTCTTTGACATAATTGTCTCCACAAAATGTCATCAGTCGTGGAGAATTATCATCATGACCGTCATAAATGCTTATGAGGTCATCTCTATATTCATCACAACTGAATGGTTTGAGTTTTAAAGTATTTACTTGAAATGTATATTTTTAAATTAAACATTTAGGCAATAAAGATTTTTAACTTTTAGGTTTAGTGAAGTTAACTTTAACTTTACATTTTTAACTTTTAGGTTTAGTGAAGCTTTAAAGAGAAAATTAAAAGTTTAAGAAGATCAGTTTTTTAGTTAAATTAAAACAAAAAAAGTTTTTTCAAAGTTGAACCTAACGTTGAATTTTGGGAAATTAAAAAGCTGACAACATAGGTTTTGTTATTCATTCTCCTATTTCATAACGTGAAATTCTGCAAAAACTCTAACTTTTATGTGGATTGCTTTAGTGCATTTGTGAAATGAAAGCTCATTCTGACGAAACAACTTTTGCAGCTTTATACTGTATCTTAACTAAAAAGCGTATGCAAACCTTATTGTAAACTTCATATGATTGATGGCATGAAACAATTGCAAAACTGTATGCAGAATTGATAAAATGGAAAACTTAAAAAACCTCTAAAGTCTGTGTGAACAAAGTGTCATAATAACGATGTTTTTCATTTGCGTTTGAATCACGAAGCATGCCAATAGTTGTACGCAAAAGGATATTTGGCTAAAAAATGCATGCCGATCACTTTAAACATTCTGATGTGCCAGAAAATGTAATGAAATATATATATTTTTTCATTTTTAAATGGAAAATAACTTAAAAATAACATAATAATAAAAATTCAAACATGTAATAACCAATAAATAATGAATTCTCTCGAGAGTCCTTTGCCACTCTGAAAACCGACAAAAAACGGAGCGATTAATTCTTAATGTAAAAAGAATTTTATATAACCTGTGATGATCCTCATAAACTTTCAGGTCTTATCAATGTTTTAAAACTTTTTTTAATACTTTTTTGGATTTTAAAATATCATCAATCATCAATTCAAAATTTTTTTAGGAAAAAATATGTATTGAAATAATTTATGAAATTGTTTTGTTAGAACGAAAAAATCAGGCGTGTTTCGTGTTTTTTAATTCTTATGTGCACGAGAAAAACAGTTTAGTTCTGAAAAAAATCATGTTGGAAATAGAAGTTTAAACTATCTAATATTGACTTTTCATTCGAGGAACACACAAAAAGGAATATATCATCATATAGCCGATCGCATTGTGTATGTGCAGAAGGCATAGTTTGTAGCTGTAAAAAGCGTATTAATTTTATTTTTATTTTGAAACGAACAAGAAAGTGATAAATAATCAATGTTTAGCAAACCTTGTATGAGGTATCTTGCTTGTTTGCAGTCTTACCTTAGTAATGTTTAAAACCACTATTTCCTCCGGTGATCCATGAAAATAATATCTACAATCACCTCGGCTTAGCTGGCTTTTTCTTTGAATGCGTTTTTTTTGTTGGTTTTTGTAAATGTGTTTTTTTATTTTTGATCCTTTATTTTTGTGTCCACTAGTGTTGATTTTTTTTGTCGTTTGTGGAGCCACGTAATATAGTTTTCCACGTTTTTCTAGAGTTTCTATGCTGTAGAAGTCATATGTACACTCTGAATCCAATCTTTTTGTCCCCACTCCAAATTCAGCTGCAAAAATAATTTTGAAATATTAAAAATATTTATCTATTTTTTTCGCGTTTTATATTTATTAATAAGATAAATTTGAACTTGTACATAGGTTTTACAAAAAGTAAATAAATAAAAATACAGAATATTAGTATAACAAACAAGAAACAAATCTTACTGAAATTCAAATAAAATAAAATATTACCAATTATTTTGAAGGATTTTTACAATTATTTTTTTCTTGTTTACAAAAAATCTTGTTATTTTTTAATTTTTTTATTGATCCAGTATTTTGAATTTTGTAAAAGATAAATAAGGAAAATTCTTTTCCATTAGAAAAGAGCTAATAAAACTTTGTTACGAAAACAATAAAGAAAATTAGAGGTTGTTGAAAGAGACACGATGAAAATACGGTTCTAAATAAAATGCTAAAAGTATGGCAAAAGGATAAATGCAAACTTTATTTTGTTGCAATGGAAAAGCGTTTATATTCCATTCTGCCCATAAAGTGGAGTGTTCTTATAGAACATTGACCCACCTAGGCGATGAATTGAACGAACGCAAAGCGTTTTACCGCTAGGCTATCCCAGTCGCTATTAAAAGTTGTGTAAAAAAATTTCATGAAGTTAGGGTTAGGGTTGAATCCAAGCTTACTGGTTGTGCTCTACTCATGAAAATAATCTTAGATTGCTATTCATTTCTTTATAATTGTTTTACCTTATAGCTCTTCAACATTATATTATCATTCGTTATTATTTTCAATCGCATGAAAAATATATTCGTTTTTTAAACAAATGTTAATTTTTAAATATTCTACGACTTTGGAAGTTAATTTGAATCAATTCATTCAGGATTTGCGAGTTCACATGGCTCTTCGTTGCGATGCATGTCCAGCATCGGTGTTTGTCTGATAGCGTGTGATGTGCATAATTTCTTCAGCAAAACGCTTTAAAAATGTTTCAAAGTATTTTAAACAATTTTTCATTCAATATTTTTATTAATTTGTTAAAACTTTTGTTCTAAGTTTTTTATGTTTAAAAAACTTGAGAGAAATAATTTGGTTTTTTAACTATTGTAAAACTTACTTTAAACTCAACTTTTCAAGGTTTAAAAAAGTTTTATTCATAGAAAATGTGTTTTTAAAAAATTTATTATTCAGCAAGTTTATTTTCACAATTTATGATTATTCTATTATAAATAGTGAAAGTTTTTTCAAACCTAAAACTTAGGATAAATCATAAACGTGATTTGACTTTTGAACATACTAAAATTAAAATTCCTTGAAATTTCAAAAGTATACACAAAACGTTTCATATTGAATCTAAAATAAAATGTTTTTTTTTCCAAAAACTTATATTTGAAAACACTGAATAGAGTAAAAATCTTTTGTGATTTAAAAAAACACAAGAATTATTAGCTAGTACAGTAGATGATTGGCATGGAATAGCCAAAACACGCTAAACCAACCAATCTGGTTGAATGTGAACCGTCCTTTGAAACCTTTATTCTTTGGCTTGTTTTTATTTCTTGAATGAAATTCTGCTATGAGACATCTGTTAACAGAGTTGAAAGTGGATGTAGTGTATATTTGAGATATTAATCTGTATTTCGAATCACGTTGGTGGCTGTAGAGACTATGCTTGTTCGGCTCATAATTGGGTGAACGTGCTGAATCTTGTGAAAAAGAAGGAGATGTATGGATGATGGTTCCACAGAGCTGGTGTGTAGGAGATGAGTGTGTGCTGAGCTCTGGTCGTTGAAGGTCCGTGAAAAGGTTTAAAAAATCGCTGCATCTGTGCGATTTTATGTTTGGGTACAGTTTGTTAGTTAGAATGTTCTATAACATGTATTAATATGCGGCTAGAGTGTTATAAACAACTTAATTTTTTCTATTTTTTGTGTGAAATGTTTGAGTTGATTGCATGTTTGATGTCTGTTCCTCGTTCAGATTTTTTTTTGTTTCAATTAGCTTTGGTTAAGGTAATACGTGGGTTCATGTGTTTAGATTGTTTTCCTGTTTTTCATTAACGTTATTTTTGTTCAGTTTATTTGGACTTAATTTTATAAAACACGTGCTGTCTGCCAATAGAAAATTACTTTTTTATGTTGTATTTAGTATCCATAGAAGGTAGAAAATATTTTTAGAGAATTTGAATAATAATAATAAGTTGAAAACAAATTGAAAGTTGAAAATAAACCAAACTTGAAACAAATTGAAAGTTAAAAAATTAAAGTAAACCTTGCATCTGAGTTGGAAGGAGAAGAAAGAGAGGAAGAAGAAGTGACAGGGGGGAGGTCGAAATCATCGAAGGAAATCCTGACCATTTGGTTAGAATCCGCGATGAAAATGAAAAGAAGACAAGAGATATTGATCGGGTAGAAGAGGGGGTAGTTAGGACTTGTGAAAGTGCCTTCTAGAGCGTCTATGCTTTCCACCAGCAAGCATTTGCATCCTGCCGCGAGAATAATTTAATGAGCTTATGCGACACATTTATGTTCAATCGTATGTAATAAGACTCTGAAAGGCTGCTAAAAATCGCGTGACTGACAAAAATAAAAACTACTGGAAAAGAGTTTGCTAAATGAACAAAATGACAAATAGCAAAAATGCTTTTTTTAAATACACGCAAAATGTCATTATAAGACAAATTGAATTTTCACCAAAGCTTTTAGTGGTTTGGTGAAACAAATTATATATCTCATGTGATATAATAATTTATGAGTTTCACTTTGCTAAATAAAAGAAAACCAACAAAACCAAATATTTCGTTTTACATTATGGATTAAAAATTGACTTTTTATTTTAATAGATAATGAATCGACTTCTCTGAAGTTGCTGGTTTCAAGTTTCACGTTAAAGTATTAAATAAAAAAAGATCCCTTCAAAAGAATTAAATATATTTTTAATGAAGCCACAAAACTATTTCATGAACCAACTGAGCATAAAAGAATTTTTAGTGGATGATTAATATTTCGTTTATGCCTTGATGCATGAAAATAAAGTAATTAGGCATGTAGTAATAAAAATGCAAGAGTTTTCTTTGAATGTTAGCACCTCTTTTTTTGCAAATTAGAAAATTCTGAGAATTTAAAAATTCTTTGTGAATTATTTTTAAAAATTAGTGTTATGGATATAAATTATCTTCATTTTTTATTATTCATGTTTTTAATTAAACGTCTTTTTCGAAAATCTATTAATATAAAAAACTATTACAAACTTTTCATACAATATTAAAAGTACAAAAAAAAATTCGATATAAATAATGATGGAGAAAACTTAATAAACTAGAATGAATGAATTATTATTAAATTGGTTCTTGGAATAATCTTTTTTTTCTCTTTTCGATAATCTCATTGTGTACGTTTAGATCGTAAAATAAATGTTAGTAACTTAAGTTTGGAACTGATTAATATAACATCTGAATATATCTTTAGATCCCGCTTTCATGTGATATATGGCGAATGGGTACGAAAAGAGTAGATAAATGTTTCGGTTAATGACTAAGTAGATAAGACAATAAACGAGAAACTAACTTGCTAACAAAATGAGCGAATAAGTAAATGGAGTGATTGATAGTAGGCTGAAATTAATTGAGCCAGTTTAAGAGAAGATAAATTTTCAATGCATAAAAACAAGTTGTGAAAACATCTTATATTACAAGTAACAAGCTATTTTTGTTTTAGATTTTTGGAAAACTTTTTGGGCAATATAGAAAATAAAAGACAACAAAATTACTTTTAAGATAAACACCAAAATGGCTTGAAGCTTAAGATAAATAAAATATCTAACTCGTAAAATAATCTCACAAAATGAATAATTATATTTTTAAAAGCACAAAACTTCATTAAATTATTTATTCAATAAACTTTCTAGATATTTATCACGCATCGTTCTAGATCTTTACATTGCTTTCACTGAAACATTTTGACAATATTATCATACACAATCTTTACTCCGACCACCCATCTTGTATCCAACTTAATTTCGTTTATTTATCTCTTGTTTCTATTCTTGCTTGTAATTGTTATTTTGTATTAAGACACACATCTCCACACACCCCACACTCCTTCTTTCCTCCCAGACACACACACACACACTCTCACATACACACACACACAAACAAACACACATCCACATACACACACATCCACATACGCACACATATCTTCCAGTCATTTGATATGATCTCCAAAACGCTTGATTGCTTCACAAATCCTCTGGAAGCCCATTTGACTTCAGTTCCAGATGTGACACATAGATGTATATAATTTTATATATGAAAATGAAACTATTCATTTTCATGTCTTTGTGGTAGTAATAAACTCAATTTACTTCTGAATGAATTACCTTTAGCTTATTTGGATGAAGAATGCTTGACTTATATCAAGAATGTGCATGAATTGTGAATTTTCAACATTTTAATGAAACTGCATAAGCTATAGCACAGATAAATTAAATATTGCATGAGTTAATATAATTTATTGGTACATCATTATTTTATATTACTATATTTTAGCTCTTTTATTTTATAGGTCTTATATATGGGTTCTCTGCATGGTGGATGGTCAGATGAGCTTAATGGGAGGTTGCAGGCGAGCGACTTGAGACTTCATACACGGTAGACATCTTTCATGCAGCTTCAAGCTTGGGTGGACGCTGATGATTCATTACTGCATGCTGTGATGACGTAAAGCTTGAAGGAAGGAAAAGAGTTTGACGCAAGATTAATGAACTGACTTTCCTTTTGTAATTTGGAGAGTAAATTTTCGAGATAATAAATTGTTGGTGAAAGAAGTTTTCGTACATTTGAATGATTGATAATGCAAAGAGTAAAATTCTTGATTGAGATGCCTTAGAGTGATGAAGCGACTCATGGATGGAGTGTGGCAGAGATAAGAGATCGCCAGTTGATGCGAGTGGATTAAATTGAAAATGATGGAAGCTAAATTGAAGTGCGCTTTTCAACGAAGAATTAATGAACCCATAAATAAATAGAAATTTACATATTTATAACATATTAAAATAAAATTATTATAACGAAAAAACGAATAAGACTCTCCACCTATATATCCAGCATGGAGAATTAGAAATAACTTTTAAGAACAAGTAAACAACATTTAACTTGATAAAGTATC
This sequence comes from Piscicola geometra, assembly GCA_943735955.1. NCBI lineage: Eukaryota > Metazoa > Annelida > Clitellata > Hirudinida > Piscicolidae > Piscicola > Piscicola geometra. The sequence goes on from OX030956.1 coordinate 972,316, forward strand.
AAAAATTGTAAAAAAATAATATTAACATATTTAAAAGTTTTTTGTTCACATATATTCAAATAGTAGCCGAAATGCTGAAGATTTATGCCGATAGTGAAAAGCTTCTTGTCAATAAATCTCAACCAAATTAGAGTGTTGCCAAGATTGTAAGGTTTTCATGCCACAACATAGAAGAAACAATATTGTTGTTTAAAAGGCGGATAACCTGAATAGATTTTTCTTTGATAAAGAAAAGATCAGTTAGTTGTAAACAATTTTACAAATTTTGTAAATGAGATATTTTAGTTTTTTTAGAACTAAACAGTTTCACTATGATTGATTATTAAAATATAAACTTTATTTTATTATTATTTTGGAGTTATTCCGTATAAAAAAATGTTTTTTCTCCGTTTATTCGCATTGTTTATGAGCAAAAATAAAGTTCCTAAAGGACAGCACTTTTTATAAAAGAGATAAAAATGAAGAATTTGATAATATTGGTAACAGAGGTTTGCATAGCGATCGAATAATTTTTCCATTAATATAGTATTTTTCTTATCTATTTTTTTTCAATTTGATTTTAATAGAACAAAAACAACAATAAAAGAAAAACAACAACAACTACTACTACTACTACTACTACTACTACTACTACTACTACTACTACTACTACTACTACTACTACTACTACTACTACTACTACTACTACTACTACTACTACTACTACTACTACTACTACTACAACTACTACTACTACTACTACTACTACTACTACTACTACTACTACTACTACTACTACTACTACTACTACTACTACTAATACTACTACTACTACTACTACTACAACTACTACTACTACAACTACTACTACTACTACTACTACTACTACTACTACTACTACTACTACTACTACTACTACTACTACTACTACTACTACTACTACTACTACTACTACTACTACTACTACTACTACTACTACTACTACTACTACTACTACTACTACTACTACTACTACTACTACTACTACTACTACTACTACTACTACTACTACTACTACTACTACTACTACTACTACTACTACTACTACTACTACTACTACTACTACTACTACTACTACTACTACTACTACTACTACTACTACTACTACTACTACTACTACTACTACTACTACTACTACGACTTGTACTTCTACTAGTTACAGCTTCTATAATTTTGATAAATAAAAAAATAAGACATTAAAATATTTTTAAAAAATTTACAAAACATAATTCAGAGATGAGTATATTAATGGGGCGTAAACCTGAACTAGCTTAAAGCCCAGTTGATTATGAATAACAAGGAAAATAAGCTCATTTTCTAGTTCGTGTTGAGAAGATTTTCTTTATTATTATTTTAGTACTTTTTCCGTTATAGTTCGATAAAATCAGACACAAGAATCTTTGAATTAATGTTCATCATCTCTCATTTAATTCCATGAATCGAGATCGTGTTAACGATCATTTTCTTCATCGATATCATTATATTCACGGTAAAAAACTTTTTTTAATAATTTGTTCCATGTTATTACATGGGTTAAAGCAAAAATATTTCAAACACTCATAATACACATGAGCTTTTTCAATCGATTTGTCGTCATACTTTTGAATTTTATGATTTTAAAATGTAAATAAATGAAAAAAATTACTAAAATCATTTGAAAGATATTTCTGCAGATAACGAAAAAAAATTATTCATTAAAAAAACTTCAATATTTTTAGTAACAAGGTTTTTGACATTTTTTTGCAAATTTAAATTATATTATTTTAATACTATATTACAGTATTTATAATAAGTAGTGATACTATATTATATAAGAATTAAAAAATATGTTCATTTTTTAAATATAAAACTGCTGTAAAAAAATTATATTGATAAATTAATAAAGTAAGATTTATGAGAGTTTTTTTGAAAGATGAATTATTTATATAAGAACATAACTCATAATCTATCATGATAGAAAACGAACCAGAATGATTGTACATTGAGATAGGTCATCGTATGTATTTTTTTAAAGTGATTAAAAAAACTTTAAAAACTGAGATTTTTGGCTTTGAGTAGGCTATAAAAAAGTGAAACAAATAAAAAGATTTAATTTAATACTCTAAAGATTGAAAAGTAATGAGTAAAATTGTCAAACAATAAATCGAAAATACAATTTTAGTTACATTAATATTTATCAACTTCAATGCATGCTAAAATAGTTTTCAATGAAATATGCTTACCATTGTCTAGGTGGTAGAGACTTTCGTAAGAGACACATTCTCCAGCTTTGCTACCATCCACTACGGTGAGGAAAAGCTTCATTCCAACATGTCCATGCATTTTAAGCATTCATTCATACAAAAGTCATCAAAATAAACTAGAATGTTTTAATTAAAATAAAAAACTTAAATAGTGGAAGGAAAAGTAAGCTTTTTTAATGAATCTCACTGAGGTAGGTAGCTGAGGGCCAAAAGAGGAACGTATTGATCAAGAATAGGGTGAGCACAAGAAGATTCGATTCCATTCTAGCGAACTTTTTGTTTGAAAGCTTGGTAAGAGTGATTAGAATGTATCCAGAATTAGAATGATGGAGAATCGTCTATCAGGATATATATCTTAGTAATTAATTTCTTATTTTTTTAAGTTAATTCGGTTGTCGAATGAAACAATACTTACCCATAAAATTAATAACTTTCATTTAATTTAAATAATTTTTTATAATTAGATTTGTTTCAATTATTTTTTTTGTTTACAGTTTATTTTTTCAAATTAGACTTATGGCATTCTATTTTTTAATTTTATTTATTTGCCAGTCTAACATAATAAAACTTGTTGAAATTATTTTGACAGAGCAGCAAACTTTTTCACTTGTTTATTTTTTTTCAAAATCTTTCTAGTCATCATTTTTTTCTAAAAAAATTTTAATCCAAGTAGCCTTTGTAGGATTATCGTTAGAAGAGTTGATGTGCAAAAAATCTAATGGTTTTTTTCATCAAGTTAAGCAATATGGAATTAAAGTTTCACAAAAACTAGGTATATCAAAGTTTATCCTAATGATTTATCAATTAGCTAAGCTTTTTTCATGACTCTGTTTTAGATTCAATTTTCCTGGAAAAGGTTTTATAAGAAAATTTAGATTCATTGATGTAGCTGATCAATTTTTAAGTACATTTTATCAATTTGATTTTTAAGCTTATATTAAATAAATATAAACAAAATTGGAATAAATCTTTAAAACAAGAAACATCTACATTAATCAAAAATTGGAAAAATAAATTTTATAAATGTTATTTCTATAAACTTTTATTTAAAATACTTAAAAAAACAGTTCAGTGTATTGTACTATATTACGCTTCTTGCAATTTAATTCTTTTTTTATTAACTTCTATTGATTTAATTAAAAAACAGTAATGTTGAACTTGAATCTTTGTTTTTTTAATTCTTTTGTAGTTCTGTAGATGCAACAAGATTTTCCGAACTTGAAAGTAAGTTTATATGATATTGTTAATATTTTTCAATTGTTTTTTCTAAAAATGTTTAAAAGTGTTTTTTAAATGTATTCAAATCATTTATAGTATGAAAATTATAACACTTGTATAACTTATACTAAAAATTTTTATCAAAATAAATCTAAAAATCTGTCGGTGTAATGACCGAAAACATTAACACTTCGAAACACTTTCTGGGATGGGGTGGGTATCACTTTTCAACCATTAATGTTAATATCTTTTCCGACAAAATTGAAAACTTTTTTTGGAATTTTTGGAAAAATATATTTGATCAACCAGGCTCGTGTCAATAGATTTTTAAAGCATAAAAGCACCAATGATATGCAAATATGGCATGCATAATTCATATGACTTGTTTTTTTTACAAACTATTTATTCATCAAAATTCAATTTTTTTAAACAGAAAATACGAAAAAATTAAAATATATTTTTATAATTATTATTATATTAATAATAATATGAATAATATAATTATGAATAATATAATAATTATTAATAATAATTTTTATTATTTGTATTTTTTATTATTAATTATTATTATTATTTTGTTTATATTAATAATAATTATTATTGTTATTAATTATTAATATTACTAATTATTATTTTTATTTTGTTTTTCTTATTTATTTTATTATTATTATTATTATTTATTATTTTTCTTTCTCTAAATAATATTTTCATTATTATTTTCATTCACAGGTAATGTCACGCACCAATCCAATGGACATCGAGCTTAATCATCCCGCTGCCATAAAAAGAAATCTCCAGTTGAAGACCAACTACCGATTGAAGGCTTGATGTGCATTACAGCCAAAGTCTACAACCGCATGCTTCTCAACCGCATCCGTGAAGCCATCAACTCGCCACTCAGAAAGAATCGGGCAGGTTTCAGAACAGACCGCAGCTGCATTCAGCAGATTCATATTCTGAGGGGGATTATGGATGGGGCATACTCGCAGGACAGCCCACTTTTCACCACTTTCATTGACTTTAAGGAAGCTTTTGAGTTAATTTGACCAACATATTATGTTTAGTATACGGCGACATTACTGGTTTCCAAAGAAAATTATCAACTCTATCACTGATCATGATGTCAGAATGCATGAATAGTTTTTACAAAACTACAAAAGATTCTTCGCTCACCCAAGCTGAAAGATCGACATCTTTAAAAGCGCCTGCATCTTCATTTTGTTCTATGGCTGTGAATCATGGATACTCAAGGCATCGTTATCGAAGAAGCTTGACGTTTTTGAAAGAACTTGATTTTGGATGGTGCTTGGAACCCAAAAGGTTATCGAACACATCACAAACGAGATGTTTTTACAAACGAGTCGAACAGAAGCGCATTAGCTAAATGATTCTAATACACCAATTCACATTCACTGGTCATTGTCTTCGCATGCCAGCAGATGATGGTTTCCTCCATTACTCATTCTCAAATTTGAAATGAAAAAATGAAACCGTTTTGGCAAACCAAGGATGTCAAAAATCTTATCGTATATCGATCCAGAACAGCCAACGCACGAATTCGATCAGTTGAAATCATGGGCAGTGAACAGAAAGCTGCGGAGAAGTCATTTCATCGTGTCACGGATAAAAAGGCTTCTTGACATCTTATCTGCGATCGTTCGATGAGTATTAGTATCATCAAGATGATGATACTGATGAAAATTGTTATTTTTTTACTAATATTTTCTTTACTATGATTCTTATTAGTAGGAGTTTTAGTAATAGTAGTAGTATTTTATTTTATTAACTTTATATTATTAGGGCACAAATGTTGATAATTAAAAAAGTATAATTAGACTAATAAAAGTTATTTTTAAAAAATTAGCTATAATTAAAAAAAATTCTTTTATTAATGGTGACTCGCACTACTTTTGTGGCGCATAATCCAAACGAGCTCATCAGGCTTTTAGGCTGCAAATTTTCTTTCGTGCCAATGGGCTTCTAGGGCATTGGAAGCCTTCGAAACTAAGACCTTAACCCAAAGGATTGATATGCTGAATAAAAAAAAATTATTACAATTAAAGTGTGATAAAACATTTCAATCGAATCTTTTTATTAATGGATTTTTTAAAAAATACAAAAAGAATTCAGTGCAAAACAAAAGTTATGAAAAAAATAACAACAAAATAAAAGCTTGTTTTGCCTTTTAGAAGATTTTTATAATACCCAAGAATGATTAAAGTTGCCGATTTACTGGTGTTTTGTTTTTCTGATCGCTTGGAGACCTCATTTTTAATAGAGTTTCCATTTTATTGCTCTGCTTTTCATTCATTTAGAAAAAATTATGTATTATAAAAGTACGTTTCAGATTTTTTAGTTTCAAAGGTTCGACTATTTAATCTTTTGAGAAATAGTTTCATTTGTTTTAATATTTCAATATTTTAATATTTTTATTTTAAATAAATTGTGTTAAAGTTCTTTCCATAAATTTAAAAATAATGAGTTTTTTATTCTTCTCAAAAGTGTAGAAAAAATATTCATTACCAGTTTTATTTTATTAAGCGAAAATGTAAGAAAAAAATTATTTCAACTTGAAATCTTTTTAATAATGTCCTAAAAAATGAATAATGAAATTGATGCTTGAGTTAACGAATGATGATGACGTATAAGCAAGCATTCGTCATTCTCAGTTCATATTTCACTGAACACACTTCACGCTTCGTCTCGCTCAGCCTCCATCCCAAAAAAAGTGAAAATCGTTGACTGAAATATTTAAGACTCAATAAAGTTTAAAAATAATTTATTTGATATCGATAAATTTATCAATTATAATTAGATTTCTGTAATAAAAAAGAGAACAATATTCAAGAACGTTTAGTTTGCTTTTTTGAAGTAAACAGAATACGTAAGATATTAAATATAAGCTTTTGAAAATCTGAATAATCTTTTTTTAATAGCATTAAAAAAGATTATGAAATGAAAAGACAATTTATCTTTAACACGAAATGAAGTTACTAAAAGTTAGTTTTTATTTTTAACTTTATTAAGATTTATTCAGATTGTATAAGTCTATTAAACTTTATTTTACTCTTTTTAAATAATTCTTTGAATTTGTACTTTGATTTAAAATTATTTTAATGAATAACTTTGTTTAGAATTAATTACATTTGAACGATTATTGCTTAATCTCTTCAAGTCTTTTTATTAACAACTTAGTTTTCATAATAAACTTATTAAAATTGTTATATTAATATTGAAGTCATAAATAGGTTTTTAAATCTTCTATCACATTAACCTTGATGGTTTACGAGAGTAAAAAACTCACCTTGTTCATAATTGACAATCTTTAAGCAAGATTTATCAGCTAATTATGCATGCCATCCCATAGTTTGTGCCTATGAGCAATAAAACATCTTCATATTATTCTAATTATTTAAAAAAAAACAATGGGTCTAGATTTTTATATCTTCAAATATTTTTAAAGAAGAATAATTCATTTTCATACAAAATTTATAATTAATTACAACACTCATCAAAGGTTTTGTGCAAGACGCCTCTTTCCAGCTTTACCCGAAGACGTTTGCTTCTGAAGCCACTTGGGATAAATACCTCACCATAAATTCTTTCTCTCTCCTGAATTCCAAACTACTCTCATGAACCTTACAAAATATTTATTCTCTTAGTTTTAATAAAAACTTTTTTGGTTTCTGCCATTTTTAGTGTTAGTTGAGTGAAACTTTTGACTTTTAATAAAACTTTCAAAAAAGAATATTTTTTAGAAATATAGTTTTTTTAAAGATAATTTTGTTGAAATATATTTTTTTTAAAGATTATTTTGTAGATATATATATCTTTTAAAGATTATTTTGTAGAAATATATTAAATTATGAATATCAATATAGCATTCTATTCTTTTAAAATAATAGTTCAAGTTGAAATATAAATCATGTGTTACGAAGACATTCATTATCTTAAAACTTAAAATTGAACTAGGAGATTTAAAAAGTCATGTTTTATGCATTAATCAAGTTTTTAAAGTTTTTTTATCACAAAAATTTACTACTAGTTCAAACTATCCATAAACTCTTGAACATTTTAATATAAAATATATAATTTGTACTCTTAGATTCAAGCTAGTTTTTATAACAAAAAACAAATGTTGATTAACTGATATAAATTTCCAAATTAATGTATCTGTCTTTTTCGATATGAAACAGGGTTTGCTATTGTGTGTTTCAATTCTGTAACTCCATATCTTTTTGCACGTGCAGCATAGTATGCTTTTATAGACAATCACTAATTTTATTGCCATACGTTCTAATATTATTTCATTTGCTGTCTGGTCTTTTATCAGTCTAATGATAAACTGCCAAAACAGGCTATTTTTTTAACGTTTTTTTGGATTATGTTGCCACTTCAGTGTTTTTACATTTTATTACAGCTCAGCGTGGGCTTTATTTGGAATCGGAAGAAAGTTGTAAGGTTTCAAATTTTAGTGATTCTATCATAACTAATGAATTTATCGAAAAAATAAAATTTCAAGTAAAAATGTTCAGATGGTTCATCCATAATTTTTTTTATACTTTTTATTTAATTAAAAGATGTTGAAAATAAATTTTGAATAGCATTATGAAACCATTCAACCAAAATAAGACTTTTTAATTTTTACATTTTTTTACTTAAAGATTAAAATATAAAAACATAACCAAATCATCATTTAAAAATATTTTTTACTTGAAGTTGAAATAGGATGCTTTATATACTTTATTAGAAATTTATTTTTCATATCTGATTTGAAGGCGATTATTAAATTTTTATGAGTTTAACAGAAATTATTAATCACATCAAAGGGTAAATATGTTTTAGTGAATCCCTATAAAATAAAAGTTTGGAATCAATTTATTTTTAAAAAATTGAAAATTTTAAAAAGTAATTAAGTGTATGTTTCAAACTTTACAATAGAATATTTTGAATAGGCAAAAATTATATGTATTTTTATCTATTGAATAAGTATTAAGAATCTTCTTTTTACATTTATAGTTTTTAAAATTTAAAAATGCATTCTTTTGAAAATCTTCAAGAAAGTTTACAATAGCTTGTAGTTGTTATCGTTTTTTATTTTGCATGTATCATTATTTCAGCCCTGTAAGCTTTTATTAAACAATTTATTGCAAAATCCATCTTTTTTTACATTTATTGAATTAAAACTTTTAGAAGCTCAACATATAAGCATGCTAGCAAATTAAATGTAATTTTTGATGTTTTTATTTAAAGTTCAAATAAAACTTTAACAGCAGTTTTTTATCATGTTCAAAAAACATTTTGCAACTTTTGTATATTTTTTACGATTCTATTGTTTTTAGATTACAATTTTGTATTTCAATTACTAAAGGCATTTGTAAGATTTAAAACTTTTCTGTGGCTTCTAAACTCATCAATTTTAAAATGTAAAATTTAAAGTTTTTTTATTATTTTGTTTCCTGCTAGTTATTACAAGCTTAATTTGTTTTGTCAAATATTTACACCGTTTTTTTTATTGAAAAAAACTTCAGTTAAATCTCTTATGTTTTATATTATTTAAAGTATGAATTTAATTTTCTATTTCACTCAAGTATTTTAGCTTGAAATTGTGTATTCTTAAAATACAGATTTTAACGAACTTTAATCATAAATATAAATAATATACATATAAAATACTTTTTAATTTTAGATTTTTGAATGACAGTTTCATGTTTAAGACCAGATTATATCTTCTTATCGTGGATTTACCACAATAAAATACTAAAAGTTTAACAAAATGTTATCAATTATAATTATAAATATTTGCTTTGATAAAAGTTTTATTTATATTTTTAAATTTAGAGATCTTTATTACACTCTGTAAATTATTTCAAATAAATAAAACTAATCCCCTACATGTCAAATGCTACTTCTCCCGCGTTTCCTTTCACATTTCAGTTTCCGCGAGCTAAATCTTTTTTCAAATATTTTTATTCAATTAATTGATTTTTTTATTTTAATCATTCGGATCCATGGAAAATTGCAATAATTATTTTTCATTGATTCTACACTGTCTAGTCGTACTATTTACATACATCGATGATAAATATTTCTCTAGCATGAGAAGCAAATTCTAAATGTTGAAAATTCTAAATGCAGAAAACTCGATGAAAAAAACAAACGCCTTTTAACAAAACGCTAAAATAACTCAAGAGCTAATTCAATTTCAAAAAGTCACAAGCGACAAGAAACGCAGGCGAAGCATAGGCCATACATCCTAACGTACTCTGCACAGATTAGACACATGCAAATAAAGTCAGAAAGAAACAAGACCTACATGGCTTGCGCGATAAAAAAGTGAATTATGTGTCATCCTAAACAACCAGATACATGCTCGACTTAAAATTTGTTATTTAACAATGGCCTTGTTATGTAAACTTTCTTGCACGAATTTATATGAAAACTGCATTTCTGTATGTTTCTCTTCTCCATTTTTTTAAAAACAATTGCAAAAAGTTCATGAAATCGAGACTAATTAGAGAGCTCTGTATTATTTGTCGGATAATTTATCTTCATTTAAGTAAAATTCAAAAACTTGTTTTTTTCCAGTTTTCTCCATTTGATTCATCCACACACAAAAAATATTTGCACAATTTAAAAATGTAACAACAATTAACACATTTTTGGTTGAGTAAAACATAAATGAAATAATTATTTTATAAAAAAAGTAAGAATATAACTTTTATATCTCAAAAAATTAAATAAAAACTTTCACAAATTCAATTCAACTTCAAAACTCTTAATAAATGGTTTTCAATATTTTTAGATGCACATACTAATTACTTTTACGCAAAAACATTAACACTTTGGAAAATTTTATATATCATTTCTTATTTTGATTATCTAAATATTTTTCATTGATTAAATGCTAAAATTGCAGTTTTAATTTCATAAACTAAAAAGCAAAAAAAGATTATATAGGAATTGTAAAAGCTTTCAAAAAAGCATTGTGGAAAAAATATATATAACAAATTTAAGTAGCAAATGTAAAAATAATTTTATAAATTGAAGTTTAAATACTCTTTCAAAACAATGATTTCCAAAATATATAAAAAAAGAGTAAAATCAAAAGTTTTTTAAAAATAGAAATTAGCAAATTAACGTACGTGGGACTAAATGTTAATTAGAAGACCGTTGTTGCCCCATAAATCTACTAATGCATGCGAAAGTTAGATACAGGCTTTAAACTGTCTTGCCTTCCAAGAAAAAAATTTAAAACAAGTTTAAAGTAGAGTAAATTTGTTTTGAGGTCTTTTGAACTTCATTAAAAGCATTTGAATAAGAGCTCTAGAGGTTTCCACATGACGAAAAAGAATTTTTTAAAATAACAATTTTCTTGAAAATGTTTTTATAGTCTTTTGTTCTGAATGAATGGTGAGCGCGTTTGAAAATACCATCAAACTTTAAAACTGTTTATAAAAAGTTTCAAACAAAAAACTAAGATTTAAAGGCGCAGCGCACCACAGAGGGAATTTGGCTGGAGAGTGTTTCTAAAAAATAAAGTGACTTGTAAACTACCACTGAGCACACGAAAATACGAACTGAACATATTTAAAATAGGAAAAAACATTTTTTGATATTCAGTAGTTATGTTTTAAAAAAAGTTTTAGGGTGAAATTTTTTTTTCAAAGTTAAAATTCTTAGTTTGGTTTTAAAATGTAACCATATTATTAGTAGTCATAACTAAAATGAAAAGTAAAATAAAATGCATACAAAAAGTTAATTTATGATTACAAAATTTTTATTGAAATATAAATTGTAACTTTTGCGACAAAAAAGTTCCAAATGAGAACGCAAAACTTGTGATAGCAATAAATATGTAAATTTTATAAACAGTAAACTAAAAACTAGGATCATACAAAATTAATATAGGTTTATTATATGTTTATTATGAGTATTAAATACGCTATATGTTAGTCAATTAATACGTTAGTGTTAACGAACCTACGAAATTATTCTAGTTAAAAAACATGTGTATGACATTATTAATAGAACAATGAAGATAATATTGGGAAGAACGAAAAAGAGAAATGGATAAATGAACATTAAATTAGTAATTATTAAGTTTCATAAACTAAGTTTGTTTTCAAGGAAATACTAAATCGATGGTTTGAATAATTTAATAACCCTATTTCAAAAAATTTGCGCTGCAACACAGAAACTTCTTGCACCTGCATCTCTGAGCGACGAAATCTTTTGACCTAGCAGTTTTTCTCTTTCGGGAAGACTATCTTTTATAGAAAATGCTGCTTGAAAAGTGTTTTGAACACTTTTGCAACTACAAAATGTTCTTGCATTCAATTTTATTTCCAATTCGAAGCCAGTGAAGCTTCTTGATAACAGGGCAGATGTGATCATGCTTTCTAGCACCTGTTATGAGCATAGCTGCAGTGTTAATTGTAGACTGATTTTTTTGTATACGTCATAGACAGTAGAGTAAGAAATATATTGCCCTAGTCAATTCAACTGAGAACCAAATCCGAAACTAGTGTTTTTAGGGTCGTATTCCTAAGTTTCAAATGCTTTCTGAAAAAAATATTACGTTCTGACAAATTCGAAATAGATCTTTTGGAATTTGGACAACATTTTGACGGGATTAGAAGCAGTTAATTGGCAACCATTCCAAGCAGCAGGTTCATCAATGCGTGATGACACCCTTCCTCGCAGGTCAACTAGATGACCTTTAATGAAATGGCTAGAACCGGGGTTTCATCAGCATACGGATGAAAAACAAGTTCACGTTTAGCTGCATTTTGTCCAAATTTCAGGTGTTCAATGAGAATAGTGAATAACCAAGAACTGAATCTTGAGAGACAGAAGAAACCGACGTGAACGGTTTTGTCCCACTACATTGGATGGCAAAACATCTGTCACTAAAGTAGTCTTTAAACCATTCTACCACAGAGTCAAAAAATGTATAAGAAAATTAGGCATAAAAAGCATTAAAAGGATAACAATATTTTTTCCCAGTATTGAAAAAGGCATAAAAAGATCAGTGAAGAAAATGGTGTTTGATGTTGCGAAGTGGTTTGTTTTGCGGAAGAGCAAGCGATAAATTGAAAAACCTTTTAAGAAAAATGCAATAATATGAATTTAGATATTTCTATTTTCAAATCAGAATAAATAGTTTTTAACTTATATTTACTTTTCATTAAGTTTTTTTTAAAGTTTTTAATACAACAGCTATCTATAAATTTTGAAAATTAAAATATACGTAGAAATTAACTTTCAATAATTTTAAATACAGCAATATGAAAATCAAAAAACTCGTTTAAATTTTTTTTTATTAGAGTGCTAGTTTTACTCCATTTTTGAATAGCGAAAATATTTAAATGTAATAAAACAAAATCCAGAATTATAAAAAAATGCTTAATGATTTTTTCAAAACTAAATGAACTCTAAGAAATTCAACTCGTGGCACTTTTCCGTCACGTGTTTATTCAAATTTAAAGGTATCATGGCATGTTTACTTCTGAGTTTGAATGAATTCCGAGTCATTCCATTGCTACACAACAAATTCTATTTGAATTTTGTGAGTATTTATGGAATTTAAAACTTAAACCACATTGACAAAACTGTATCACTTTTTCAAAATCTATAACAGATGTTTTCAAACAATTTAGTTTGTAAAAAATATATTTAAAAGTAAACAAATGAAAATGAAAATTTTCTTTAAAAAAACTTTCCAGCTTTTTTATTTTATTTTATTAAATTGATAATATAATATTTTCTCACATGCACTAACTTTGATTTTGTTTGCCAAAATGTGTTTATGGTCATGAAACATTTAACTGAGTAGCATTTTTAGAAACAAAATAGTTTACAACAATAAACAAAACCGCTGGACCGGATTTTTTCATAATCATGCCGGAAAAAGAATGCTTAATATTTTTTGACTAAATAAAAAACTAATTTTTGAATAATTTTGTCAACCTCAACTACATCACCATGATCATTTCTTTACCATTACAAAATGTAATCATCACCACAGTACCAACATTCCTACTACAGCATAATCATCACCACACCATCTTCATGACCACAAAACATAATCATCATTTCTCTTAATCTTCTTGCCACTGGTGTTGAGGCTGCGACAGGTGGTGAAGAAGAAGTCTTTGCCAACACTGGATTTGTTGTTGTTGTGGAAGATTTTTTTTTGTAGCAGCTCACCTGGTTCCCTTCGGCCATCTTAGTTTGCTGCAGCCATCTTGGTTTGCTGCAGCCATCTTGGTTTGCTGCTGCCATCTTGGTTTGCTGCAGCCATCTTGGTTTGCTTCGGCCATTTCTTGACAAACTCAAAACGATCAACATTCACACACAATACATTCTAATTAATAATATCTAATTTTTATTTAGATTTAATATTTTTAAATGTTAAAATACTATACCCAAAACCGTTCATTCTTCAGATTTATTTGAGCGGCTAACAAATAGCATACTTTTTTTTCATTTAGTTTAAAAATGTTTTATTCTATTATTAAAACTTGCGAAACGATTTTTCAAATACCTTAACGAGAGTCGCAGAGTATGGAAATTTTTGAAAGTATTTCTGAGAACTACTAAGACAGTTTGAATAGTGAACTAGAGAAGAACTGAAAAAATTATTTTTCAAAAAATGATTTCATGAATTTTCCTAATTTTCAAAAAATTGATTTTATTTTTTCCAAATTTTAAAGAATTAAAATTAAAACTGATTTAATTACCTATTTATTTTTTTATTTCATGGACAAGCTTCATTATTTTAAAAACAATCCAAAGCTGCACATTTTCAGTTAAAAAGTTAACTTTATAAAGTTTAAATATAAAAATAATTTATTTATAAATATTTATTTAGATTTTATTTCGAAAGGCTTAAATTTAAAAATTAGCAAAGAATGGAATTTTCTTAAAATATTCGCATTGTTTGAATGCCTGCTTTTATATCGTGACTAAACGTTTAATATGCTTTTATGACTGCTGCACTTATTTCTTTCCCATTACCGCATGCTCGCTTGGCGGTTTGCTCGGCTGTCTATTTTATGCTATTAGATGTTGAAAAAAATTCTTGTTTAAATTTATTGTTTTATCTTATTTTTAAATCCGTATTTTCGTAAACCTTTGTGAAGAAATTTAATTTTCAGATTATCCAGAAGATCGAAATCATCCGAAATATTAGTGTGAAAGTAAACATTTCATGCTTTTCTTATCTCATCAAGATTAGATTCTTGTTGACAGTTTTATAATGCTCTAGAATTATATTAATGTTTTTACACATGACTGGCTAATAGGTATGTAATTTAACCAAATATTTTTAGATCTAATGATCAATAGATTTTTTATCGCAAAAAAAACCGTATTAAATTTTTTGAAAAAGCACAAATAAAAATATGCCTACAAGAGTGTGATGAATTTTTATTAAAAATAGTTTCCATAGCAAAAGTTTCTTAAAATTTAAAAAAATCATGTATCTCTAAAAAATAAAATAGTTTAAAACCTTATTATTAATTTTTAATTAATAAAAAATAATAATAAAATGATTTTGTGAATATAGGATTATTTTAACCACTTAGTGAGACAAAAAGTATTTCATCGCGTGTTGAGCACAACCTAAACCGTTTCAGGTAAATGTTAACGATGATGAATAGTTTTTTAAAAAATTATTTTGATTTTTCATTTAAAATATAAACAGTTTAACATATTTAACATAAAAAACCAAATAGTGATTCTTCTCATAGTGGTTTAACCCAAAGTGCTTAGAAAACCATTTTTTAGCCCACTAATTGTGATGAAGATTATTTAAGAAACTTACTCACATTTTAAATGTTAATTAAATTTAAAAATTAGACAAAAGACATATTTAACACGCCATATTACGGAAAGAAATTCTATGAAAAGGCGTGACTGAATAAGGGCAATAACAGCACATTCAAATTTTAGGTACTGAAAGTTGCTCACCAATGCTTGCTTTTGCTAATTCTGAAAGGAAATGCTTTTATTAAACTAATGAAAAACAAAAGTATTTTATTCAAAAACTAGTTTCATATAATTTTGAAAAAATATATATAATTGTACAAAAATTTTAAACTTAACGTGTAAAATTGATTGTTAAAAACTCTGAAATGTTTGAAATGAAACTTTAAAATTATATTATCAAAATAGACTAGTGAAGAAACTAGAATAAACTTTGCATTATATTGTTTCTACTATGTGAATGATATAATGAGGAAAAGGATACGCCCATCAAATGACCCCACCTGTGAGGCGTCATCAGCCATCAGTCATTATGACATATACACAAAAGCACTTAAGATCGTAAATGAATACACGTACATATTCATTCACTAATATCAATAAATTTCAACATATTTTCTTATAACGAAAGAATTTTTTTATTAATTATTTTATCGTATGTTTTTCAAATTATTAATTACAAACATTTATCATATAAATTAACAGTTAATTTTTTGTTCTTAATAATTCGTACATTAATCTTTTAGTATTAAGTATTGACATCATGTTTCAAACTACTCTTCATCATTTTTGCTTCTCTCCAGACTTTTTTTACTTTTTTCGTCATTTTTAATTTTGAATTGCCCCGAGACAGTCGAGTGAACTTGTCTCATGAGCTGATTAATGCAAGCACAATGCAGTCGTAAGTAATTTTTTGACTGAAATAGATGAATGAAATGAGATAAAAATGATGAGAAATGTATTTAAATTTGATACCTGATTCAGTGATAAAATATGTGACCATGGTCGAATGTGTACATGAGTGTATGAATGTATAAAAAGCTATTCGTTTTAAGAGGTAATTTTATCAGAGCATAATAAAACTAATTTTTTTGTTTAAAAAAATTAAGTTTTTAAAAAAATTAAAAAATGGTTAGTTAATTGAAGATTAGACGGATAAGGAGGTTTGACGTTTTAACAGATAGAAATTTTGTGTAATGAAAATCTTTCTAAAACTTGATTGATGGCATTGTAAAAGATGCTTTATGATCGATAGTTTTTAGATAACTCTGTGCTTATGTTACATTTTTTAGTTTTTTTAGTAGTGGTCAACTTAGTAAACTTTTGGAGCAATTACAAGTTTTGTATTGTTTTTTGGAAATTATTTTTGTTCTTTTCAACTTTGGAATGTTTTACTTCATATAAAATACGGTTTATAATATAATTAATTTGAATTTAAAACAGAAAATGACTTTAAAGTAGAAATAGCTTCAAAATTGAAAAGTACTTTGAAATTTAAAAATAATTTAAAATTAAAAATGACATTAATATTGAAAATTACTTCAAAATTGAAAATTACTTCAAAATTGAAAATTACTTTGAAATTAAAAATGATTTTAAAATTGAAAATGATTTTAAAATAGTAAATGACTTTAAAATTTTAAATGATTTTAACATCGTAAATGACTTTAAAATTGTAAAGGACGTTAAAATTGTTTTTTTTTTAATTATATTGTTTATTGAAATCAAAAGCAAATTTAATATGCACTTTATATATAAAAGAATAAATCTAAATTAGAAAACTTTTGTTGGATCATAACCGCCATAAGACACAGCCCAGCCAAGTTTTCTCTAACACTTTTCAATCAATCAATCAATCAATCACTAATGATTTGTATAGCGCCCTTTACTAAGTGAACAAAGGCGCTCTTCAAATAAATTTGTTAAATAAAACGGTTTTTAGACCATTACCAATATATGTATATATATAAATTAAAATATATATATAAACACACAATCAACCTCAATAATCCAACCTCACCCACCCCACCATGACAATCACCGCCAAAAAATCACTATCACCATAAATAAAAAATTCTTTCATCACCACAATACCAACACTCATATCACAGCACAATCATCACCACATCATCCTCAAAACACAATCATCATTCTTCTCAATTTTCTGTCTTGCCACTGGTGCCGAGGCTGCGAAAGAGGGTGAAGGAGAAGTCTTTGCCAACGCTGGTACTGCTGCTGCTATGGAAAGCTTTCTCCTTTATCCTTTCTCCTTGAGCGCTTTGATTCCCTGCGGCCATCTTGGTCTGCTGCGGCCATTCTCGACAGATTTAAAACAACCAACATTTGCACTAAAAACATTCTAATTAATTAAATTTAATTTTTATTTAGACTTTAGATTCTAAAATTTTAATATATTATACCCAAAACCGTTTATTCCACAAATTTATTTGAGCGGCTGCCAAAATGGCAGCCGCTAACCAAAGTTTTCTCTAACACTTTTCAAAGAGTTTGTCCGTGAATTTGAACTTGCATTAACCCACTTGCTCAAGGAAGAGTACCAAATGACAAGTCACTCCAGTCTACAAAGCGACAGCACAGTCTCATAAAACTACAAGCCAATTTCACTAGCATCAGTCTGTTTATTTTTATAATTAATGGGGCACATTGTTTCTAGCCAAACTAAAAAGCACTTAGATCACAAAGTCAACCTGACATAAGATGAAGACATTCTTGGGAAACTTAGTTTTTGCTCACCGTGAAGATATTGGCTCAAACAAAAAAGAAAAGTGAGCAAATAGATTTTTTGCAACTAGGCTTCAGCGAAACCTTTGTTGAAGTGCCTCACAAGAGACTTTCCAGTAAGTAGAACCCTTACGGAATCCGCAATAACCCGCTGAAGCGGAAGTTTTGTCAGCAATTGAAGCCAACAAGTTCTATTCGAAAATCGCTTAGCAATGAACTATAAACACAGTCTTTATTTATTGACCATTTTTCATATGTTTTATCCTCATTATTATATTTATCCAATTATTCTTAATGGTTTTTTATTTAATCTTTAATGTGCTTTGATGTTTTTGACTATTGTTTATGGCGAGAAATCGGTAAATCAATCAATTAAAACTTTGGAGACACAGAAACCTAAAAACTGACATTTTCATGAAAATTCTTATTAACATTTCCCAATTTTTATTATTAACTTTAAATAGAATGACAAGTCAGATGTTTCATTTTTTATTATATCCGGTGAATGAAGTTTGTTAATAAATAAATACATATTCTCAAAATTTATTTATTTTTGTGAAAAAAACATTATGCAAGTCATCATGCCGGCGTTCCGAGTCATGATCAAACTCTATTCAAGGCGTCAATTTCGCTGTAACCGCCCGTGCTATCAACACAATGCATTTGACAAGCCTTGTCGATTTTATTATCTTCTCTAAAGCATCAATGATTTTGGCTTTAAAGATATTAAACCCCAATCAAATTTTTTGAAGGTTATTTTTCAACTTCTATTTACGTTTTAACATTAAATATAATTTCTCTTTTCATTTTCAAAGGTTATATAAAATTTAGATGAAGACCATTAAATATATAAAAATACTGTTTTGCAGTCATATGGATTTTAATACTTTGTGACATCTGTGCTAAAAGCGAAAGAGAAAACTATGTAATTATATTTTTAATATTTGAAACATTTTTCCTTTTCAATTTTTGGAAGATTGAGTTTAGGACGTTTCAGCTTATAATTTTTCATCCGGAAATGATTCATCCAAAATAAATTAGCCCTATTTTAATGAAGTTTTATTTATTTAATTAGAATGCTAATTAGGATATTTTTATTCATGTTAAATTCCATGACGTAAGAAAAAGGTTGGAAAATTTAAAAATACTTTTTCATCTCCAAAAAAGGTTAAATAAATGAAAGGTTTTGCAAAAAATTATTATTTTAAATAGACCGCGTTTTCTGTATGCAATTTTAGATAAATAAAAATTCTTATTGAAATAGTTTGGTTTTAAGATTATCAATAATTAGTTAACACTACAGTAAATATCACAAAAAGACGTGCAAAGAGTAGTGAAGATTTATAGGTTGCTAAAGATTATTGATAAGCTAGCAATCAATCTTCATTAAAGTCTTTCTATTAGAGTATTTTGGTGTACTCAATTTAATTTTGAGTCTCTAGTAAATTGGTATTCGTATTTTTTGCTATACGTTCAACTTGAAAAGCTATAAAAATAGGAATTTTAAAAGATTAAATTTTTATTTAACTTTAATAATTAAAGAGTAACTACAAACTAGGTGAACATGTGGCGAGTGGTTAACGACTCACGTCTTATTGACATAGATTGTGGGTTTGATTTCACACACTTTAATAGCTTACTTTTCTTGAAAAAGAGTTGGGCACCGCCAAGAGAAACTTAAGCCCGTGAACAGAAATTACGAACGAAATATTCGTAAATTCTTCTCTATGATCTGACTGGTTATGGTAAATGTTTACGTTAACTCTAAACTGGTTGAATGGGTAATTCAATGTGTAACGACGAACAGTCTTAGGCTCAAGTGCCACTGATGCCCTAGTAACCCATAGGCACGAACTGAAAAATTTGCAGCCTGAGTGGCCTGAAAGACCGTTCGTGTTAGACGCCACTAAAATAAGGCTGATTTTTTATTATTATTATAATATTTATTATTTGTTTTTATTATTATTGTTAAAATTTTATATTTAAATTTCTCTTTACTTTTTGACTGAATTAAGAATCTCAATTTGCAGGCTTGATGAAAAGTGGAAAGTTGATCATCCAAATTGGAAATATTTTTCCACTTCAATTGAAAAAAGTGTTCTGAAAATGATAAGAAATTCTTTTTAGTTAGGATTAAAATAAATGTTCATGGGATTTTTGCATTAGTCGTAATGGATTCATGGGGAAAAAAACTTCCACATAAAACTGATTCAGAAATTACCATAAAATATAATATTGTATAAAGTGATTGTTCTTAAAAGAAAAATTGAACCGGTTTTCTTTGACAGATTGTATAGGAATGGTTATTATTGTTTGTAGCTATGGCGCTTAATTCACAGCTTTGAAAAATATACTCTTTCAAATAATTTATTAAAAACAGCTTTAAATAATATTTCAAACTTTTTTAAAAACACATTTTGGTAAACCTTTAGAATAACTCAGAGTATAAACCTATTTTGCTAATTTTTTTAATTTTCTCTATTACTTTGGTATTATTGAAATTATGTGTCATAAGCAGCGATGGTGCTTTAACGACTTGATAACGAGACCTACGCTAATTCGAAAAACGAGTCTCGGCAGTAAAAAAAATTATCCTTCCAAGCTGCTTTTGAAAAACAAATATAGTGAAAATCGATTTTTTTATGAAAAGCCAAAACGATGAAATAATTTTCAACTATCACGTTGTTGAAAAAATAGAAGTTTTTAAAAATAAATGTCATGCTGGTTTAGCAACATAATAGCCTTTGTATAGGATGCCTTGTTAGAGTGACTTTTTAACCTTTAAATACTAAAAAAATTAAAATTATTATTTTTCTTTTTTTCACTATTTTTTTCGCTCAATTTCTTGTTTCAAATACTAATTAGAAGTTAGATCCAAAATAAGACGATTGAGAAAATGTTATTCTAATCTTAAAGAATTTATTGCTTGTGGTAATTAAAAAGTGTGATTACAGTTTTTTGTTGTTTTTTCCTATTTGTAAGTGTACCTAATTTTAGATAAGTGGTTTGTAAATGCTTTTCGGTTTTATTTTGTTCCGATTAAAAATTTGCGCATTTTTTTACTTTATCTATTTTTGTTTGCTTTTGGAGAGCCTTTAATAGAAAATCTAAATTTCCTAAGTTTGTAACATGAAAAATAGAAATGTAATTAAAAGCTTCAGTACAGTGCTTGGTACTTCAGCTAAACCAGTATAATAGTATTATTAATAGCTTTATTGCTTAAACTAATGTATGATAAAAAAATTTCATTTTACAAAGTTCATAAGGTTATTTTTTATTTAAGTAAAGATTTAATAAAATTTATTTAATATTAACTTTATGTATTGAAAATCAAAGAGATGTTATGTTATAGTTATGCTGTGACATCCTAATATTAATTGTTTTTTTTAATATATCCATTTTATAAAGCAAATGTTTTATAACCTAAACATTATACATTGAAAGTGTAAAATAAAAAATGAAAAGTATTTTTTTTATTTCTCGTTTTTTGCTTTCAAAAAGTTAGCAGTGCAAGTTTGTTTGATAACTGTCTGATAGAGATGGATTTCTAATATAGTTTTATTTTGATACAACCTTGGTTGTTTTTTTTTCATATAAATCTTCAGTTGATTGAAAAAAATATATATTCAAAAGTATAAAAAACATATTTTAAAAGGAAAAATTTATCTGAAATAAAAGATTTCAATATTAACTTAATTTTTATTCTAGTACTATTATGCAAAAATCTTTTTCACATTTTTAAAATTTTGAATATATTCATCCTATTCAATAAATCTTTTAAAGAGTTGAATATTAATAATTCGTCACACCATCTGTATGTTAAACATACATTTCATGGCAAGACACTCAGAAAAGAGATGCGGTATTAGGCGGATAAAAGGACGTTTTATTGCTATGATCTAATTTCTCAGCTTCTGCCGTCATTTGCTAACATTAAAAATGCACAAAAACCTTTTTTGGTGAATAGTTTATGCTATAATCTGTTCTTCAGATTTATATAGCGCTATTAAGGGTATTTCTCAAACAATATCAAAAATTATGAAACACGTTTTTAAAGTTTTTTCAAAATTAAGTTTATTCTATATATAAAATATAAAAACACCAAAGGCGAAAATAAATATTAGGAATAAGAGTATTTGACAGTCGTGAATTTGAAAAGATCTAAGACTTCTTAGATTTTAAAAACTAAGTTGTATGAAAACTAATTGAGGATTAAAATTACTTGTTTAGTTTTAATTTTCATGGATAGCATGATATAAAATATTAAAGTGAAAAATAACAAATATAAGTTAATGAAAACCGTGAGAAGAATAATTAAAGACTTTAGTTAGAAATTAGTTTTCATAAAATGAGAAAAAAGGTTAACACAATTAAAGCCAAAATTCAATAAAATTTAACTCTGTTTCAAAGTTAAACATTTCATACTCGAAACAATTTGAAAAAGAAAGATGGTGTCAGATTTGAATATTAAAAAAAATAGAAATCTAAACTAGGTATTTAAAATAATCTCTAAATTAAAATAATTATATATTAAGGATAGCAACGGGTACCCTGGTACATTACTTTATTTTTGCAAATAAATTAAAATATATAAAAGTTAATTGAAAAATTCTAAAAATATTTTTTTACAACGAACTTTTGAAAATGTAAACAAAATTAACATAATTGTAATTTTAACTTTTCTTAGTATTATCAGCTTTTTTTGAAAAGTGCTTTACTATATGACTATAGTATATGTGCTATGTTGTTAGGCATTATAAATAATTCATTCTTTACACTTTTTTTGAATAATTAACTATTTTCTTGTTTAAGATATTTGCATTTATTTAAATATTTCTGTTTTGGAGGATTTCTTATATCCCCAAGCTTGCTATCGCTAAGCTCTCGATCATTTTTAAAACGATAAGTGCATCTAAGTATATTTCAAAATTTAATATTTCAAAATCTTTGTAAACCTTGATTTTTCATATATGATGCCAATGCTAAAGTTTTCTTGTTTTAAAAACTTTCAAAGAAAGAATTTTGTGATGATTGATTTATTATATAGTTAAATCATCATAAAGCACCGTATATACAAAAAACATTTTTTAACATTTAATGTTAATCCAAATACATTGAATAGAATTTTAAGATAAAATATAAACCAACTTTGTTTCAATAATTATTTCTACTTATTGTATAAATTACTTGGAATAATAAAAAAACCTTATAAAACATTCACCATTAAAGAAACGTAGAAAAAAACTTTTAAAATTACTAAAGCTGGATAGGATGTGTGAAATGAAGAGTAGATGGAATTAATCATGTGAATTATCGAGAGTATGCTTGAGGTCAAAAGAGATTTATAGTTGCGTCCCCTCTCCATAGGGATCAATGTATTACGCTTTATCATCGGCTATGTAGTCACTATTCTTTGTTTAACGATTATGTTTCATCGTCGATTGCATCGCGGCTTGATTATTGGATAAAGGTTAAAGAAATTTTTTTGATATTTATTTTATATTTACGATATTATGTTCGTGCATTTATACTTTCTTCGCGCTTTAACTGCCTGTTTTATATTCATTGAAGTTTTTCTGAAATTAGATTCCGTTTATGCCTTCGATTCTGAATATTATTTCGTAGGGAAACAAATACAAATAATAATTTTTTCAAATTGAAATTTTTCAGGTATATTAATAATCCCTTATTATTGCGTTAGAATGTATCTTCATGAAGATCTTCCAATATATGCCACAATGTGGCATTGCCACATCGACAGAATTTGGCTTGAGAAGTTTGCTTTCATTAGAATCATGGATTGTTGTTGTAGTGATGACGCTGGTTTTGATAGAAAAAGCATAAAATTAATTAATAGGAATTAGATTTGAATACATAATACTGCCTCTTTCATTGGGAACTGGAGCTTCAAGATATTACTAGTTGAAATGAATAGAAAACTATTATTAAACAAAGAACTTGTATATAAAAAAAGAGAGTTTGTTAAAACTTGTTTGAAGAAGACATGAAAATTTTAATTGTCTCAAGTTGAGGATAAAGAGAGTCGTCGTGAGATGTCTCATTTTTGGAGGCTAGATAAAGTGCATAAAAGTCGAATAAAGTGTTGATACACTCATAAAAAGCATTCATAAACACGAAATTTGATTAAAACACCTTTTGTTTCTTTCTATCTCCTTGATTTTAGTTTCCCTCGAAAATAGCTTTAAATAAATTGGTAATTTAATCAGAATTTGCACTCCTACATTTATACAATCTAGAATTCTTTTGATAAATTACTTTGACAAACTTCTTTCATAACTTGATTTATCTATATTTGTGCTTTTAAATTGAACCCTGACTACGGGATATATTGAGATATTAATTTTGATTAGAGTTTCAGTCCTCTAGCGCTTAATCCTCTACTCTAAATCTTTATTGACATTTTATCATTTAGTGGTCTTCATTCATAATAGACATACTCTTAAAATCCATAAAACTTGACTATTCTATCATCTTTGATGCCACTTCACCTAATTTAATTATATATATTGCTGGACTTTATATGTGTATGTGTGTATGAATTGTTCCCTGCTTCTGTTTATCAATATTTGGACTTTTTGTGTGCTTTCGAGTTTTCCTCAGGGAATGAATTTATGCTGTTATAAATTTTGCCAATGGCTTTTTTAAAGTTTGAAACACTGAAGCGGTTCACATGCTTAACAAAAAGAGCAAGGATTGACTGAATAGCAAGACTGAATTATTAATAGCAAGCACCAAAAAAATGATGGTAGAAAAAAAAATTAAATTAATAATTATCTTTCTATTTTTCATCTAGGATTTATGCTGGGTATCAAAACAATTTAATTTTTTATGTCTTAACTTTAATATTATTGGTAACAAGTTGATGAATGTCTTTCATCGAATATTTCATAAAAATTGTATTCAGAT
Organism: Piscicola geometra; assembly: GCA_943735955.1. NCBI lineage: Eukaryota > Metazoa > Annelida > Clitellata > Hirudinida > Piscicolidae > Piscicola > Piscicola geometra. The sequence goes on from OX030956.1 coordinate 997,236, forward strand.
CGATTGTTTGCGGCACATATTTTTACTTTATAGCACTTATAATACTATATTGAATGCATAATTTATTGTTAATAAATTGAGCGATCATCTGCCTATTATCTTTTTCAACCATTTAGTTAAAATAATTAATATTTTCGGTTTTCAATTGTTTTCTTCTCGCCATTTAATAATTTTTTATGCTTGAAAGAAAGCTGTCAAAGCATATCAAATTTTTCTTTGAAACAATAAGAACTCCCTAATTGGATCGGCAATTGACGTAAAAAACTCTTAGAAAGGATTATTCTTGATAAATCATGATTAAAGATGGTACCAAATAGAGTAACATTTTATATGTTTTATATCAATAGTCTTTATCAAATTACTATTTTCTGAAATCTTCTGACAATAACTGCCTGAAAGTAAAAAGTCAAGCACTTTTTTTTCCTTGTCTCTTTAAAAGTTGAAAAGAGTACAAGAACTTAAGGTTTGTCATTTGAATCTTTAATAATTAAACAGAATGCAAATGTTTCAGTCATTTGAAAGTGGCTTAGCTTAATCATAAATATTTTTATAATTAAAAAAAAATTATTTATCCTTTTTTGCCTTTTAAAATTCTTTCGAAGAAGATTCATATTAAAAACAATTTGTTTATTAATTTTTTTATAATAGTTTTAATATATAAAAAAAGTTTTCCTTTAACTTTGATTTCTGATTCTTTATGATTTGAGATTTTTTAATATTATAAACTATGAATAGCTTTTTCTTTGACACGTTTATTAGACCCATTTTGGGCCGTTCATACCATAACTATTGACGGTTGTTAGGGAATTGAGTTTTTTAATGAAACTCGATGTGCGTTGAAAGAAGCCTTGCACAATATGGAGAGAAAAACTAACAAAATAAGTTTGTTTAAAATTTTGCCTTTCGTAGTTGAATTTCATTAACTACCGTAAAACATCATGTATGAAGTTCACATTTTCACTTCTGAAAGGTATTTATAAAATCTATTGAAGCTTAGACATAGACGAATCACACGTCATTTTAATATACTATAGAATTATATTATAATAATAACTAAACAAATCTAAAAATAACATCTATTCTATTTTTTTATCAACGCGTATTTTATTTTTTGACACAGATTTTTCTATTATTACTATTAGAACTCTTTTTAACGAATCAAAATGATTTCCATCGCCTGAGTGGGTCGCAGTGATGAAATCGACGATGACATGAGATTGCATCTGAAAATCTCTTATCCGAGTAATGGAAACGATTAAAGAAATAAAAATTTGGTTTGATCCTGAAGCATCAATTAAGGCTGTCGATTTTCTTTGTGCTTTTATTTTTTATTGCAGTGAAAAATGATAGTCTATTAAAGACCTATTATCTTGTAATAGGAAATTCTTCTACTTTTATATGCCATTTTAAATTGTTATTTTTCACCTTCAATTGCAAGCATAGTGCTTTATAATTTCTTTTTATAGTGCTTTATTGCATTAGCATAATATATTTGGTACGATTTTTTCCAAAATGATGTCACACTGAGATATTTTTGGCTTCAAAACCCTTATAAAAGTGACTACTGTAAAATACCAGATTTTTCGGACATTCATAAAGTTCAGACACCATCAATTATGTTACAAAAGAGTGATGTTATAAAGAGAAAGAGACGAATGAGTAAACTCTCTCAATATTTATCAATATAGAATTTTTTAGAAGTATTTTTTTTAAATTTTTATTTTCGAAAATGTGAAAAAACCATTTGTTAAAAGTGTGTGCATATATTGGTATTTTACGGTACATTGTAATATTTATTCCTGTTTTAAACAAATAACGCTTTCAGTTTTTGAATGTTATATTTCAAATATATGACTATGAATATTTTACTCTAGTAAATGTTTCATAACTTTAGAAAATAGCCTTCTTTATGTATTATGATTTTTTCAAATCCCTGAATTCGCACAGAAACTATATGATTTAAATAAAATAAATTGAGATTGAAACTGCACCAAAACTTATTTAATTTATTTAAACTTAGAAAAATTTCCAAAAAATAATTGAAAACTGAAACGTGCTTTTCTTTGTTTTAAGCTAACTTTTATACCCATTTTCATTTAATATCGTTTATTGATGTTACTAAAGAATTCGAAAGTGAACATAAAAAGTGTCTTTTTTATTCTTTCGTATCTAATATATATGTCATTATTTTCATGTCTACTGCCCTTAGCATTGTGGCTTTAAGATTATAAATCGATTGATCGAAAAAATGAACGGAGTATAATGAAAATAATATAACTAAAGATTAGGTACTATACTAATGAAATTCATTTAGGGTACTCAGTTAAATTGTAAATTGAATAAAGAATTGAAATCTAAAGGCCGTTAGATTATAATTTTAGGTCCGGCTGAATTGCCTATTATTCCAATATCTATTTCTAAAGAACTAATAAATATATGTGTTAACGCATTTTTTATGTTCAACCTGTGTAATTGAAGCTGTAAATTTTATTTTTCCTTTGTTGACATTTTTACGATTAACACTGAATTTCTGACATATATTTTGGTTTTCTTTTGAAATTTTGAAAATCATTAGAAATTAATGTTTGTACGATCCATAAAGAATATTTTTCCTTTAAAGATTAGGAGTAAAAATAAGAACAATGAAATTTATGTTATGCCATGTAATCCTATTGAAAATCTGATCTTGTAAATTCTTCTTTATTCCAAATCTCAGGATTATTTCTGTGTCAAAATGGTTTTTAAAATAAAAACTATGATAGTTTTAAACCTTTAGTTTTTTTCGAACTCTCATTTTTCGTAACTCCTGTGGAATAGCGTTTCAGATCTCTGTTTGTCCTCTGAGATCTCAAATCTTTCAAAGAAGCTTTGCAAGATAATATCGATGTATTCATGAGAAAAACTCAACACCGAGAAATAAACTTGCGGAATACAATTGCATTATAAAAACAGGTATATTGGCATGTACATGAATACTTTTTGAAATCCCTCAGACACATTTATATCTAGTGGCTCTTCATTTTCAAAATAATTCGGTTGTCATATTTGATGAGCATCGTTCATGATCTATGAATACTTTCAACTGAAAAAAATGAATAAAGTATAAACTAATTTTCATCTGAATTTTTATTGATGTTCTTTTAATCCGAAATTTCTTTATCAGCCGCCTCATGGTTGTGAAAATAATCTAAACCAATAAAAAAGACTAATAGGTTACCGCGTGCCCATAAAAATCACCTTATCTATATTCTAGGCGTTCCTCTGAGTGTACCTTCACAAATAAGCTATCCGATATATATTGATTTTATTTTATTAAATTGAACTAAAGAATCTTTTGAATTTTAATATTCTCAAAAAGCAAACCAACATTTTTGAGCGAAAAAATTATTAAATTTCAAATATATGTTGTCGCCCAAGATACATTCATGAATAATATAAACTGAAATATTTGAACACTTCGATGATCATAAACAATGCTTTTCAACAATTTAAAGTTTTTATTTTGTAAGCCTAACAGAATGGAAAATGTAAAAACCCAAAACGTTCTGAATACATTTTGAAAAGAGTAAATGAACAGAAAAAATTGGGTTGAATGTCAAATTGTAAAAATGTATTTATAAAATTTAAAAGTTGAACAGAAATTTTCATGTAGAAAATTAATATTCGTTAAAACAGTTTGACAACTTTTAATCTCCTCAAACTGCTGTATGGTCAATTCACGGAATACTAATGGGTTGAATGTTTGTCTAAGAAAACAATCTGAAAGTTGTTTCAGAATTTTTCAGCTTTCGTGATTTGTTTTTTTTTTACAGAAGCTGCACTGAGATTACTTTCATCACCCGCTTAAAGTATGCATGAGAAAACTGAAAAACGTTGGTCTCTGTTCACGCATTTATTGCGTTTATTTTATATGTGATGTTAGGGCGGTACTGCACGCCTATGAAACCTGGGCTGTCACAAAAGAAAAAAAGAATTGCTTCGACGCAATGACCGTACTATTATTTGCTAGATGGTCCAGATCAAAACCACTGGTGAAATCAGCTCGAAGTGTTCCTGAAAGGCTAAGAGTTCAAGACATTGCGAACCACCCGAATATGATGGTCACCAAACTCCTTGGATAGAACTCGTTAAATCTGCCCTGTGATAAACACAGAGGTTTCTACTGGAGAGTGAGCGCGACTTGGAAAGCCTGGAAACAGTTTTTTCAAATTCTGAAAGCCGCCTATAGGAGAAAAGATTGGGATAATTGAGAAAAATTCTGCTCTCAAAGAAAAATAAATTAGGTCTGTATGATATTAAAAAGGATGACAACGTTTATTTTTATCAATTGATTTGGTTAATATTACGTTTATAGAAGTTAAAGCCAATTATATATAAAGATCAAATTCATGATATTTAAAATAGAATTAAGATAAACACTATAAATATTTTACATAAATTAAATAAAAATCGTTGAATTTTTTTGGGAAGCTGGTAACTTAAAAACTTATTTGAATGAATATTAAAATGAATTCATCTATATTTTTTAGTTAATGCATAAAAACAATTTTTTATTTTAGACTTTTAAAAGTTAAGTTGCTTAAAGAGTTGAAAAATTTTCAATATGAATAAGTAATAAGTGGACAAAATTAAATAAAAACAGTAAATTCTAACCTTTAATGGTTTTTTCTTTGAGTTTGATGAAAACATTAAATTTCTTTTTTTTAAAGAATCATTTTAAATAGGTAAAAATACTTCATTACCTTTTCTTACTTTATTATTACTTAATATCTCAAATATTTTTCTATTTGTTAATTCTACATAAATTTTTTCCACATACTTTACACTTTATAAATGTCATGCTTATTGTTTTATCATTATTACCTTGAATGTTTAAGTCACTTTAAAACATTTGAAACAGTCAATCTTATCGCCACGATGCTCTAGCTGCTTATTCCATCCAAGAAATAAAGTCGCCTGGTTACTCTTCGTCCCAAACACGCACACGTCGCATAGCTTACACATGTAGGATTTCCTCTCCATATCTTAACAGTTCTATGATGTACAAGACACCTACTTTTAAACTTTAAAAAGAATTTAATTAAACCATTTTTTGAGTTAATTTAAATATTTCGAACAGTTTTACAATATTTATAACTGTTTTTTAGATAAATAAACTCGAAGAAGAAGTCAGCTAAATGAGGTGGATTATGGTAAGTGCGGTTTTGACACCCTGTGTAAGAAAAACGTTGTAAGACACCATTGTTGTGAAATAATTGGGTTAAGATAGTCTTCAATATATTTTACATAATATTGTTTTGTTTATTATTAATATTTTAATTTGTCTAAAAACTTATCTGTCTATAAATAACATAGCAGTCAATAATTTATCTATTAATTATGTCTCTTATAGTAAAGTATTTTATTTCCCCCATTAGTTATTCGTTTGAAGATGGTCTTATCGTGCCAAGAAGACACCAATATAAGCTATTTGGCATATCTACAAGATTTAAGAAAACACCAATGCGTCACACACCGACCTTTAGACTAGTCTTTGGTTGACTGCTATTTGTCCACGTTCGTTTCAAGACAAAGCAACAGAAATACTGCTTTTTAAAAATTCTTAATGAAATTTTCCAATATCACATTCTTAAAGGAAAACAAAAAATAAATTGTGGCGTATTATTTTTAACATTGATATTTTTAGTAGTGTAGGTCATCTTGGAACAAACCAATAATGCTGCCTCAAATATTATTTGTGTAAACGCACTAAAATAAATTACTTTTTATCTTTTTATTAGATTTTAAACAAAAGTTTTTCTAAATGTGTTCGAAGCTGAAAAAACTACAATTTGAAGCACTTTTATAGTTTTATCAACTTTATCTATTTATTTATTTTTCCTAAAAACCTTTGGGAATATCACTTTTCATTTTTCTTTTGGGAAATCTATAATTTTCCAAAAATCTTTCTATTGATAATATCAATTTGACATTACCTTTATTTTAATGCTATTTTGTAACTTTAATCATTTTGTTACCGATTTTTTTTTCCTATGAAACTTCTTCAGTGATCAAGTCTGACTTGCGGATCTTGAAAGGTGTAATTGAATGCGCATCATCAAAAACTCTAATTTTAATTTTAAATGATAATTCTATTTTAAAATATTTAGATCACCAAATAACTTAAATTAAAAGTTCGAAAAAAATAATTCACAGCGTAATGAGTTGACAAACCTTGCATGAATATAATAACGAGTGAGTTCACTGATCCATGCTCGCTCTTGTTCGTTTGGTGACAAAACAAAGGTTTAACAAAACCAATTTTGAAAATAAAATTTTTACAACTTTTTTTATTTTTACAAATAAACTTTATATTACTTTTAGAAAACTTAGCGTTTATTTTTAATTAGTGGCGAAACGAGGGGTGCTAGAGAGGACGACGGCAAAAACCTTTTTAAAAATAATTTTTCGTTATTGTGTTAAGTTTTTTCCAGATACTTGAGTTTTTTCAACCCCCCTCCCTCATCCACTTAAAATTTTTTCCAATTTTTGTTTTGATACGAATATTTGAGTAAGCAGAGAATAGTTTTGTTTTATACAGATATCAGTATAACTACACATACTCACACTGTATTATTATGTAAAAAATCTGTTTTATATCATAGTTGACGATTGTGCTCGCATAAAAACAAGAGTTTTAAAATGTTTTTATTGAAAAAAGTGGGAGGGTGCACATTAAGGCGAAACCCTTCACTACCGAAAAGTGGGTAGGTCCAGATCCCAGGACTCCCCCAGGATCACCGCCCATGCTTGTAACTATTTCTCATCATCTAAATTTTGAGCCGAGTTAAAATCCGAATAAATCCCCTCTACCTTTACTTTTATATTTTTAAAAAATAATAGTTTTTTATAATAAATTAGAATTTTTCATTAGTTTTAAAAAAATACAGCAAAAATTTGTCGATATTTCTGTATACCTTGTAAAAAAAGAGTAATAGGATAAATTTAATATTTTCAAGAAACGCATTATAAATTGTCAAAAAAATACAATCTGTGAAATGTTTTTATTTGATTAAAAATATAATATTTCATAAAGTTTGAATTTTATTAAATATTTTCAAAAATAATGTTGAAACTATAATTTACTTTTTCTGACTACCCATGCTACATTATCTATGCCATTATCTCTAACACAAACTTTCTTTTATCAAAATAAGAAACCTAAATATGAAGAACGATGGTTTGTGGCAAGAAGATACGCAAGTAAATTTTTTACATAAAATATATTTTCTATTGACTAGCTATAACTAGAATTAATAGTGGCTTTTACGGAAAAAGTTTTGCATGTTGTATAGCCTGGAACTAGCCAACTAGCTTCCAACAGAAGTTTTTGTTAAGGTTGAATTCCTTCTGTGCTCCACGTTCATTCTATCTGTCATGTGTCACCTTCCAAAGCCCTGCGCCAGGTGTTTTCGCACTGCCTCTCTTTTTTTTATTGAGGCTTCCTTGTTGCATTGGATGCTGGATTTGAAGTGTATGTCTTGCTCATTTTCATTGTTCATAAAAATCTCCTGATCAACAAGCTAGTCAGTTTTTCTCCATAGGTCTTTGTTTGAAATCTTTACTGGTCAGCAGATCTTAAAAGTGTTTTTGAGGCAAGTATTGATGAAGAACTGTATTTTCTTTAAAGTTCTCACAATAATTCTACATTTTGTAGCTCCAAAAAAGAGTATTGGCTTCACCAAGATATTTAAAAGCTTAATCTTATGGTTATGTCAATCACACTGGATCTCGAGATGTTCTTCAGAAGGTTGTATGTGCTTTACTGATGTGGTTCAAACATTTTTTAAGGTCCCTTCATGAGTTTTGAAAATTTTGCCTAATAACATAGCCTCTTCTAGTACTTCACATTGGCTCAGACGGCTGTGTTGCTGTTGCATTTTTCTTCAAAGCCTTTCTCTTGTTTTTTATCAAGAACATGAATCTTGAAATTGGAAATAAGTAACTTTATTATAAATTTATATATTAATTAAAATATTTTTTCACAAATGCTGAAACAATTTGAACATTTTTATAACTTTCATGACACTTTTCAGAAAACAGAATTCATGAACTACTTGAATCTTTTCTCAGCATCCATTTCCTTGGGTAATATTTTCAACATTTAAAATAAAGATCTTTTATTTAGGCAACGTAATATCAAAATAGAAAAAATATTTTATATAATTCATCAATAATTCTCAGGAAAGCTCATTAATATTTGTAAGAATAATTTTTAATTTTTTTACTGATAACATCATCTGTTCAATAGATGCAAAACAAAAAATTAAAATGGGAAAAACAAACACTGAACCAGGCTTTCATAATCTTCAATCACTAGTAAGCTTATCATTTAAATGCATATTTCAAATCTGTTCTACAATCTTTCCTTAATCAGTCATGTATTGAAGACACAAGTACTTTTCGCACCAGACAAGGCAGGAGATATATTGCCTAGAGTGTCAGAGGAGTGGCGACCTCTTGATGTGTGACCAGTGCGAGAACACCTACCACCTCGTCTGCCTCAGTCTCAACTCTGTTCCTTCGGGACAGTGGCTTTGTCCGCAGTGTGTGGTGTGTGTGTTTTAGTCAGTAATTTATAAATAGGAAAATATGACATAAAAATTCTAAGTATTTTTGTGTCATCCATTATTTGTTTCATCGCTTTCAAACAATGATTTCCTATTCAATTGCATCACTGCACAGAACAAGAAGGCCTCGACGCCGATGGAAGACTGGCCTGACAACCTGGCTCTGGTGCACTCCTATGTCATGCTTAAAACTGGTCTGTCACTACTGCCTGTAGTTCTCAATATTCTAGTCATGTTTTTATTGAATGATTTTTCAATGGAATAGCGTGAAATAAAATAACGAGAAATGTTATAGTGCGTATAACTCGAACGGGCTTCCAGACAAAGTTTTCATTCGCGCCTATGGGCTACTAGGTCATCGGTTGCATTCGAACCTAGCACCAATGGTCCATTGGTCAAGCCTAGAGTCGTTACACACTCAGCTACCTGTTCACCGGAGTATTAATAATTAAATTGATAATTATTAGAACCAGCATTAAAACAAACTTAATTAAAGCAATGAAAATATACTTTCTTTATACAATTATTCGTTAAATTTAAATTCTTCCAATTTTCTGTAATATTTTACATTTTCCCGAAGCTCTTCAACGTTATGAAAACTCGTCATTGAATTGCATAATACAATACAGTTTATGGTATTATATATTAATTGTATATACATAAACATATCGATCTACTTCAAGCAGCAAAGGAAGAGGAAAAGAAGCGACTGTGCAAACAACTGGATGACTTGCGTGAAGAGAGGAACAGGATACAGGCTCACTCCACTGCTCTCAAGGAGACTCTCGTGGTTAGTAAGGGTGTTCTGTGCAGATGAATTTCAGATGTGTTCTTCTGAATTTAGTATAATGATCACATTTTTAATTTTTTTTAACTAATGTATTTTTTTAATTAAATACAATTTTATTAACTTTGTTTTTATTTTTAGATGAAACTGCATGAAAAGTGTGAATTGCTAGAGACATGCAACAGCGCCAAGAAAATTCTAGGTGTCATGAAGGCATTTGTTCACCTAGTACAGTCGTCTACTGGCCTTTAAAGACATTTCAGACGCTTAAGGTGTAGCGCTCAATTTTATAGTTATAAAAGGTTACAGTCGATCATGAATCTCAGAATTGAATAGTCATTTTAAGCCTTTTTATGTTTTTTCATACACAACTATTTATATATAGTTTTTTTGTTAGTGGAAGCATGTTTTGCAGCTCAGTACATTCCAAGAGTTTTTTACTAGTTTATATTGTGAATTCCTATTGACTTCTTTTCACTGTTTTTTAATGTTTGTAATTTAATTGAGAAAAAAACTTCAGTAACTTTTGTTTTAAATAAAACTTCTGTTTAGTCCAACACTATTAATAATATTTCTATATGATTATAAGTCAATAAAATTTTAATTTATCACTTTTAAAATTTTTTTTCAAGGATTTTAATACCATCTTTTACTTTTATCGTTATTTTAATAAATGCTGTGTCTATGCTTTTTCGAATGAAAGTTATATTTCTAGGTTATTGAAATAATTAAATCTTTTTAAGTGCTCTAGGCTATTGACTATCTGCTTTTAATAACACAAATTATTTCAATTTTATCATTTCTGGTTTGCAAAAAAAGCTTTTAACTTTTAAATCTGGGTAAATAAAGGAAATTACAATGAGTAGTCCATTTGATCTAGACAAAAAACCGGCAAAAGGAATCCTCAAAAACACTTCCAGTTTCGACACTGGCAAGTCATCAAAGTCACAAAGGTTTGATTTCTTTACATACTAAAAAAAATCCCTTTAATCTAGCTAGTTGCATGGCCCTTTAAATTGTATTTAATCGCGCTGATAGGACAATGCTAGTCTTATGTGTATATGCTATTGCCAGGCGAAGGCTCGCTATTAAGTTAATAGCGCGCCTTCGCCTGGCAATACTGTGTTTCTGCCAAGAAAAATAGTTATAAATGTTTTAAATTATCAATCAATATTCAAAAATATAATATTTGCAAAGATGAATATGAATTAAAAGAAAAAAAAAATAAACCCTACTTCACCACAAAAGGCAGAATATCTTATAAAGTTATGCAAATTTGACCATTTCGTCATCAAGCATCAACTTTGAAGGCAAATATGTCAGCTATAATTACGATTTGATCAATGAAATTATTGAAATCACCTCGTGCAAGGATGAATATCAATTAAAAGAAAAAAAAAATAAACCCTGATTAAACTCGTACTATAATTGATTGAGTACTGAATTTTCTAGTTAAAGCATCTTTTAAAACCAAAATTATTAATCGCATATTTTTTAAATAATTATTTGTCAAATATAATTATTATGAGCACATTTTTACAAGGAAAATAATAACCGTATTTTGTAAAAGAATATTTAATAATAATATAATAATGACAATAAAACAATTTTTTCGAATTTTTATTTTAAAATTAATTAATAAAACGTATATTCTTATATACAAGTCTATAAAGTTTGTATAATGCCGTTAATACAAGCCGCACACTTGATTTAAATCGACGCGCTGCAACGTGACTCACTTATTTAGCCTAACAACATATGAGACCTCTAATGCTAATTTCCACTTTTAAATAGCTATATCTTCGTTATTTGTAATCGCTTAGTAATATATTTAGTATATTTTTTTATGTTTTAAACTCCTTTTTCAGAAAATAATAATTAAAACTCAAAAAAGTGAAAATAAAAAATCCGTGCAACTACCTACTTTAATCTTATAGAAAATTCATTTAATAATTATATTTTAATTATTATATAATAATCTTTCTAAGTATTAAAATTATTTTGGTTCATCCTATAATATAGGACCTATATTCACAATTTATGGTTTACATTTTTTGAATGTGTCAATCATTTTTTTTCAGAGCGTCTCTTGACAAGGGCATGAAATGGGATGAGATGAACATCCTGGCTACATACCACCCGTCTGACAAAGATTATGGCCATGATAAAATCAATGAGCCTCCTACACCATATAACAGGTTTCACTCTCACATATAAAATTTTGCGAATAGGAGGTATAGGCAATTAAAAATGGCTTTAAAATTTTTTTAAATAATTAAACATTTCAGAATATTTTAAATATAATATTATTTTATTGGCTATTTGAAATTGTTGAGTAATTGAAAAAGTCATAAACAACAATTAAAACTATTTTTTTATTTGAAGTTTATCTGATCAATATATTGTAACATAACAATGATATTATGGTGTCACTCAATCTATTGTAAAATTAATCATACATCTGTATAATCACACAAAAAATAATTTTCTTTCATGAAGTAAAATGAATAGAATATCCTTATTCCCATTTGCATACTATTAACATTTCCGACCATTGCTTAATTTAAATACTGAAATTATTCAGATGCCAACTCATTACTCTTTTTTATAAATATTTCTTTAACTTCAATTTTATCAATTATATTAAATTTAATTGATTTTATCACCTTGAAGGCATGGATCTGAAGGAGATAGTGGTGATGAGGGTGAATCAACCATCGATCCCCAACTCATTGCTGATGGGTAAGGGATCTGAGGCAATAGTTTATAAAAATGATAATAATAATGATTATAATTGATAATTAGTTCTAGTTTATAATCAAGTCAAAATTAATTGTGTAAAAATATATTAACCAATCAAATGTATTTAAAAGTTGTTAAATAAAGTCAAAAGCGCTTAAATCATGATCAAATCATTTATTCTTTCAAATCAACACCACAAATAGTTTGTCGATGACTTCAAAGCCAAAGCTCTTCTCAAGGCTGGAGGTGGAGAGTGATGGCGAGGAGGAGGAAGATGACGAGGCCAATATGTCCGAAGAACAAAAAGGTGGGTATATCGCATCATGATGCTGATGCTGATTGTAATGGTGTTCTGGGTTAAGTAAAATCATGATTTTGATGTATTTTTGAAAAATAATTTCACGAAGTGGAGTTTAAATGTAAACCGGCACATTGACCAACAGACATATTGACAAACAGACACACACACACACACACACACAAACAGACACACACAAATACACACACAAATACACACACACATACAAACACACACACACACAGAGCACAAGAAAACATTCAAGCTCCACAGGAAGGAGCACTACAACGAGTTCCAGGCGGTTCAACTGGCCAGACAGCTGTTGCAGGAAGAGGATGATGACGACGATGACGAAGCTGGTTTGTATAAGTGAAGTAGAGCAGAAAATAAATTAATATAATAAAAATATTTTTTAAGAAGTTTTAATAATATATATTAATAATAATTTGGGGAGCGGGGATGGCTTAGATGGTAGACGTCGGACTTGCAACTTAAAGGTTGCCTGTTCGAATCCCTGATAGGCAACCGTGAACTATCATATACCTAGTGTATATGATGCGGTGTTTGCGACGTATGCATTGAGAGATGTGTACGTCGTGTGGATTGGCGCCTCGGCGCATAAGAACCATGGTTCTCAGAACCATTGTAACATGGCATGCGTCTGTCAGGCTGTGAACAATATAGACCAGAAGAAAAAAAATAATGTGCTGAATGCTCGCCTCTTATAAGACCGAATAGTAGTAGTGGTCATGTGATATCTTCTCTTATCAAGTGGACAATATTTTGGCTCATTATTTTCAAAGCGTTTCAAACTCAACTTTATGTTTTAATAATTGATGTTGCTAAGCAACATGCTAAGCTAAGCAACATTGTTGCTTACTACATGTGTGAACTGCAATGGTCTAGTGGTGAAGGGCTGTTTTTACTCTGAAATGTAGGGGTTTTCAAATGGCAGTACTTCTTTGTTGCTCTTAGAAAGGCGAAAACGTAATGAGAAGAACTGATGAAGAAATTCTGAATTTCCCGCTATCGACATTGCCCCCTATCGGAGCGTAGTAAATACTTTACAAAAACTTCCGCTCCAAGTCAACATTTTTCAATACACTAAACTTTTTATATGTATTCGTATTGTATCGAATAGTTCGTCCAATCATTCGTATTCGCCTGAGGTGTAAAATCTTGTTTTCGATTCAACTCTAGTATAAATTTATTAATTAATATTCTAAATAAATAATTAATAACAAATACCACCATAAAGGGCAGGGAGATGGTGTGGCCACAACGTCACAGCCACCTCTAGATGTTGACATGGAAACTGCAGCAGTCGAATAATTTTTTATTGAATATATTTTTAATAGTTTAAAATCGATTAAAATATTTTCAATTTATTGAGTAATTATTTTTGTGAGTTATTTATGAATTTTATTATTTATACGAACAATATTTTACTAACTAATACCTGAATATAAGATTCAAAACTGCACAATACCATTACGCTTCAGTGCTTCTTGTACCACAATTCAGTTTCATCGTGCTCACCAATTCCCCATCGCTCATTTTTTCTCTTTTTAAAATAAATTACAAAATTTTAAAATTAAAAAGAAAACGATTCACTGCCATTGAGACTAAGTTCATTATCTGTTAGATAAGTGGAGTAGTAAATACGATTACAAATCCCATTAGCCGTATGCATCCAGGATACATTGTGTCCTTAAAGTATTCATTAGAGAGAGTGCGTGAGGCTTTTTGCTTTATTTGCACCAGTCATAAATTTGTACATTCTGATTCTTTAAAAACAAAGAATTCTATAGAAACTTTCATGCACCACGAAGCTTTTTAACGCAGCATCTCATGTATAAGCTAATATAACTGTCCCAATTATCTAAATTAATTTAATTAAATCATGTGTTTACCGCTTTAATTGTCACAGTCGTTTCATTTGTTAAAGCCCTAAGTGGTCGAAAGTAGCACTAAGCTTCTATGCGTTAACTTTTTGTGGCAGTGTGTAGTAACATGGCTTCTTTATTGTTTTCTTTTCAACATAGCAATATAAAAAGCAGTTTTTACAATTTTTCTTATTAAACAATTTATTTTTCCGTTTGATTCTCTCAAATACCATTGTTTATGAAATACACTGTTAAAAGAATTGTTCCCTAAGATAAATCGGTGTTGAAGTTTTTGAACATTTTGCATCTTTTTCTGTGAAATAAATGGAATAAGTTTATAATTATGATTCCAAGTGAAAATATATTTAGTATTTAAATGCTTTCAATAATAAATTTCATATATTTTGTCGTGTTTGTGAGTAATATAAGTTTATCATCTAATGTTACCATTCTCGTTAACTATTTCATTTAGCATTGTGAAAAAAACATTTATTTTTTGCTTTTTTTATGACAGTATTCCCCTCATAAATATATATAAAAATATTTTTATCTTAAAGACTATATAATATATAATTTCACCATAAAACCTCCGTGAGCTATATATTTCTAAATTTCTTAGTTTTCACCATTTAAAAGATTATTTAAGGCATAAAGTATTCATCTTATGAGAAGATTATTTCATATGGCATGAGATCCTCGTTCTTAAGTGCTTCGCAAGCTTATATAAATGTATTGACGGCAGAATAGATTTCACATAAATTGTATTTTATATTTATTTGAGCTATTAAAAACGTCGCGAGACATCTGATAGATTTTATTGATTTCAATGCTTGAATTCAGCATGGATGATTCATAAATTATAAGAATTAAATGGTATTCTTGATGATACATATTTTTGAATTGAATCGATAAGTATAGATTTATATGGAACTATTAATATTTTAAACTTGGAGCATTAAATAAATTTTGTCGAAATATTATCATATTTTTTCTCTATGACTCAGAGAATTCAAATCGAAATCTACCCCCAATAATATTAATGATCTGATAAAATTGTATGGTTAACACGACCGATAAAGTCCTATACCTTTCCATCCATATCTCTCTGCTATTAGCACGTCGACGAAGCCTCTTACACGAGCAGACATTCGTCTTCTCATGTTTTCTTCTTGGGCTTTTGCCTTCACGAGGCTGTTCTAATGTCCTCTCTTCGCTAGCTACCAAGCGATGAAAGGAATCGAGCTCACGACGTTCGGAGTAACGAGCCGGCGTTTTAACAACTTAACAATCCCCGCTCAAACTTCTATTTATGCAACACTAAACGAGTAAGAGCTTTTCAAGACATGAAGCAAGTAATTACATATAATTGTATGCATCGAAGGAATCTTGAATATGCATGCGTAACGAGGTATTCGAAATGCGACTAGGGCTCCCTTTTAGAAGACATTTTTAAATGTGATTTTCAGATAAATGATTCGCACGTTTATATTTTCAAATAGATGGAGTTAAATCCCTGGCTGGAGTAATTTTTTTCATTTTTTCGGCCTTCCTTGATTTCGTTGGAGAAGTCGCCATTTAGCTTCTATTGAAAATCTAGTTTTACTTGAAGTAATTTTGAAGAAAATAAATGCAATTTGAAGCTTTCTTAACAAAACATAATGTAAAAAACATCAAAAGTCAAATAAAATGAACCGCATGAAAATGTACATACTTGAAATATTCGAATCTATATTGACACGAGCGTTACAAAAAGTTCTTTTGACAAATGAATTGAACTAATAAAACTGAAATATCTTTGACTGATTGAACAAAAAAGGAAGTAACTAATTAATTACTTAAGATTATCTAAGGGAAATTAATAAATGTTTTTCATTATATAGAATACAAGAAACTTTAAAAATGTTTCGGAAGAGTTGTTAATATTTAAAATGTTCTAATTTATAAATGAAACTTAAAGAATGAACCATTCAAAGGAAGTTCTTGACTCTCTTGGGTTTAACAGGAGGTATATTCTAAAAATATAATATTAGAAGACTTAATTTACATTATAAAATGAGTAAAAGAATATTTAATTAAATAAATTATTATTAAAAATCATTTATTATAATCAGAACCTAAAAAACTAACAGCGTCAGTACGAGAAGATGCATCTTTTCTGACCTTGACCTCGAACGTTTCAATGGAGGTCATGGTGGAGTCATAGACATGTGAGTTGTCGTTATTGTTGTTCGAAGCATCGTTGTAACTGTCTTCTCGCATGCTGTTCACAGAGGCGTCACTAAACAAATTCCTCCTAGGATTCCCAGCGTGGCTTGGTGCACCATTACGGCATTCTTGATTGTTTTTTGAAGCTTCACAGTCACTTCTTACACCGTCTCCAACAAATTTCGCATTAAGTCCTCCTCCATCCACCTCATCCAAACCTCCATGCTGAACTCCACTCACGTGAAGGCTTTTTCGACTCTTTGGAGACTTGAAGGGCATCGATGATTCATCGTCGTCATCGCTCAACAAGCGACCAGTGCCGACGTTGGAGAAGTTTTTAGGCTTGTTTGTATTACGATCGGATGAAGTTTTAACCAAACCTATGTTACCTTTGGTGCTTGACATGAAGTTGTTGTTGTTGCAACTACTCAAATCGGCCCTTCGTTTAGTCTCAATAGCGTCCTTAGTGGCGTAGTGGAAAGAATGGTCGGCATTGGCATTTCCTTTACCCGAAAAATATGTTTGATTACTAGTAACAGTGAAGCTGTTATCGACCAAAAGGTCGCCAGTTCTGTTGAGAGGCAAGTCATTCTGGAGGCGAGGTGAGATGCAGGAAGGGTCCTTGAAGGCGAGCGAATGCATCAGAGGCACGTCAAAGTGCTCTGAGTGCTTGCTCAGGTAGGTGTTCAAGGCGTCGTGTATGAACGAGTATTCCACCTTAGTGCGTGATGGGTAGAGCAGGAATGGTTGAGAAATTATAAATAACCAGTCAATCTAAGAAGAAAAAGCAGTCAAACATCATCTAAGCCTGTTTAAAGCCATTCAAGTATTTATGCAAGTTTGAGAAACCACACGTTTTTAAGTACTAACCACATTTTCAGCGGTCCACGGCAGAAAAGACCTGACCAGTCTGACACACGTCATCACATCGGCCCATCCCTGCTCCACCACCTGCTCCAGACACAACCACACCGACAGAAACTCACCGACCCGAGAAGTGTTCCGTATTATTCGACTGATGCCCGAATTGGAGTCGTCGTGGTAAAGTTTGTTGCTGAAGAGAGCGGAGCTTATGTTGAGGATGTGATGGAGGTTGGAGGAGTGTTGTGAAGCAGTCACTTCGGCGTCCTTCACCTTCCCTCCCACCAGCATGATCGGTCTCCGCTGTGTAGTTCTGCAGCGAACAATTTAATTTCACATTCATTTAAATAAATAAAAATTAAAAATAGTATGAAAAATAATTATAATTAAAAAATTTAAACTTTAAAATGGTATAAAAAATGATTAAAATAAAAAATCCAACACTTTAAAAACTATTGACAAAATGATGTCCACCTCATTCGGAACATGCGGACATAGTGCAGGAAGGCGACGAAGGAGGTCACACGGTCCCCCGCCTGCAAGTGGCCACCCCTCCACGGCCTGAGCACCTGCAGCAGCTTCACACTGCGTCGCTGCTGATGCCTTTGAGCACCTCCCTCACCAGCATCGAACGAAATCCCCTTATTAATCGATTCTTCCACCATCCACGAGTAGGAACGCTCCAGTTTGTTGCGCCGACTGACCACCAAGTCGCATAAGAGGACGTTCGAGGCCTCAAATCTCTGCATCGACATGCACGTGATGCTGTACGATCCACATGTCATCCGGCCATTCGCCAGCAACTCCAGCAAGCCACTCTCTGCTTGGCTGGGCAGGCAGTCGCCTGGGGAGTCGTCGCTGAGCAACAAGGCGTCCATGACAACCACGCTGTTCATGTGGTTGTTCATCACGTGCTGCCAAAAGACTTCTGAGGCGATCGGGTCGGGCTTCCTGGCATGGTAAATGTAAATGACATTTGCTTATTGAAATTTAATAACGAGCGCATGGCATTTCATAGCGATCAATCGCCTATTATACTAGGCGTAAAATGGGAGAATAATAAAATACTTTAGAAGCAAAAACTCACAACTGCACGAAAAAGAGATCTTCGTCTTCAAAGGTGTCGAACAAGACATAGCCCTGATTGCCAGCAAACACTTCATCACTGCTTTGCTGACCCGTCTTTGCTGCAGTGGCATCATCTCGCACCAGCGAAGTCAAGTAGTCACTGTAGTACTGACTCACACGGTGCATGTTCGCCAGGCTGTTCGCCTTGTCGATGAAATCTTCAGCGCCCCTTTGAGATCCCACCCGTTGGAGTGTGGTGATGCCATCAGGAGTGAAGGCATCGAGATCGGCCGAGTGACTGCACGTGAAGAAGCAGTCGTACTTGAGCGGGCTTCGTAGGCCGCGTGGCAGGTAGTGCACCCGCTTCATCAGCGAGTGAGAGAGGAGCAAAGATGGACTGATTCCCGCTGAAGTTGTGGTCGATCTCTTCTTGTTTGGAAGCTTGTTGAGAAGGCGAGTGGATAGAGACGAGGTGTGTTTGGCAGCTGAAACCGGGAACGAAGCGTCGTCGAACTCCTGCGCCAGACACTCGTACAAGAAGCGGTGTTGCTGCAGCGACTGGATCAGACCTATCCTCTCCGACCTTCAACCACGCAGGGATCATTGATTTGAGAAAAGTAGTTAGTGGGTGCCAAAAATACTTGATTTTCGAGTTGTAGAATGAAAATGTATGGGAAAACTCGGTTACATATATAAAATATAAAGATATAAAAACGACAATTGTTATTCTCACTATAACCTCAAAAGCGCTACGCATCTCTTGACATCGACCACTCCCAGCTGGCGACCTTGAATGAGGAGGGAATGAAGCGCTAAATAAACTCCACAACGACTTGCCGCCATTTTGGAGTGCACCAAGAGTTGCATGTTCGGAGTGGTGACGTCATGATGATGATGATGACTCAAGCAGTTTTGCGTGTGTTTGAGGAAGTTGAGGAAGTGGATGTGGTGGGAAGGGATGGGAGGGTGGCTGGCACTGCTCGACCAACGGGTGTACTCGAATTGGTGGATGAGACGAGGAGGAGGAATGGAGAAAGGAGGATGCTGTTTGGCTGGTGAAGTGATGGTTTGGTAGGGTGTGCCGTTGTGGCTGCAGTGCTGCTGGTTGTTGTTGTTGTTGTTGCATACGTTTCTGTCGTTGTTTGTAGTAAATTGTTGTTGAGCGTTGTTGCTGTGTAGCGTAACATCGAAAGAACTTCGTACCTTGGAAAATTTATAACTATCATCATCATCATCAACATCATTACTAATCACTGGCATTCTCAGACAGCAAGACGTTCAAACCATCATCCCTACCGCATTAATAAAACAATGTAGCCACTCGCCAACCAACCATCAACCAACCATCAACCCACCAGCCAACCTATTCACCAACCCACCCACCCACAAACTAACCCACAAACCAACCCACTCAACGACCCACCAAGAACTGCCGATAGACGTAGTGTGCGTGGCTTGTCTCGCTGACGAGTTCAACGTTGAAGACGCCATAGGACGTCCTAGCGGCCAGCTTCGTTGGCCAGTAAATCGAGCAGACGTTCGACATTTTGTGCGCCGATAGAAGGGTATCGTCATGGCTGGGCGGGTGGTTGGCGTTGTTGTAGTGGTGATGGGACGTCTGGGTGTTATCTTGGGTCTTTGTTACTGTCCTGAGGGGATATCCGCCATTCAGAGATTGATGACTTGTAGGCGAATTGAAGGTAGATTCGACGGATTCCACCCCCTCGTCGTCGTCACACATGGAAAGGTTGACGATGCAGACGATGTTCTCCTGCATGATCAGTCTCCAGAAGGCGACCACGCCCGTGCGTGCGGCATTGTGCAAGTTGTTGGGGCTCTGAGCCACTATGCATTGACTCTTGCCTAGCAGTCTGACGTAGCTGGCGTTGTAGTAGTCGGAAAAGACCTCGCCGCTGGTGCCACTGCTCTTGCGAGGAGTGCTGTTTGGCAGGTTGGGGACGGTGTTGTTGGTGTGGTTGACGGGAGTGGAAAGGTAGTGTTGAATGGAGGATGCAATGAAGTTGTTGGATGGAGACGGCGAGACGAATGATGGCTCGGTGGCCTGGAAGAGGTCGACTGGAGTGGCTGTTGCTGCGGTGAGGACAACCCTGTTTCTGTCGTATGGCACCACCTGGCGAGCAGTTTTGATCCACTGAGACATTGCAAACTCAATGACTTCGAATTTGGAGTTTCTAAATACCTATCCGTATTAACTCAAAATAAAAATTTTAAAACCTTCAACATGAATCTAAATAACCCCCAATCATGGCAAATTCTTTTACTGACAATTTACTTGCCCTAAACCCTCCCACAATACTCACTTCTTCACCCACTCTCCTAACACTCACCCCTTCACCCCCCCCCCCCATTCTTTACTTAACTCTTCACCCCCCCCCCTTCCTCCTCTTCCTTCCCAACACTCACTCTGGGCGATCGGTTCATGGTGATGTTCTCAAACTTGAGTGCCACAGAGACCGAGTCAAGAAAGCCTTCGGGCAGGCAATTGAACTCTGTCGCCAAGAGAAGATCAGGTCCGTGCTGCTGGTGCTGGTGGATGGGGCATTTGTCGTCGGCGTTGTTGTTGTTGTTGTTATTGTTGCATAAACTTGTTGTCTTTTTGTCGTTGTTTTGATTGTTGTTGTTGTGAGAGTTGTTGAAGGGAGTGACGAAGGCAAGATGGCGTGCACAGAAGAGTCTTAACTGGGTGGTTTCTATTGGAGCTGTGGCATGTGGGTAGAAAAGTGAGGCTACAATGTTTATTTCTAACCCATTGGAAAAATATATATCTTATAAGCTCAATTATAAATTATATAACAAATATTTCCAAAAATTATAGTCTTCAAACATAATTGAAGTATTTAAAAAATATATATATATTAAATACAATATTTAGAATTATATTCTAAAAATATATTTTTTGTATTTTCTATCAAAACATATTTGATGAAAGTAACATGAGAAGTCTTCATTGTGGAGGGGGGCATTGTAGTGGATGATGGGCGAAGGGAAGAGGAAGGCGGTGGGGTGGAGGCGAGTGGATTGAACGAGAGAGATAGAGGCATGCTCGGGCGGTACGTCGGATGGGTAGATGGATGCATGCGTGGAATTCTTGCTCTTGGCACTAACTGGATTCAGTCTATTTGGTTGATCGATTAGTGTAGATCATAAATAGCTGAATAAGTATTGATAGTTTATTGAAAACGAAATCTTTGATTCAAGAATAATATTCTATTTCAAAGAGAGATAGGTAGAATGAAAATGCACATAACATTAGTATTTAAATGCACAATAGACTGATAGGTGAAGCACGCACCGTTGCCAGAGAGCCTTTTCCATCCGTTTCAGAGCCAGCCTCCTCCACCAACACCAGCCCAACAACAACAAGAACAACAACAAGAACAACACCAACAACAACACAAGTAACAAGATTGAAAGCCTCCAAGTGTAAACCTGCTTGTTGATGGTAGGCGGTCATTAAATCTCATAACTTACATATAAATACACTAACATAAATACACTCACATAAATACACTAACATAAATACACTCACATAAATACACTAACATAAATACACTCACATAAATACACTAACATAAATACACTCACATATATACACTCACATACATACACTCACATATATTCACTCACATACATACACTCACATATATACACAAACAAACACACACACACACACACACACACACACACACACACACACACACACACACACACACACACACACACACACACACACACACACACACACACACACACACACACACACACACACACACACACACACACACACACACACACACACACACACACACACACACACACACACACATACCAACACACTCACACACACACACAACTGAAATTTGAAAAAACTCACCGGCACAGTAGAACGAAGACTTAGAGGCACAGGTCCAACAAATATCGAGGCTAAAGGCTTCCTAACATGGTATCCATCCAGAGACTGCTGCAGGATCAACCATAGGGTGTACGAACTATTAGGCTCCAGTTTCAAGTTTTCGTAGCCTCTGTTAGTGTTGGGGTTAGTTGTTGTTGTTGTTGTCAAGAATGTTGTAGTAGGTGTATACTTGAGATGGTTGTTTGTGGGAGTGATTTGGTGGTTATGTTGGAGAGTTAGGTTTCAAATTTGTTTGTTTTATTATTATATAATCACCTCTTTATGCTGCCATCTCCCAGCCAATATGTCTTTTCTAGCGATGATGGTGATAGTAGTAGTGGTGGTGATGATGATGATGCTTGAGAATCTTTCGTGTTTCTTTTACTTCTGAATAAATGTTTCAACTTTTCACGACTAATTCTAAACTTTCCATCATTGAAGTTGAATTCATTGTTGACCACTTTATCAGCAATATCATCATCATCATCATCATCGCCAGTATCATCCCCATCATGTCCATGATCATTATCATTGAAAATGCTTGTGTCCTTAATGGCGATGTAGAACTTTCTAGAAGGGCCTTTGTGACCCTCTAAAAACAAATAACTACATGGCGATGATGATGATGATGATGGTGATGATGATTGTGGTGATGATGATGATGGTGTCGGTGATGATGAGGATGCTGAAATCACTTTCTCGTCATAGATCTGCAACTTTTTAGAATAATAATAGATTGAAAATGATAACCAATGTTAGTAACCATGAACACCCATGTATAAGTCGTACCGTTATTGAAACAAGTTTCGTTTATACACGAGATTGAAACAAATGAAAGTGAAAATGTAATGGGGAATCACACATACCAGATTTTGGTCGAAGAGACAGCCAATGCTGCAATTCTTGTGACAATTCGTCTCATTAGCATCCCTAACTTCATCATCATCATCATTACCACTATAACCACCTTCATCTTCTTCCACATCGTTGTCATAACCATGTTTCTCTACCACTATTAACAAGGCTTGTATCACGGGCGCACTTTTAAGCCACAACTCATCACTATGATCATCATCATCATCATCATTGCCACCATAGTCACCACCCTCGTCATTACCAGCACCACTTTTACCATCAACAGGACTTTCAACCTCAGTCAAACCTCCAGGACCACCTTCCTCACCCCCACGATACCCGTCTTCATACAAATACTCATCATCTTCATCTCTTCCATTATCATCATCATCACCTTCACCTTCATCATCATCATCATCATCATCATCATCATCATCATCATCATCATCATCATCATCATCATCATTATAGCTTCTCTTTCCTCTCCCACTACCACTCTTCTTTTTCATATAATCTCCATCCTTCCTCGGCCCACCAACACCATTACCACCATCAGCATCACCATCAGCACCAACACCATCAACACCACCATCATCATCAACACCATCACCATCACCAACACCACCACCAGTAGCAGCATCCAGCGTGTACAGAAGCTTCTGGGAGAAAAGGGCGTGGGAGATGGATGGTCCCTTCACCTTGATGCTGACTCTGAGCGAGATGCCTCCATGGCTTCTGTTCACCACCTCGATGCTCGCTTCGATGTCACTGCTCTCTATGCCTGCGATGAGTCCAGGATTGTGTATTTTGCTTATAATGGGATAATGATGGGGGAAACAAATATAATGTTTAGGTTTTCGAGAAAGAATGTTTAATTTTCAATGAATATTGTGTAAGTTTTCATCGAAGAAGTTTTCAATGAAAAAAGTTTCAAAAATCAATCTGATTCACAGAATCCATAAAACCAACAATAGCGACTTCCCACCACCACTGCATGAACAGCACCTGAGAACTGCATGTAATCGCTGGAACAATCCCTACCCCGATAGAACACTTCCTCGCCAACAGGGTTGGACCTTTGCGCTCCTTTTCTCACCGTCCCGACTCCATCATCATTATTCTCACCATCTGCGAAAAAGCCTTTTAGAGCATTTCTATCATTATCATTACCATCTTTTTCGTCAACATCGTTATCAGTAGCAACACTCTTGAAAACGGCAGCAGCATCATTACCATCACCACCACAACCTCCTCCAGTACCATCCTTTCTTCTACTCATCCTCAGGTAGTACAGCGTAGCAGGCTTCAAGCCCACGAGTGTCACTTGCAACCCGTAATCACTACTCAACCTGCCACCATCATCTTCAGCGTCTTTTTTGTAATTTATATGTTTGTGATCACTATTTCTATGATTAATATTATTTGTATTACGACTAATATTATTATTTTTATGATTGTTGTTGTTGTAACATCTATTAACAGTCCTAACCAAAACATTTTCTTGACTCAAGGCTTGTCTAGTGATCAGTGTGTTGGAGGTTTTGTGAATGATGTCTATACGTCTTCCCTTTCCCTTGTTGCTTTTATCATCCTCTTGAATTCTCCTTCGGGAATTAAGTCTTCTATTCTTATTATTATTTTGCAGCTTGGAAACTTTGTGGTAAACTGATACTTCGTACAGGGTGAGCTGCAAAATAAAATGAAGCAATTAAAATAATACAGTATAATTTTTAAATCAATTTTTAACATATAAATTCAAGTTATATTTGATTATAAAAATAGGTTATTTAAAATGCTATTACAAAAGCAATTCCTACTGACATTCCATTGAAGGGGATTGAAAGGAGAGTAGAGGCAGGTGTGGAGGATGAGGGTGGATTTGCTCCTAGCCAAAAGATTGAAGGATGGTGGGAGGAAAGGAAAATTCTCTTTGATTTTGCTAGTTTCATATTTTGCTATGCTTTTTGTGGTGATAGTAGAAAAAGAAGTAATAGTAGTAGAAGTAATAGTAGTAGTAGCAGTAGTAGAAGTAATAGTAGAAGCAGTAGTAGTAATAGTAGTAGTAGTAGTAGTAGTAGTAGTAGGAGTAGTAGTAGTAGTAGTAGTAGTAGTAGTAGTAGTAGTAGTAGTAGTAGTAGGAGTAGTAGTAGTAGTAGTAGTAGTAGTAGTAGTAGGAGTAGTAGTAGTTATAGTAGTAGTAGCAGCAGTAGTAGTAGTAGTAGTAGTAGTAGTAGTAGTAGTAGTAGTAGTAGTAGTAGTAGTAGTAGTAGTAGTAGTAGTAGTAGTATCTGCTAGAGCACTAGTAGAGATGATTGGCCTGATATAAATCCATGGGGACTGGGGCATTTGCTTGGGTGACTGATTGAGTTTGGAGTCTGTGTCAAAGACTACAGGAGTCACCTTCAATATTGATTGAAGGTGAAGGTCATTTCAATCTATAATAGTCATTGCGATGCTAATGATGATGATGATAATAGTGAACAAAATAATTTCTGTAATGAACATTATTTAGTTATTTATATCGTTCAATGACTCCATGAAGACATTTGAATGATTAACTTATAATTATAATAACAATAAAATAACTTTTAATCAAAGCACAAACTCTGAATTGGTAGTTATCTGGTTTCAAGTTGAAGTTTGAGATTTCAAAAACAAAAAGTGAATTTTGGGCATGTTTCAAGGATATCTGGAATATAAAATACAGATTTTGCAGATTTGTGAATAATTAAATAAATAAATCCTATTTAAATGAGTTTTTGATCATTTAAGTAATTGTGCAATACAGTTTAAACCCACAGAAATATTCTTGAAAGACTTGAATATTTTGAGCTTTCTTTTGGACATTTTATCTTCTTTAAGGTAGAGAAGATCCTCCCAATTTGAATTCTCACTCTTGAATTGTAGTTTGTACACCAAGATGAAGTCATCCTGGCTTAGTATTGGTTTGAACTTCACTTCTAAGATGCCTTTATCCATCAATCTAACCAAAGGAGGGTCACTCATATGTGGAAACTCTGTGGGATGTTGGTGCATTTAGACAAAATAAAAAGATTTTTGTGAAAAAAATAAAGTTCAAATTGGTAGTTTAAATTTCAAACTACCGTATTGACAAGCAGGACCCGCCCAGCCCTTGAGGCAGCGATTAGACTTGCAAAGACCATTCGTCTGACTGCACTCGTCTCCCTCGGGACAGTGACATTGCTTCTTGCAACCCGCCCCAAACCATCCCGTTGGACACACTGAAGCAAATAATGTATGACAGATGTGTTATAAAAAAGTATAGTTTATAAACTTTATGTCAAGAAAGTAAAGCAAAATTAATTCCTTCAAAACCTCGATCGCAAAACTTTCCAGTCCAACCAAAGGAACATTCTCCATTTGGGCATTGTCCGCTCAATGGGTCACAAGTAAAATCCGAAAGGCAGTGACATTCTTGGTCACATTTCGGTCCGTATTTATTCGGCGGACAAGAACCTAGAACAATTTTTTGAATGAAAATAAAAAAAGTTTATATTATATATGAAAACTACTTGTTTGGGTAATGAAGACAAAGAGAATCAAAAAGAGCGCCGCTTTTAAATTCATTTCTGTCAAATTGTCATTGATCGCAGCACAACATCCTTAAAAGATTCTAAAGGAACAAATAAATTAATTAATACATAAAAAAATATTTCGTTACTTTTGGAAACAATCATTTTTTTAAACTTATTGTTACGTTTTAATTCAAAAAATATTTTTGTTTATTATTATATTAATGAATTTCACTAGAAAAAAATCATGACTTCATATGTTGCAAAACGGAAAAGATATATATTCAGGAAAAGACGAAAAGATGCCGCTGTACAAACAGAGTTTTGCAATCCTGTTAGTATACTTATTGAGAAGATACGAATATTTCATTCAATGGCTAAGTGTGAAAAAGAAAAAATCATTCAAAGTGTCGAATCTTTAAAACTTCAAAATAAAGAACTCAAGTTAATGATAAAACTCTTCCAAATGGGCTTCTTGAACGATGAATCAGTCCCTTGTTTGCAAGACATAGAGCAAGAATTATCTGAAATTTCAAATCCAAACCAGCGGGAAATACTTTGCGAAAAATACACTCTTCATAAAGAATTGCAAGAAACTCAAAAAATTTATTGCGATTTAGTATCAACCCTTAAAAGCAGACAGCTTAGTAGAGATTCTAAGGTAAGGTAGACTTTCAATTTTCACAGATCACACTTCAACAATTTTAATTGTATAATAAATTTTTCACTTAATATGCTCCCCTTCAAAGAACGAAAAAGAAGTTAAAAAGTTCGAGTACGTGTGGGATGATTGTTTCGAAGACTTTGTACAAATCGAAGACACAGGAACTAAGAAAACAGGTGAAACTTCACATTACAAGAGTTTTTGTCACAATGAAAAAGCAAACGAAATCATGAATTTGACCATCAGAAACGCAGCAGCGCTGAAGCAGGTTTCTAATTTAACTAAAAACGCATATAATATGTTGAAGTTAATAGTGGAAAATCATAACTACGGCTCAAAATGTTTAGGAACCTTCAATTGAAGCATCGTCACTCCACCATTGCAGTTATGGCTGTACAAACAAATGCACCGAAACTTCTTCTCGAACAAGGCATGGACGCCCCAAGTGTACCTCACCCTCAAGAACTTCCTCGTGCACCAGGAGTGCATCGACTACAAGTTCCTGAACCAGTATGGAATGGCGGAAAGACTTGAAAGACACGACGATGATTGCAGAGCCAAAAGTCTTCCTGCATTTCTCAGAGCTCATAAGAATAGACCAGTTACTAAAATTTGGAAGCGCTGATATTCTGAATTTATTCTTCAATGTTCAAAGTCATTAATGTATTTGAAATATAATTAAAAAATGAAATATGAATAAAAATGACTCGAATTTAGTTTTTATTATATGTCGAAATATTGATTCCACCAATTTTCAAAGTATTTATTCAAATTTTGAATAATATAACCAATTCAACAAGCACTAAATAAATATAAATGTTTTGAAAATTAAAAGCCAAATACTTATAAAAAGGCGTCTTTTTTTACAAATAAAATTTATACATTAAGAAGTACCATTATACTATTATTTCTATTGTAAAGCATTTTTAGTTTATTAGGAGTTTTAAAATAATTATTTGAGATTCGTAAGAGGATTCCTTTCAAACACCATAAATAAATATATAAAATGTTTATTCTTAGAAAAAACCTATACAAAAAGTTTTATCGCCATTTATTATTCAATGTTCAATAAATGTTTTTTTGGTAGCAACAGCAATACTGTACAGCTAATGAGTGTAACTTGAAAGGTTAGTCAACGATGTAGGCCGCTGCCAACACTTATAATTTTCACAAATTACTTTTGGTTCCATTTGCGACAAAGCTTGCGCCTTCTTACTTGAGTTGTCAGCTTGTAAAAAAGTACTAATAGAAGAATTAATTACTGGTTTTGGTAGATAAGTGAATACGTTTGTAAAACAATTTTGTTAAGCTAATGGCTTGATAATGTGCACGTACAATCACACAAACACCCACTCACACACACACACACAAACAAACACACACACACACACACACACACACACACACACACACACACACACACACACACACACACACACACACACACACACACACACACACACACACACACACACACACACACACACACACACACACACACACACACACACACACACACACACACACACACACACACACACGCACACACACACCCACGCACGCACACACACACACACACACACATACACAAACACTCACACACAAACACACACACACACATGTCTTCCATACAAGTCTGTCACTCCCACGAAAGACATTCTAAATCCTTCTGATCCTGCCTTCTAAATGGCAACATAGAGCTACACATGTATTACACATGTATGGACACAAATTTGCATATTCTACATGTTAACTCACATCTAAATAATCATGATATATTTATGTACAATTATCAACTTTGAAAATGAGTAATTTATCATAAACTTTATGTGGATGAGCTTGTAAGTAGAAAAAAAGCGTTTAAAATTTTAAATTAAAAAAAGTTAATACGCAATATTCTTTAATTCAAAAAACTCTTATTATCATCTTTTCAATCAAAATATTTATTTAAAAAATAATTACAATATTCTCCATTTTATTATTTGAAAACGTTTAGCTAATCTAAGTATTCCTTATAAGAAAGGTACTTTTCCACAAGGAGCACAAAGCATTCAGAAGCAGACCGCTTCCCCAGAGAGTTTATTCTTTCTGCCTGATGACAACTCCAGGTTGAAATGATCTGCAGTTGAGCATGCGAACTGGAAATGCCATAAAGAAAGAATGGAATATCTTTTCATGACTGATGGCTCAGCTTTTGTTTAGAGAAACGCTTTCTGTCGTGCTCTTCGTTTTCTTAAAAACTTTTATTGGATTAGATTCTTTTATATTGGTCAAATTATAAAAAAATATATTAATTTAAAAGAATATTATTTTCAAGTAAGAAAAATTAAATTAAATTAATTTAATAATTTTAACATTTTAAATAATATTATGAGAGAAATATTTCGGAATAAAAACGGTGATAAAATATAAGAAAATATACTTACATTATTTCTTCTTTTTTTAAATTTAAAGGAAATAAAATTTTACATCTTGTTTAAATTGTTAAGAGTCAATCTAGGAACAAAACATCGTGAGAAGGCAATGAAGGGATGGAGGAGGAGGTCAGGCGAGCGAGTAATTAGAATGTAAATGATGTATCCAAACGTCTGAAATCTTATTACTCGGCCATCTGTTCCTCTATTCCTCACTGCACTTACTTCTATCTTCATCTCTCTTCTTATCTTTTAAATTATTTTTCTACTAATTTAGATGAATTTCTTTTTTTTCTGAGCATACAAATTTGTCAAGAAAAATTGTTTTTGGATTTAAAAAAAGTAAAAAAAATATTTTTGAATTTACCAAGTATTCTAAATCATTTTTTAAACCTGATAAAAGTTAAAAAAATTTCGTTAACATTTCTTTGAAAAAACTAAAGTTTCATAATCTATCATATTCTTCTAGCTTCTCTTTTTATCTTATTTATCCTTTTATCCCACCCACAAACTCCTTCTGCCTCCGTTTTTTTAGATTTAAAAAGTCGATCTCAAACAATAAAATAATCCTTTAATAAGTACATAAATAAACGTTAAAAATATTTTTTTACATTTTATCATTATTTTTTAAACCTAAAATCATTGTTGGCGCTTTAAATAAGTAATTAGATAATTTTTGGCATCCTTCTTCTTAAGGGGAATTCAATAAAAATTACATTAAATATTCCCTTACGTTTATTTAATTACACTCTTTTTATTTCTGAACTTAAAATAATATTTAATAAAATAAACACTTTTTATTACAAAATTAGAATCGTTTTTTCATTAAATTCACCGTTGTCTCAAACTCCATACGGAAAAAATAAATAGGCGGTGCGCATTTTTTCATACCAACTTAAAAGCACACATACTAACATTTAAAAGCAGATTTTCATATAAATATTTACATCCAGACACGCGAACACTCAAACACACACACACACACACACACACACACACACACACACACACACACACACACACACACACACACACACACACACACACACACACACACACACACACACACACACACACACACACACACACACACACACACACACACACACACACACACACACACACACACACACACACACACACACACACACACACACACACACACACACACACACACACACACACACACACACACACACACACACACACACACACACACACACAAACACACACACACACACACACACACACGCACGCACGCACACACACACACACACACACACACACACAAAAGCGAGGAAAAGCATGGGAGGAAGCTAATTCAATTCCGAGTCAATACTCGCCTAATTGTGGCTTATTTTTCCAATAAACGGTTGAGTAATAGGGTTGCTAGCATGAAGTGCTCTTCATGAAATGCCTCGGCTTGAATCTTCTTTGAAAAGATTTATTTTCAATACATTCGAAAGGTTAAGAGTGGGTTGATTGTAAAAATATGTTGAGCCAGAAAAAAGAAAGAAGTTAAACCCTTGAAATAATTTATTAACTTGGGTTTTGTGTTAAGCCCCGCCCTTTACTTTAAAAGTTTTATTTTTTAATAAGCAACTTGTATTTGCAATATTTATTGAAGAACGTGATATTTGAAATTTAATTAATAATTTGCATGAAAAAGTAAGTATTTTGGTTGCTTTGCCTCCAAAGGAGCTTGCAAACAAGAAGCTGAAGATCGGCGTGTGCCGCAATGGCGTTTATTCTAAATCCTTTTGACGCAGCAGAAAGCTTCGATGCTTAGTGGATCCACAATAAAGTTTTCGGTATAATTACCCGTTTTAGTTGATCTTATTGCCGTTTCCTTGACTTTTATGATAGTCAAAAGCAACAGAAAGCTTAACTTTATTTTTACATTATAGTTGTAATTAAAAATTTTTTTTAGTTTTGTCATTTATTATATAATTGCATTAAAAAAGTTGAAGTTGCGTTCTTTAGTTAAATAAAATTTTAAATGTTGAAGATTCAATTCCAATAAATTGTTTTAAATAACTTAACTTTTCAAGAAAGATATTAAATATATTTCCATGTCAATTACCCAAGCAAAACTTACACAAAATACCCAGAATCGAGAGGCTTTGATGATGCTGGTTGACGACCCTTGTCTCAGACGGGACCACATGCTAAGAAAAAATGAATATTTCGTTTATGGAACAATTTTTCACGACGGACAAAAACAAATGAAAATACATGCAAAAGTACGAAAAGTGAAAACTAAATGGTATACATATGAACGTGCATATATGTAGGAATTTATAGATGCCATGGCGGAAGCGGCAAGATGAGCAAAAGAGAGCCAGAAAGCCATTTTGCACGTTTAAAGTCCTGAAACAAACAAAATACATTGAAAAATCGTGAAACAAATTTTAAGCAAAAAATTAATTAATTAAAATTTAAAAACAAATTGTATTAAAACTATTAAAAAACTGTTACACATTTACAATAAATGATGTTTAAAAAAGTGTGAAAAAACTCGAAAATGTTCAACAATCTGCCTAGTCATCCCCCTCCAAAATACCAAACCCATCTTCCCGCAACTCCCCCCACTTTGCCTCCATCCCGACCCGCTCATCTCGACCTCCATCACGAGGCAGAAGATCACACGTACATATTCGATCGAAATATAATTTTTTCTCCTCAGCAGAATCTTTTCAAGTCCACTAATCATCCCAAAACCAATCCAAACTCTCATCCCACTTCTTCCAAACCGTCGCTTCTGAACGAAAAACAAAGATTGTTTCTACAGCAGTACCAAGCAAGCGAAATAGAAGAAATGCAAGATGATTTCGCAGACCAAATATCGCCTCAGGTACAACAGTTATTTTCGCCGAGTGTTCGTCGCCTCATGTCGAGCCCTCTCAGCCCGAATCTGCTCCTTCCCGACTTCACCAGCAATCACAACCAAAAGCGACAACGTAGGCCCAAGCGACCTCGACCTCCCCTCCCGATCAGAACTCCTACCACACCGATCTTTCCACCGCAACAACAAATCTTTTTCCAACACCAAACTCAAAACCACCACCCAATCTTGCACCAGCATTTGCAGCAACCACACCCACCACCTTCGACCCACTCGTACAACTCTCTTGTGTCTCCCGTGTCGCACATCCGTTCAGACCCTTCCAGCTACTCCATGGCCACCACCATGACCACATCATTCAAACGCTCAGAAACCGATCTAGCCATTGCACAGACCCCATCTGTTCACAACATCAACAACAATATTTCCATCATTAACAACAACGCCAGCAACTGCAGCAACCACAACAACACCAGCATTGAAGCATACGTCAATGATTCAAACACCAATGGAGGCATCTGCAACGAAAACGACAGCAACATTAGCATTGGCCACAGACAGTTACGAAATAAAAAAGTACTGACTAAAAGCTCAGACGATTTGAGACAAGCACCCCGCAATAATCCTTTCCTCAAACGATGTTCCACCATCGAAAGAATCAATTCACCCGCCTCTGCCGATCCGAAAGTCTCACAAAAGAACACCCGCAAAAGATTAAAGATAAGCCTGATGGTGAAGATCCTGTGGCTGTGCGTTTCAATCGTCGTGACGTCATCCTGCTTGTTCAGTCTCCTCCAGTCCTATTGGCTCATCAACCCGAACACCGGAAACAACCTGGGTCTTTTTGGTTTTTGCAGTCCGGTGAGTTTCAAAATGGCGGCGTTTGAGAATTATCACACGGACACAGTGCTGCAGCGCACAGGCGGCGGTGACTCGCACCTCAGGCAAAATAGCAGGCGCCGACTCACTTGGCGCAGCAAACGAACCGTTCAACGAAGTCATCTAGCCACTCCATTATACCAGAATAATGAAGGCGGTACTATTACTCTGGAAAATAAAAATAATAATAAATTGTATAATAAAAATATAAATAATGGAAATATCAAAAATCCCTCTGAAATCAGTGATTATAGTTTGCTTTACGACGACGATGACGAAGATGATGGTGATGATGATGATTATTCGTACAATTATGATCATGAAAAAGCTGTTGAGAACAATATAAGAGGAGATTCACTTATAAAAGACTTCAATTACGTTGATGATAAAAGCGAGTATTCACACAGTAACTACCAAAGCAATAAGCACGCGTATACAAAAACAAAAGGAAGGCCCAAGATGCCACAACATATTGATTTCATCAATCATAACAGTGTGAAAACCCTGAAAAGAAAAAACAAAAACAGAAATAAAAACAATAATAATAATAGGAATAATAATAATTATTTTATCCGCTTAAAGGATGATCTTGACGCCTATTATAAAAGAGAAACCGAAGGCGAAAATGTCGAAATGGTAAATGCAAATTCAATCGAAAAAATCGATCATGTCCACTCAAACGGCCAAGCTAACAGCAGCAAAAACATTAAAAGTGATCTTAAAAATAATAGAAATATAAATACAGTTGAGAAGCAATCTCCAGAGAGCAGCAAGATGGACGCAAAGCTTTCTGGCAAAATGAACGCCTCGGATGACATCGTTGATAAAAACGCCAATGTTTTTGATGTTAAAAGCAAAATAACCCATGATAATAACATTAATGAAAATGTCGAAAAAAAGTTTGATGATAATAACAATAAATACAATAATAATAATCATAATTTAGTAAAGTTTCGTGAAGAACGTCTCTGCTCCTTTTACGGCGGAGCTTTGAGGCTTTCAAATCTGCCTTCGAATTCTTGGCAGGTTGCCTGGGGCTTGGATGTCAAGGAATGGAATTTAATTGTAGTAGTGGTTGCTGGGGTGGTATTGATTGGTTAATTTGGTGCTATTAATGGTTGAAATGACCAATATCTCTTGCCATTATTGTCTCAAGCATCCACCCTTACAACCAGCACTTTTTAAAAATTAAAAACACTAAAATTAATATCCCTCTTAATAACTTTGAAGTCTGACTTTTAATCATTCTATTACTATTCATAAATAGAGTTTTCTTTTTTTATGAAGTTAAACTTTAAGTTTTTTTTAATGATATTATATTCGAAAAAAAAACAATTTTGCTTTCTAAATTCTCGATTTTTTCACTTTTTTAATACAATTTTCTTATCTTTAATTAACTTTATTTTTTAAAAATTATTTAGAAACACATTTCCAAGTAATCACTTATTTTTATAGCTTAAAACCCAAGCTTTAAATAATAACTCCTAACGTAATCTTGTTTGCGCCAGCCATTCATCTAATTTCTTGACCTACAGCCAAACCACCAATGCCCCTCAGGTCTCGGGAGTTTTATACAGTTTGGGATGTCTGCTGATGATTTTGAGCAGTTTTGCTGCGGTATTGAGTCTTCTATTCCGAGGGGTTCCCGGCTGGTGCTGTTGTTGTGGTCGTGGGGGTCGTTGCAGCGACGTCTTCAAGCTCACCGAGATGACGGCTTGTGTGCAGGCGGTTGCTGGTGAGATTGTTTTTTGTTTTTGCTTTTATTGTTGGTAGTGTTGGTTGACTTTTGGTGGCCTCAAAAAAATAATAAAGTTGAAAAGACTAAGTAATTCTTCAAAGTAAGCATTAAAAAATGTAATCGCAATATTAGAAAAACTTTTCTTATAAGACTTGTGATTATGTTGACTCTTCAACTATTTTTTTTCGCTCTAACGTTATAATTGAAAAAGAAATGTCAACTTGCCGCTTTTTGACTTTTCCTGAAACACGTTTGTGCTGCGCTTTTCAATCAAGACTCGATTAGTTCATGCTAAGTCGAATGCCTGACAGATTGCTTAAGAAGGGCTCATATGCGATAGGAAAGATAAGAACTGAAAAAAATAATGAGAATTTTTTCGTATGAATATTCAGCTTTAATACTAAAAAACATTTTTTTAAGTTAACAAACTCTTTTATAAAAACTTTAATTTATGACCCAGATTTATGAGTCAGGGAAAGGATTGACCAAACGCTGCGTTAACTATGTCCGAAACAAAAAGATCACGATAAAGGAGTTTATGGCATTGCGAGATAATGCTTGGAAACATAAATTTCTTACGTCGGATGCCATTCTACTAGAAGTCACTGTATTAGCGGAGAATTTATTGGTGCCGTTACTACTACACACTTTCTTGCATTTTTGAATTTTATAAACAAAATTTTGTATTTTTACTTTTTCTAAATATTTTTTATTAGTACAGATAATGTATTTTCATTTTTTATGAACACTTTAAAAACATTGTCAATTTTATCTCTCGAGAACAATTACTTTTAATATCACTTGAACAAAAATTAAAAGTTTCTAATAAATCTATCCATTTTCATTTGAATGTTCGTACTAGTACTAGTGGTAGTAATAGTAAAGTGAGGTCAGGTCATGCAATAAAAAGTTTAATAAATACTCTGCCAGGCGGCTGTGACGTCACAATAAAGGCGTCAGCAGACGTTTTAATTGAAGATGCTCGTTCATTTGGCGCGCAATGAAGTGAAAGCTCCGAGTTGTTGGGAGTGTTGCATGCAGATGTCGAATTGAATGGGCGGATGAATGGGAAGAATGAGTGAATGGTTGGATGAATAAAGATGTTGATAGATGATTGGATGAATGAAAAGATT
Organism: Piscicola geometra; assembly: GCA_943735955.1. NCBI lineage: Eukaryota > Metazoa > Annelida > Clitellata > Hirudinida > Piscicolidae > Piscicola > Piscicola geometra. Next base: position 1,033,666 of record OX030956.1, read on the forward strand.
GATGGATAGTTTGATAAATGAATAGTTGAATGAATGGAGGTTAATGAAGGGATGCTGGATGGATGGATGGATGAATGACGTGCTTGTGTGATTTAATGCGCTTTTGTGTATGCGGGTGCGAGAAAACGTAAGAAAGAGTTGTAACGAATGCGCTGGTCGTTTAAATGAGTTGAACATTTCTTTTAAAAAACTTTTTGCTTGACTGAATGAACGAAGAAAAAGTGAAGAATTATGATATCGGAATTTGAGAATGGTAAGTGAAGTCTCAAATTTATGGCCGAAACATGAACGAAGTGAGATTACATAGATGATAAGATAGACAAAAGGACAAAAGGACAATCTATCATATTAAAAATAGATTTGATATATATACTTTTTTTCATTTATTTAAGAATTTTTAATGATCTTTATTTTATTTTTTTCCATTTTATAAAGAATCTATAAAAAGGGAAAAAAGTAATAAAAATAAATGGTTGATAATTTAAGCATGGGTCTCTTGAGATGCCTGAAATAAAAAAAGGCCAGACGTTTCCAAAAGTAATAATATTTTATTCCGAGAATTGTTCAAATGAAAATTTTCAAAACAATTAATTTAAAAGTGAAATGCTACTTCTATTTTGTTGCATTTTAACTTGAAATGTTTTTTTTCTAAAAAAATAAAAGAGCAGGAAATATAACTTCTAAAGAAGACAACCCTCAAGTGTGTGAGTATGCCTCCATTATTAACTTCCTTCTTGTGGGCATTGATAGATCGACAGGAAATATTGGATTAACAAACGTCTATTAATCATTTGCAAAGACTTACTGCGCTTTTTCAGATATCTTCACAGAAATATATGTTCAAATGAAAAAAATGTATTCATTACGGAACTTTACCTCCGAATAAATTGAAATATAGTTCTTGCACATTAAAGTGAATGGTTTATGTAATGAAGGGAAAAAGCAAAGCGAATAAATATCGAACAGACCGATGAATAGATAGGAAAGAGGTAAATGGTCTAAGAGAGATAAGGAAGATGGATCGACAAGGAGTTCGTAAATAAATGGATAAAAGAGCAGACAAATGAATACATTTGGAGATTTTCTGATAAGGATAGTCGCATGCCAAGGAAATGAATTAGCTGATAAGCAAATGAATGGATGCCTGAACAGATTTTTGAAGCGTTTCATTATTTATAACTCACGAATGCAGTGTATGTGAGAGGCGTTTTAAACTGCTTTGTTTTTGTTTGTGTGTGCGTGTGTGTGTGAGTGTGTGTGGGTTTGTGTGAGTGTTTGTGTGTTTATGTGTATGTGTGTTTTTGCGTGTGTGTTTGTGCGTGTGTGTTTGTGCGTGTATTTTTGTGTTTGTATGTGTGTTTGTGTGCGTGTGTGCGTGTGTGCATGCGTGTGTGTGTGTGTGTGTGTGTGTGTGTGTGTGTGTGTGTGTGTGTGTGTGTGTGTGTGTGTGTGTGTGTGTGTGTGTGTGTGTGTGTGTGTGTGTGTGTGTGTGTGTGTGTGTGCGTGGGTGTGTGTGTGTGCATGTCTTCCTGAAAGTTCATGCACGTGCAAACGGAAAAGAAGCGCAGATGTTTCTTTGATTTTTATATCTTCAGTGACTTTCTGCAAATAATTAATGCTTCACACGTAGATGGTGCTTCTTTGCGTGAAAGATTGTATTGTCTCTTTACTTCTCTTTAACAGTTCCTTACATTCCTTATACTGAATTTCGAGCTTTTTCTTACTAAAAGCTCATTTCTTTATCTGGCCATCAATCTGCGCTCTCCTGGGTGTGCTGAGAAAGCCATCTTCCAGAAAACAAGAAAGTAATGGTCACTCGCCATTTGCACTACTACTACCACTAATACTCCTAGTGGTACTATTAACAATCACATAACAATAACTATTAGTAGTTTCTTTTTTTATTATTATATACATTTTTTCATTTTATTGAAAAAATAAAATTACAATATTAATTTGAAAGCACTTAAAATAATCTTTATTTAACGTTTTATCTCACAAAAATCTAATAATAAAATAAATAGAAAAGAAAGAAAGCAAGGCTGATAGCTTAACTGGATCAAGATCACAATGAGAAACTACTTTTTTATGTTTTTCTTCCGTCTAAGTCACGTTTCTTTCTTGGCAACAGTATAAAGAAAAGTAATGCCGAATAAATTTGAGTAGAAAAAAGTCCAAATGAAAAACAAAAACATACGAAAAACAAAAATCCAATTTATAATTTTGCTCTATTGAATCATAAAAACTAAAAAATAAATATGAAAACAAAGATTTTTAAGAATAAAAAAAGTAATGTAATTCTCTGGCTAATGGCTTCTAGCACGCCATAACATACTCGCAAAAGTAGCACTTTTTCATCGCACGGTAATGAGATCTGGACGCATCTTCTATGGTCGTCCAAACTGCATGTAAACATTTTAATGATTTTCAAATTAATAAAGAAATCAATTAAAATAATAAAAGAATATTTCATAAAACATATTTTATAGAAACTCTTTGAAATACATATTTCATAAAATAAAAACATATTCAAAACACACAGAAACACACACACACATACACACACACGCACACACACACACACACACACACACACACACACACACACACACACACACACACACACACACACACACACACACACACACACACACACACACACACACACACACACACATACACACACTGAGTTATGCATCATTTTTCTCATAAGCGGAAGCAAACGACTTGACGTGACGGCATCACAATTAAAAGGCAGATGCTGGTGTGAAGAGAAAGTAATATGAACAGTTTGTATTCTTTGAAGGGGTCCCAAGGTCGTGAGAAGTATTGAAATAATAAGAAGGTATTCCTAAACAATGATGTAATATACGCCAATATCGCATCTAAGCATTGCGGCATTGTCGATGCCCTTCTCAACTCATTAGTGCATCATACATTTCCTGGGTTTTTGTTATACAATTACAATGACAATAAATGAATAAAGTAAGACCAAATATAACATTTTCTAATATTTATATAATTATTTATAAATTCATATTCTCCATTTTGGTGAATGACATCAACGACGTGCAATACGTCTTGAAGCCTGCGTAGTGAGGCGTGCAAAGGGCGAGATGGGGTCTTAATGATTGCAACCTGTTGTGTTTCTGGGCGTTCAAAAATATAAATCATTTTATATTAGAAAACCGTTTTTTAGATGTTTTTATTTTTTGTATTTATTACTATTGGTTGTGGTTTTCAATATCTTTACAAATATTGTCTACTTGATGAATTGATTAAACAACTTTTACGAATTTATTTGTTTTTTAGTTCCTACTTTGGTCGAGTCATAAATGGTCGTATATATGTAAATATTTTTTCAAAAAAAGAATGAAAAAAGATGAAAATAAAATTTTATTTTCGGTTTTGATTCGTTTTATATTGATTTATTGAAAGGCAATTTTCCTTGTTGTGACAGAATGAGATATGAAGACTTTTTAGTGAAAATATAGTAATGATCAGGTTTCGTTGAAAATCATTTTTATGATTTAAATTTTTTTATTATATATATGTAATATATATTTGAAAAATTTTCTTAATACACTTTATTGCTTGAAAATGTATTAAAGTTTCATCACTAGTTTTCGAAATAAACAAACTGAAAGTAAAAGAATTAATTTTGATTTTTTTTTAAATGAAGACTTTTTACAAAAATATAATGTTAGGTTTTTATAAATACTTAAATTTAAATATACTTGGGTAATTACCGTTTATAAAATGTTAAAATCACTAAATTCTATTCTAAAGATTTGACTTGATTTAATTCTATACCTTTTCTGAACACCTCCAAACTCACGTTTTTCCCTCGAAATGTCAAATACATTTGCTGCATTACGCAAACATTTGCACGCTTGTATAACTTCCTTACCCATTTTTAAAATGACCATCTACGCCATCACCACAGCATTGGCTTTGATCACCAGTCTACTAGTCTTCCCGCTAGGCTTCCACTCCAGGACAGCACATCTCTACTGCCCTGGGAGCACCTCCTACAATCTTTCCTCGTGCCACGTGGGATGGGCGTACATTCTGGCTGTGATGGCAACCGCCCTGTCTCTCTTTTGTCCCTTCCTGGCGAGGTACAGTCGACGTATTGACGAAGTGATCGTGACGAATATTGGTAAAGGGTAGTTTCGAAGAAGAAAAGATTTTTAAAGTTTAAATTAAAGGTTTTGGTTTGAGGTGATTTTTGGAAAGTCCATAACGTTGAGAGGTTGAATGAAACAGTTAAACGTTATTCAGAATGAAAGATTCTAATGTTAAAAGAATCAAAATAGTGCAAAAGATTAAAGTATTTCTAATTCGAATGATTATGCAAAGATGAAAAAACATCAAAGCTTTCTTCAAACAATTTGATGAATTATACAAAGTATTTTTACAGCTTTCCAGCTCAAAGCAATAAAATTATTTTAAAAAATTTCTAAAATTTTCTGTTTTGCATAGAATAAAAATATCATTGCATATTATTTTGTAAATGATATGCGCTAAATTTTACCGTTTTAAATTTTTATAAATGTTGTTCTGGACTTTTCCTAAATGTTTGGTAAATTTGTTTGATCAAAAGTCATTTTTTGGTTTATTCTTCGCGTTCATATACCATTTTAATCTTATAAATGAAGTTTATCGTCATCTTGCCATTTTTCTAGTTGAAATTTTAATATGCATTTTGAAACTATTTATTACATTCGGATTTCAAAGTTATCATTCTCATTTTTTATCATTCAGTATGGAGGAAAAACGTTGATAAAATGTCTGTTTTCGTTTTTTAGTATATGAAAATTCATTTTCCAAACATTAAATGTTATATACACATTTTGTTTTCAATATCTTCAGCTGTCACTTATCATTATTGTTATGTTTTTTTTCATACCTTTTTCCGTTAGCATTGCAAATTTTACAATTTTTTGTTATATTTTTTTATAAACTTTAGTTTATTTTTTATTTCGTTTTTTTTCAACCTGCTTATTTCGTTTATTTCTTGTTTCAAGCAACCTATTCCATAATTTTAATACAGGCTGTTTTTTAACCGGGCATACCTTAGTCATTCCATTATTTTTCACCTTCAAGATTTTTAACAAATTCGTTTTGATGTTGTTTGAGTTTTGACGTTGTTTTGTTTAACGCTTTTTAAAATAAGTGGATCGTGTCACGTTGGATTTTATAAACAATAACATTCAAAAACCATTGTTAGAACATCCAACCAATATCATAAACATGTTAATTTCATGTCTTTTGAATATTAAATAATTTTTTCAAACCTTAAACTAAACACAAAAATAGCTATAAAAACTCAACCTTGTGGATATGTCAACCACGTCGGGGTCTTCAATAAGTCAAGATAGTGACGTTTCAGTCGCTAAGAAAGATAAAAAAGGAGACAAAAAAACTAAAACGACATCAAAGAAAAAAGGCATAAAAAAGTCAGTGGCAAAAAAGCCAGCGAAAGGAAGAAGCAAGAAGAAAAGTATAAAAAGGTACCGGCCTGACAGCGAGACGGTTCTCAACGCTGTGAGGAGCTACGGGCAAGGGCACGCAGAGTCGGTGGAGGTTCTCTTTGCAGGCATTCCATTGGCTGGGGGTGAAAGACGGCCCAAAAAGTACAAGTGCAGTGTTAAAGTGGCGAAAAAAGTGAAGGATTTGTTGGATAAGGGATGTGTGCGGGTGGAAAGAGAGTGCGTTTGTCGACCTCCTCCCTGTTGTCAATCACCAGTTTACAGAAAAACTTGTCCTGTCTCTGTCAAGTGCTGCCGACCACAACCTTGCATGCATACAACCTGCTGCCGAAAATAAAGTTTGAGACCTGTGAGAATTTCACCATTAAAAGATCGAAGAAATTGCCTTGAAAATAATTAAAAAGTATTTCTTACTGATAAAATCTCTAATTTACCGAGTTTATCAGAATTTTCTAGATTCTTGAGAAATAATTAATTTTTCAGTTCCTGCTTCCTCACCAAATAATTTATCTGTTTCACTATTTTTTACATTTTTAAAAGCACTATTACTAATCAATAAAAAGAAGTCCTTCAGCCCATTTTACATATTGCCTTTTAGAAAACTAAAAGAAAAATTTTGGAATGCAAGACAGCAAGCTCGCTGATTATTAAAGCGGTAAATTTTTTGTCATTCGCCCGAACAGCGTGGGTTCGACTCCTATTGTGCCTTCTGGGTCAAGGCATCAGCTGGTATGAAGCGCCCTTGTCAACTGCCGTCCCAGTTGCAAAAAGCGGAAAATTATGGTCTAACAGCAGTCTAAATTCCAGCAAGAAATACAGGTCAAGTGCTGTCACAACCACGGAAAAGCATACGCGCAAAAACGGTGCAAGAAAATTCTTCATCTGTTAAATCTATTTTTTTAATCTCTACTACATTCTTTCAATTTAATTCTTTTTGATGCCAACAAAACGATAGAATGTTTCGTATAAAATGGCTTTTTAATCATTTTAATTCAGTTAAAATAGCAAAAAAAATTCACATGATTTGTAAAATAATAAAATGACTAAAAAGAATTGTGATTAAAGCAATATTGTTCAAAATAATTTCTGAGGCGAATTATTTAAACTTTGGGGGGAGCATAAACATGACCAGGAAGAGGAAACTTCTTGAAGCCTTCTCCCGCTCCTCTGTAAGATTATTACATTATTTTATAACTTATTAAATTTTTATAATTGACTTATAAAACCATAAGTTTAAAATATTAAGAGAATTCTTGCATCTGTTGGGTTGGTGTGTAAGCAATCAAAGGCTGTTCCCGAATACGCCTGGCATCTCTTTTGAAATATTGAACCTCAGACATCTTGTGGTTGATACCACCTGGGAGAGAGGCTAATGGTTTTGTTCTGTAAAAAAGAAAAAACATCAATTTTAAAAATCTCCACATATTTACAAATGTATTATTTTGTTATTCAAAGTTGAAATAGCAAAGAAATAATAAATAAAATTGTATCAAACATAAAAGTCGTTCAACATAATGTTTAAATATATTTTGCTTTTTAAAAATAATTTATTTAGAAAGCCATACCTAGGAGATACATTGAAGCCTTCAAATCTAAGGTGAGGTCTCAGTGTCCTCTGTTTAGGTGGGAGACTTGAATTTTTTTATGCGAAGAATCTTAATCAATTTCCTTTTAAGCATGCACTTTATATAGTATATAAAATCAATTAGATTTTTATTCAAGATGTAAAAGTTTGGCAATTAGGATTAATAGTTTACAGAGCTTAGTCTAGAAAAAATTTGAAAAAAACATTTACTCCTTTTCAGAAATTAGAATGACAAACCTGGCCAATGAGGTTTCTGTACCAAGAGATTATTGGAGTTACGTTTCTAGGTTTGACCGTCATTGCGAAAACTTCAACTAACTGGGTGTTTCTAAAAACCAAACAAGAATAAAGTCTGAATGATTTAAACTATTTCAATAAATACATATAAAAAAACATTAAAAAATCATGTTAAAACTTTTAGTAATTTTAATTGATCTTGTTTAAAAAGTATAAAAGGGCTTTCCAGGTAACTCAGAGATATTAGCCATTACTGCTTTTATTTATTTTGCACCTGGTTTGACTATGAAGAAACTAGCTGGGGTTTTGTATTTAATTTTCTTTTTAGTCACCGTCTTTTTGGTCGTTTCAGGTGAACCAAAGTATTTTTTTTATTTAGATTTAAAGATATTTAATTCTTAACCAAATACATTAATGTATTGTTCATGTATGTATTCATTCATATTTTGTTCTATTTTTTTACAACTTTAAAAAGAAATATCAATTAATGAAAGCTTTTATAGAAAAAAAGTATGAATGAATGTTTATAAAATAAAAAAAACTTATTTTTATAATAAATTAGCCAAAGAAAAAAACTTTTGAAAAACTATGTCGAAGCTGGACCTAATCATTTAAAAAATCATTTTAACTCTATTGCAATTAATGTTTTGTCAAATCTTACGAAACAACTCACTCACCACCAAACAGTACCAGGTCAGTCACGGCATGTAGACAGTGATTCTCCCCTCAAGTGCTACCAATGCAACTCCTTCTACGACAGAGGGTGTGCGGACTTTTTCGACAACAGAACCTACCCTCTCATCCCATGCCATCCCAATGTCACCAAGTGCCGCAAGATCATTCAAGAAAGTAAGAAAAAGCATTAAAGTGTAATGATTAAACAACCCTTAAAAGATGAAAATTGAGAGTTTTTTAAATATATATTTTGAAAGACTACAATTTTGCGTTTTGCATCTAAATATTTAACGTATTAAAAAAAGTAAAACGTTAATCAACTCAAAGCTCAAAGATGAAGAATATATTTTCAACCTCCAACCACCACCACAGCCTTTTACGACGACCACTGGGACGTCAGGTACATCCGCCAGTGCGCCATAGAGGGCGAGGTTGGACCCCACGAAGGCAGGTGGTGCAAGGAGAGGAGTGGAGGCTACAATGTACGCCTGAAGATTTGCCAATGCGACAACAAAGATGGCTGCAATGGAGCGGCTAAAGAATCGCCTGCGATCTTGCTAGTTTTCTTTACAATATGTGTCTTTTTCGTAACCGCAAATTTATACAACACTTATTTTTAAGTTGGATTTTTAAAATGTTTATTGTCATAAAACTTTATATTTTTGTATGCATACAGTTTGAATTATTAGTTTTTTAAATTTATTTTATGTTTTAAAAAGATTCTATATTTTCAATACATGCAAAAGAATGTATTAATTTTGTTTTTCCTATAAGTTATTTTTATCGCTTATGAAATAATGAGAATGCATTCATAATCAAATCAAGCTTATTCACAAACTATCATTTTTTGAAGAATAAAAAATAAAATTTTAAAAGCATTCAATTTCTTGTGGTAGCGAAAAAACTATAAAAATGAAACTACAAAAAAAATTATGAATCTTTTTGCAATTAAACAAATCTAGTTAGCTTAAAATTAAAATCTTTACAGAATTACAAGCAGTTTGATGAAAGTTTCATATTAAATAATACTTATAGTTTCGGATTGAAAAGTTCCTTAGTCTTTGGTTAAGTTGCCTGACGTGTGTTTATAATGTCGGAATTAGCCGGTCAAGCCGTTGTGCAAAAGGCATCAGAAAAGCAGCCAATGCCTAAAAAAGCAATGGCTTCTTATCGGGGAGGATGGAAGCAATTAATAATTATAGTCGTTTTGGTTCTAACCATGGTAGCTGGTTTCAGTGCACGCCTGTTTGCCGTTATAAGATTTGAAAGCATAATCCACGAATTTGACCCCTGGTTAGTGTTTGCATTATTGAGAAAATTAATTCAAAAAAGAATATACTTATATAAAAAAAATAATCATAAATCGTATGCAAAAAATAATGCAATTCATTCCAATGCTAAAATGATTTTAAACCTCAAGGTTCAACTACAGAGCCACACATTACATGGTGAAGAATGGCTTTTACAACTTCTTGAACTGGTTCGACGAGCGAGCATGGTATCCCCTGGGAAGAATTGTGGGAGGGACAGTAAGTTGATGCATATGCTGCAGACTTAGATATTTAAAATGTTAAAATAATAATATCTAATAATATTTTTTAAATGTAGGTTTGCATTATGGAGTTATGGTTTGTAATATTCTTTTTGTCATTTTCACCAGAGCGTTATTTATTTAGCTGAAAATAGCAAATATTCAGTAAGGTATAACAGAAATCATCACTGTACTATATCAAATCCCACAAAAGATAAACAACAAAAACCCATTAAAATCACCAACAAACTCTCTTATACATGCACATAATGACATCTCTAACCCACTCACCAGGTCTATCCAGGCCTGATGTTAACCTCAGGTGCCATTCATTGGGTTCTCAACAGTCTCAACATCCCGGTGCACATCAGAGACGTCTGCGTCTTCCTCGCGCCTGTCTTCAGGTGATGATAATGATGATGATGATATTGATGAGAATAATGATGAGGATGAAGTTTTTTATAATGCACCAAAGGAAACAACAGAGGCTTATAAATACAATACAATACATTGATGAAAATTATTAATGTGGCATAAAGCCAGATGAGCTTCAAGAGTGTTTTGGTTTTGGCTATTGGAATTATTCATTTTTGGCACCCAGTTTAAATTTCGAATATTTTTCAAGATTTTTCGAATTAAAGCTAACATGTGCTTCACAAAAACATTCATTAGAATGTTGTTCAGATACTTTGTATATATTTAAACTTGATAAACCACTCTAATCACATCAAAAGAAGGCTAAAGTGATCATCATCACTTCTAGAACAAACCCACCACTGCCACACCACCACCACTTCTAAAACAACCACACTTACACCACACCACACCAAACCACACTAATACCACACCAAACCAAACCAAACCACACTAATACCACACCACACCAAACCACACTAATACCACACCACACCAAACCACAATAATACCACACCAAACCACAATCACCACTGCCACAACAACCACACCATTACAGCCACACCACATCACCACCACCACGGCCACAGTGGCTTCACAGCTCTGGCCACTTACTTCCTCACGAAGGAGATCTGGAACTCTGGCGCTGGCCTCTTTGCAGCCTGCTTCATCGCCATAGGTACCGCAGTGCATTGTATATCTTGTATTTCACTGTATTGTATTGTGCGGCATTGTTTTAATCTCGTATGGTTATATAGTGCAAATGATCGCATGATAGCTTGTATAAGAATGGTCTGTAAGGTGTTTCTATGAAGAATCTTCAACAAGATCAATTAACCTCAACACACTCAATGGTTGTGAAGTGCCCTCAACAGGCATAACAGTGATCTCCAAATCATTAAGCTTATCCAAACTGCATTTCAACTCAACTTACTTTTCTTCTTTTGAATTCAATTAATTTTTTCATATTTGAATTAATTTAAATTGAATTAAGTTCCAATAAATTCATTCCCACCCCAACAACCACCACTACTTCACCCACCTCACCCACCACCACCACCAGCACACCTCCACCTCATGCCTCAACAGTGCCCGGCTACATCAGCAGATCAGTGGCGGGCAGTTACGACAACGAGGGCATCGCCATCTTCGCCCTCATGTTCACCTACTTCCTATGGGTGAGTGCTCGTGTGTGTGTGTGTTCGTGTGTGTTAGTGTGTTCGTGTGTGTGTGTGTGTGTGTGTGTTCGTGTATGTGTGTGTTCGTGTGTGTCTGTGTGTTAGTGTGTATGTGTGTGTGTGTTCGTGTGTGTGTTTGTGTTCGTGTATGTGTGTGTGTGTGTGTGTTCGTGTATGTGTGTGTGTTAGTGTGTTCGTGTGTGTGTGTGTGTGTGTGTGTGTGTGTGTGTGTGTGTGTGTGTGTGTGTGTGTGTGTGTGTGTGTGTGTGTGTGTGTGTGTGTGTGTGTGTGGTCCTATAAGTGTGTGAGTTTCGAAGTCAGTCCCTAAATTATGCTCTTGCTCACCTTACGTTATTGATTTCAATGGCTTTGCGATTTACATTCAGGGAATTGAGTGTTTAAGGCAGTTTAATGCAGATTCAAGCTATTGATTGGCCGCGCTGTTTCAGATGAAGTGGCATTGTCATGGTTAATTGGGACATTATAGTGGGAAAGGCCGTGATGCTGTTGTAATGATTGGAAGGCGCGTGGAGCTACACTGGGATTGGTGCTTTAGTTTAATGCCGAGGTTATTCAGAATTCTACGGCAATTATAAGTGTAGCAGTTCAATAATGTGAGCAATAGTTTAGGTGGTTATGATGATGATGGTGATGGTGATGGTGATGATGATGATTGCAGGTCAAGTCAGTGAAGACAGGCTCAGTCTTCTGGGGCACCATGACAGCCCTCTCCTACTTCTACATGGTTTGTTCTTTGTGTGTGTGTGTGTGTGTGTGTGTGTGTGTGTGTGTGTGTGTGTGTGTGTGTGTGTGTGTGTGTGTGTGTGTGTGTGTGTGTGTGTGTGTGTGTGTGTGTGTGTTTGGGTGTGTGTGTCTGTCTTAGTTTCTGTGTATCACTTATTATTGGTTGTATCTGTGAATTTTCATATTTGTGTTACTGAGATGTTGTATGGTCGCTCCATGACAAGTGTTGGCACAACAAATGTACGCATTCTTCACCCATGCATGCATGCATCCTCACATCTCTTCATCCACCCATCCAGTCTCCAACCCTCTCACTCGCTTACTCAACCAACCATCCACCCACCCATCCATCCACCCATGCACCCACCCACCCATGCACCCATGCATGCATGTAGGTGTCAGCGTGGGGTGGATACGTCTTCATCATCAACCTGATCCCACTTCACGTGTTTGTGCTGCTCTTGATGGGAAGGTACTCGTCCAAGATACTCGTTGGTGAGTTTTGTTGGGGGGTTTGGGTGGCTGTGTTGGTTGGGGTTATGATGATAATGATGTCAGTGTCATGCACCATCCACCCATCCATCCATGCACCACCCACCCACCCTTCCATCCATCCATGCATTCACCACGCACGCAACCACCTGCCACCCTAACAGCCTACTCCTCCTTCTACATCATCGGCCTTCTCTGTTCCATGAACATCCCCTTCGTCGGCATGCAGCCAGTGAAGACCAGTGAGCACATGGCTTCTGCAGGTGCCCCTCTCTTCTCTCCTTGCTTACCCTCTCTTCTCTCGCTTACCTTCTCTCTCTCCTTGCTTACCTTCTCTCTCCTTGCTTGCCCTCTCTCTCCTTGCTTGCCTTCTCTCTCTTCTCTTGTTTTTCCCTGTCCGAAAATGTTCATAGGTGTTATTTAATGCGATTTTTGTTTTTTTTGGGAGATATTTATTCGTTTATCTTTTTCATTAACCTGTTTGTTCATTATACCTCAGCTATCCAAACAATCCGAATAGTTGTTTCCTCATACATCAAAATGACCCGTTCACTAATGCACTCTGCCCATTCCGTACACGCATCCATTCACTAATCCTTCCATCCATCCAACCCACCAACCCGCACCATCCACCATCCAACCCACCCACCATCCAACCCACCAACCATCCAACCCACCCACCATCCAACCCACCATCCAACCCACCCACCATCCAACCCACCCACCATCCAACCCACCCACCATCCAACCCACCCACCATCCAACCCACCCACCATCCACCCACCCACCATCCAACCCACCATCCAACCCACCCACCCACCCACCACCCACCCACCATCCAACCCACCCACCATCCAACCCACCCACCATCCAACCCACCCACCATCCAACCCACCCACCATCCAACCCACCCACCATCCAACCCACCCACCATCCAACCCACCCACCATCCAACCACCCACCATCCAACCCACCATCCAACCCACCCACCATCCATCCAACCCACCCACCATCCAACCCACCCACCATCCAACCCACCCACCATCCAACCCACCCACCATCCAACCACCCACCATCCAACCCACCATCCAACCCACCCACCATCCATCCAACCCACCCACCACCAACCACCCAACAGGCGTCTTCTGCCTCCTTCTCGCCTACGCCTTCCTGAACTTCCTGCGCACGCACAGCAAGGGCAAGGACCTCCAGAACGTCTTTGTCGCCCTGGTCGTCGTCGCAGCAGCTGCCGTCTTCGCCGTCGTGGTGGTCCTCACCTATGCTGGTGCGTCGTGATTGTTGCCTTGAAGTTCGACGGCCTTTACGTAAATAATAATCTTTTAAAACCTGCACCACAACCAATCAACCACCACCGTCCACCCAAAAGCGCCACTCCTTCCTGCAACCACCCCCACACACACACGCGCACGCAGGCTTCATAGCGCCGTGGAGCGGTCGTTTCTATTCACTATGGGACACGGGCTACGCCAAGATCCACATTCCCATCATCGCCTCTGTCTCGGAGCACCAGCCGACCACGTGGGTGTCCTTCTTCATGGACCTGCACGTCCTCGTGTGCGTCTTTCCCGCCGGCGTGTGGTTCGTCATCAAGGAGATCAACGACGAGAGGGTCTTCAGTGAGTTTGGTGGTGGATGTGGTTATGCGGGGGAGTTGTGGTGGTTGTGGTGTTATTAGTTGTGGAGGTGGTGGTGGTGGTGGTAGTAGTAGTAGTAGTAGTAGTAGTAGTAGTAGTAGTAGTAGTAGTAGTAGTAGTAGTAGTAGTCATCAACAACCGCCTTCTGCACTGTACCAAGCCACCACCACCATCGCCACCACAGTCATCCTGTACGCCATCAGCGCCTCCTACTTCGCCGGCGTGATGGTGAGGCTGATGCTGACACTGACGCCTGTCGTGTGCGTTCTCTCGGCCATCGCCTTCTCCAAGGTTGCTGCTGCTGGTGCTGGTGCTGCTGGTGGTGGTGGTGCTGCTGGTGGGGGTGGTGGTGGTGGTGGTGGTGCTGCTGGTGCTGGTGGTGGTGGTGATGGTGGTGGTGCTGGTGCTGGTGGTGGTGGTGGTGGTGCTGGTGGTGATGGTGGTGGTGGTGATGGTGGTGCTGGTGGTGGTGGTGGTGGTGGTGGTGGTGCTGCTGGTGCTGGTGGTGGTGGTGATGGTGGTGGTGCTGGTGGTGGTGGTGGTGGTGGTGGTGCTGGTGGTGCTGCTGGTGGTGGTGGTGGTGGTGGTGCTGCTGGTGCTGGTGGTGGTGGTGATGGTGGTGGTGCTGGTGCTGCTGCTGGTGGTGGTGGTGGTGGTGCTGGTGGTGGTGCTGGTGGTGGTGGTGGTGGTGATGGTGGTGGTGGTGGTGGTGCTGCTGCTGGTGGTGGTGCTGGTGGTGATGGTGGTGGTGCTGGTGGTGGTGGTGGTGGTGCTGGTGGTGGTGCTGGTGGTGATGGTGGTGGTGCTGGTGGTAGTGGTGCTGGTGGTGGTGCTGGTGGTGGTGGTGGTGCTGGTGGTGGTGGGGGTGGTGGTGCTGGTGGTGATGGTGGTGGTGCTGGTGGTGGTGCTGGTGGTGGTGGTGCTAGTGGTGGTGCTGGTGGTGTTGTTTGCGAAGGTGGTTGTGGTGGTGGTATGTGGTAATGGTGTGGTTGTCAGTGGAGATAGTTGGCTGGAAATGGATAGTCGTTTTGTTAAATGTTGCTGGGGAAAAGCCGCAATATTTTTTTTCTCATTTCATTCTATGTGTTTAAATAAATTGTATTTTAAACCCTCAATGATAAACAACATTATAACATTATTATTGTTTATTATAATAATAATAATGATGATTTTTATTATAAATGAAATTAGTCTTTCATTTCAATTTGCTGTTCCACGCTTTTTAATTAACTAGATTATTTTACTCGCATGCACTCGACCACTCTCAGATCTTCTCGATCTACCTGAAGGACGATGCGGGCAGTGCAGGCGACGAGGAGGCTGAAAGCAAGGACAACGAAAAGTACTACGACAAGGTGGGCTGGTCGGAGGTGGGTGTGTTTCGGCAGGGAGAGTTGTGGGTGCTGGAAGGTGGAAGAAGCGTGAAATAGATGTGGGCTGAAAGATTTTTCGGTTAAAGGATCGATGCTTCGAGGGAGTGTTTGGAAGGATGGTTAATGGGGGCGTTTAAAAGGTGTGATGAGTGTGGTGAGTAAGAAAAGTGAGTTGAGAGAATTTGAAAACTTTGGTTAAGTAAGACAAATAGGTTTAGATGCGTATTGAATTGTCATTTCCAACGACCCGCAGGTGGGCAAGACTCGCAAGGTGAAGGAGGAGAAAGTGAAAGATGAAGGTGCTTGCATCGTCGCTGTTGCATCTGTTGCTTCATTTGCATGCTCATCCTCTTGCCACCGTCTCTAACCACCAACACCATCGTCATCACCCATCCACCTAACACCATGCTTATCACCAATTCATGCGTTTAACACAACACCATCACCTCCACACCATCCCCTTCCACACCCACCATCCTCCCCTCCCCACACCCACCATCTCCCACCCACCCCCACCATCCTCCCCTCCCCACACCCACCATCTCCCACCCACCCCACCATCCTCCCCTCCACACCCACCATCCTCCCCTCCCCACACCCACCATCTCCCACCCACCCCACCCTCACCCTCCCTACACCCACCATCCTCCCCTCCCCACACCCACCATCCTCCATTCCCCACACCCACCATCCCCCCCTCTCCACACCCACCATCCTCCCCTCCCCACACCCACCATCTCCCACCCACCCCACCCCCACCCTCACCAAGGCATCGGCATGAACACCAAGTCGATCGTGGTCTTCGCCATGCTGATGCTGCTGATGATGTTTGTGGTGCATTGCACGTGGGTCACCAGCAACGCCTACTCCAGCCCGTCCATCGTCCTAGCCTCCCAGAACAGCGATGGGTGAGTGGTCGTGGTGGCTATGATAGTGGTGGTGGTGGTGGTGATAGTGGTGGTGGTGGTAGTGGCTATGATAGTGGTGGTGGTGTTTATGATAGTAGTGGTGGTGGCTATGATAGTGGTAGTGGTGGTTATGAAAGTGGTGATGGTGGTTAGGATAGTGGTGCTGGTGGTGGTGGTTAGGATAGTGGTGTTGGTGGTGGTGGTTAGGATAGTGGTGGTGGTGGTTATGATAGTGGTGGTGATGGTTAGGATAGTGGTGGTGGTGGTTATGATAGTGGTGGTGATGCTTAGGATAGTGGTGGTGGTGGTTATGATAGTGGTGGTGGTTTTTCGTTATGCGATGCGGCGTGGTAAAGATATTTATTGAAAAAGCTTCAGCTCAAAGCATTGATCAACCAAGCCTCATTCACACCACTGCTTATCCACCCATCAATCAAGCACACCATCAATCACCACCACCCTCAACCATCAACCCCTCCCCCCCCCCCCCCCCCCCCCCACCATCAACCATCAACCCCCCTCCCCCCCCTTCCAACAGCTCCCGCGTCATCCTCGACGACTTCCGGGAGGCCTACTACTGGCTGATGCAGAACACGGAAGACAAGGCGAGGGTGATGTCGTGGTGGGACTACGGCTACCAGATAGCAGGCATGGCGAACAGAACCACCCTGGTCGATAATAACACCTGGAATAATAGTCACATCGCCTTGGTGAGATGACTTTTATTCATTTTGTAGTTGGAGTTGTTGTGTTGGAGTTTTTGCTTTTAGCGATCAATTGGAGTCTTTATAAGTTGGCTTAAATCAAGTTCATCTTCTTTATAGTCTTAACGTTTTCACAATCTCTAATCTGCCACCCTTCCATTTTCCATCTCATCATTACCCCCCTTCTCCCGAAATGCCACTTCAATCTCCCCTTTCCATCTTTCTTTCCATCCCATCGTCTTCAATCTCCCTTCCCACATCTTCCTCTCCCCCTCCCCCTCTTGTCACCATCCATCCTCGTCCCATCCCCGAAGGTGGGCAAGGCGATGTCTTCGAACGAGTCGGCCGCCTACGAGATCATGCGCTCGTTGGACGTCGACTACGTCCTGGTGATCTTCGGCGGGGTGATCGGCTTCTCGGGCGACGACATCAACAAGTTCCTGTGGATGGTGCGTATCGCCGAAGGAGAACATCCCAGGGATATCAAGGTAAGGATTTGGGGGGGGGGGGTTTATTGTGTGTGTGTGTGTGTGGGGGGGTGTTTGTGTGTGTGTGTGTGTGTGTGTGTGTGTTTGTGTATGTGTGTGTGTGGGGGGGGGGGGGTGTTTGTGTGTGTGTGTTTGTGTGTGTATGTGTGTGTTTGCATATATGTGCTTTTTCGGTACAATGCTTTGTAGCATTGTTTGCTCCGTGTTGAATATTTATCCAAATTAATCAGATGAACAATCTAATTACTCAAATGATACTCCATGGTGGTGTTTACGAGAACGACCACTCACGTCATGCCACCACAGGAGTCGGACTACTTCACCACTCAAGGCGAGTTCAGGGTCGATTCGGGCGGCTCCAAGACGCTCCTCAACTGCCTTATGTACAAGCTCTCCTACTACCGCTTCGGAAACCTCCAGGTGCTTGGTGTCGAGATGATGATGATGATGATGGTGGTGGTGGTGGTGATGATGGTGGTGGTGATGGTGGTGGTGGTGGTGGTGATGATGATGATGATGGTGGTGGTGGTGATGATGATGGTGGTGGTGATTGTAGCGATGCTGATGAAGATGATGATGACGACAAGATAACCATCAATATTCATCATTCACCACACCACATCCCATACACTTTCCACAGACTATCCTCGCACCCACAGACACACCATTCCACCGACCATTTTTCATATCACACCCACACACACCATTCCAACGACAACTACCGACCATCTTCCTCCCTCCCTCGCTCGCTCCAGTTCGACTACCGCAGTCCGGCCGGCTTCGATCGCACGAGGAACGCTGAGATCGGCAACAAGAACTTCGAGTTGGAGCACCTGGAAGAGGCGTTCACCACCCAGCACTGGCTCGTCAGGATCTACAAGGTGCTTTCGTATTTGAGAGAGGATGCTTTTTATCGGCGAAGTTAATCATGTTTTATATTATTTTTAAATTCTCTTTTTTTGGCTGAGAAGAATTTTTTGGAATACTACATTATTGTATTTTGGGTTTTGTTGTTTTGTATTAAATTAAAAATACAATTTCTCCGTGTTTCATATGATGAAATCTTCAACAAGATAAGTAATGACGACGCTTTTGATGCGTTCTGCAGGTGAAGCCCCTCTCGAACCGACTGAAGAAGACACTCAAGCACCCGCCCACCCGTCGCATGCCCAAGAAGGTGGTGTTGGTGGTGTTGGTGGTGTTGTTGTAGTGTTGGTGGTGTATTGTAGTGTTGGTAGTGTTGTTCGTGTTGTAGTGTTGTTGGTGTTGTTGGTGGTGGTGTTGTAGTGTTGTTGGTGCTGGTGGTGCTGTAGTGTTGTAGTGTTGTTGGTGTTTTAGTGTTGGTGGTGTTATTGTAGTGTTGGTGGTGTTATTGTAGTGTTGGTGGTGGTGTAGTGTTGGTGGTGTTGGAGTGTTGGTGGTGTTTTGGTAGTGTGTTATGGGTGTGTTGGTGGTGCTGCACAGTACCTGTTTGGTGCTAGCTACTAGCTTGTTCAAGGATTTAAATGTATTGGAATAGTAATAGTAATATGTAATAGTATATTAATAGTAATTAATATTAATAGTAATTAATATTAATAGTAATTAATATTAATAGTAATTAATATTAATAGTAATTAATATTAATAGTAATTAATATTAATAGTAATTAATATTAATAGTAATTAATATTAATAGTAATTAATATTAAGAGTAATTAATATTAAGAGTAATTAATATTAAGAGTAATTAATATTAAGAGTAATTAATATTAATAGTAATTGATATTAATAGTTATTGATATTAATAGTAATTAATATTAATAGTAATTAACATTAATAGTAATTAATTGATATGTAATATTAATAGTAATAATAATATGGTAAATAATAAAAAAATTAATAATATATTTAAAAAATATTCACTAATAATATGTATTAAAATAATATAGTAAAAAATGATGATGATGATGATTGCAGACGACGAAGAGGAGGAAGGGCACGGTGAAGAACAGCTCCAGCATCGTCAAAGGCATGAGGCTCAAGTGAGAGGCCTTGTAGCGACCTTCCCATTTGTATATACATGCGTATACATACATACCTACACTATATACTTATTTATAACGATGCATGGGGGATTCTTTATATTATGTATATATGTGTGTGTGTGTGTGTGTGTGATTGTGTTGACTTGATACAAACTGATTGATGATGATTGCCTGGAAGGAGGAGATCCTGGCTTGTAGGACAGTTGTTGACTTTCTCTAAATCGTTATCCTCTGCCCACCAATCCTTTCGGCTCGATTGTTACTCTGATTGGAAGGTAGTTGCTCGTTGACGCTGTGCTATTTTATTATTGGAACGAGAATTTCGTAAGACGAATGCGATTGTAACTGTAACTCTGTAATGAAATGGTGATGAGAGAACCTCTCCGATCTGGCCACTTGTGCTGTTTCGTTTGCCCGGCCTTTGTCCCATTCCATTGAGCGCTGCCTATGTTGAGAATGGCGCACCCAATTTATTTATGATTTCATGGTTTATGTTTTTATTTAAGTCATCTAATTAAGATTATTTTACTAAATTATTCAAAGCGGAGTTGTTTGTTTTGATTTTTATAATTTTATTTTTTTCGTTAAATGCCATTTCATGCATGTTTCCTCGGTTGGTTTGCATGGATACTAAAGTTGAAAAAAAATAAATACATGATTTCAAGTTTCATGGTTGTTGGAATTGTAAAAATAGGTCATGATCATATTAGAAGCTCAACTGAACTGACTATGTTTAGTTATAGTTTGAAATATTTGGTGTTATTTTCGTTTCAGCTTTCGATCTGGTAGATCATGCTACACTGCTCCGAAGACTGCACATCTCCTATGGTTTCTCTGACTCTGCGTTAGAATGGTTTAGGGACTACTTAAATGACAGATGTTTTGACATCCGCTGTAGTGGGACAAAATCGACAATGTCGGTTTCCGCTGTAGGAGTCCCCCAAGGTTCAGTTCTTGGTCCTTTACTGTTCTCTTTGTACACTGGAGATTTAGAAAGAATAGCAGCTAGACATGAGCTCGCTTTTCATCAGTACGCTGATGACACCCAGATTTACGGTCATTGCATTAAAGGTCATCAGGCTGACCTGCAAGCAAGGGTGTCATCATGCATTGATGAAATTGCTGCTTGGATGGGTGCCAATCAACTGAAACTTAACTCCAGCAAAACTGAAGTTATATGGCTCTCATCCCGTCGAAACTCTACTCACACTCCCAAAGATCCAGTTCGCATTTGTCAGAACGAGATAATTCCTTCCGATAGTGTCAGAAACCTAGGTGTTTATCTCGACAAAGACCTCACCATGACGACACACATCAATAAGATGACTCAAACCTGCTTTGCTTCTTTACGCCAAATACGATCCATAAGATGGTTATTGACCAAGGACTCACTGAGAACATTGGCTTCTGCTTTGGTTCTCAGTCGAATTGACTATGGCAATATCATTCTTACTGGGTTGCCAATGACGCAGCTGCAGAAAATTCAGTCTATAATCAACACCACAGCTAGGCTCATAACAGGTGCTAGAAAGTATGATCACATCAGCCCTGTTCTCAAGGAGCTTCACTGGCTTCGTGTTGAAAATAGAATTGAATACAAAAACATCTTGTTAATGCACAAGTGTCTGTCTAATGAGTGCCCAGATTATTTGTCGAGTAGCATTGTCATGAGAGCAAGTCTTCCCCAGAGGGAAAGACTCAGGTCTGCTAGGTCTAGAGATGTAGTTCCACAGAGCTACAAACTCAAGTACGCAGGTGCAAGAAGCTTTTTTGTTGCAGCGCCGACTCTTTGGAATAGTCTTCCCAATAGACTCAAATCCCCGAGCTCGACCGCGACATTCAGCCGTTCCCTGAAAACGTACTTGTTCGACCGATAACAATAACTTACAAATTAACTGCTCATTTTTCATTAATCAATTTCTTGCTTCCCAATTTCATTCTTTTTTATATTTATACAAATGGTCAATAATAATTGTAAAATAAATAATAATAATAAATAATAATAATAATATAATGTAGATATTCACTTTTTCTCTTAAATTTATTGTTATTATCATTTCAGTTTCAATCTTTAAAAAAAAATATTTTGTCTATTTAAAAAATATATATATATATATAAAAAAAAATAAATAAAAAAAATAAAATAAAAAAAAAAAATATATATATATATATAGATTAAAAAAAAAAAAATACATATATATATATGTATGTATGTATGTATGTGTATATATGTATGTATGTATGTATATGTATATATATATATATATGTGTATGTATATGTTTGTTTATATATATGTGTTTATGTATGCATATATATATATAAATGATTTTATTGCTAAATTCCAATACCTTACTTTTCCTATACTTTCCATTTATTCATCTATCATTAATATTATTATCATTTTTTCCATAACCAAGTGGTCTTGAAGCCCGTCCGGGTTTACGCCACGTTAATAATACTCGTCGTTGTATTGTATTGTATTGTATTCAGTACATCAGCCTTTTGCTACTATCTGCCCTATCTTAAGTGACATCATATTTAAATGTTTCAGAAGTGTGTGAATGTCTAAAGCTTTATCACTGAGTTCATGACTCAGTGCTCTTTCATACAATAAAATGTTTAATAAATATTTACAACAATATTGAAAAATATATTATTTCTTCAATTAACACCTATACCTCAAGTTAACTTTTGGATGTTAAAAGTTAACTTGTCAAACGTCGGCTAAAAGCGTACCTGATACGATGGCAATTTCTTCGAAGATTATATTTATTGAAATTATTTTATTAACTTTATTTCATTTCAAAAATATAAAATCTGATAATGCTTATATGAAGAGAGAGTATTGTCTGATGAAACCATATACAGGTTCGTTAGTTCGATATAGATATTAATAATTTTGAATATTATAATTACTTTAATAATTAAAAATTGAATTAATAGAATTAAAGTTTAATTCTATTAATTCAATTCACGATTTTGTACAATTTAAAAAATTTCAATGAAAAGATGATAGATGGTCTTTTGGGGGCAGTACAGTGATTTCAACAAACGCTGTTCGACTCACGTCTGATGAGCAAGGCCAAAGAGGTTTCATTTGGAGTAACGTTGTAAGTTTTAAATTATTAACTTATATTTATTCTTTACCAAAACCAATAGTTCACTGTTATTTCAACTTTATAATATAAAGTTTGTATGATTAGTTTTGCTAATAAAAAAAATTAATAAGTCATTCAAAAGTATTTCTATAAAAATTCATACCAATAAGTTAAATGTAAAAATATTAATTATATCTTCCCTTACACCACCAGCCAAGCACTCTACACAGCTGGGAGGTGCACATTTACTTCAAGGTGCATGGAAGGAACAGGGATCTTTTCGGGGATGGCTTTGCTTTCTGGTACGCCAAGACACCTATGGAATCAGGTTTTGATTTTTGGCTTTTAAATTGGCAAAATATTAAATATGGTCTGTATTATAAGATGATGAGAAAAAAGAGTTTGGTGCTTCATAATTTTTCTTTATTAAGTTTAACTTATTTTTTTATTCATTTACACAGAAATCTCAAAAATATAGTTAAATAAATTATTGATAAAAAAAATATATATATAATTATTATAATATTCATTTTACTACTTATTTCTCAGGTGAAGTGTTTGGTAGCATGGATAAGTTCACAGGCCTTGCAGTTTTTTTCGACACTTACGCCAATCAAAATGGAGCCCACAATGTACTACCACCAAAAGATCTAGAATTAATTATCTTTAATTTCACACATATTTACCCTTTTTACATTCTTTCTCAATATATATAATTCTTCACAATGAATATTATTATGTATATTATTATTATAATTCATTATTTTTTATATTTTCCCCAAACCACCCTAACACAGCACGGCCACCCGTACGTGTCAGCAATGGTGAACAACGGCTCTCAGTCGTACGACCACGACAGGGACGGAACACACACGCAACTCGACGGCTGCCAGTCCTCCTTCCGAATGGCTCCTGCTGAAACGTTCGCTGCCATCAGATACGAGAAGAACAAGCTGACTGTGAGTTCTGGTGCGTGTGTAATGGTTGTTTTTTTGTTTTTTTTAGCTTCCGGGCACGCAACTGAAGCATTTACTACTAAGGAATCAGTTGCACTCGAACCTGGACTTTCCGTTGGTCATCCGAGTTGTTATGCACTCAGCTTCCCATTCATGTTCAGCTACTGACACACAGGTCTCAATGGATACAGAAGGACAGAACGTTTGGTCTTCGTGTTTCAGTGCCACCAACGTCCACCTGCCTACTGGCTTCTACTTCGGACTGTCTGCTGCTACTGGAGATCTTACTGGTGTGCCTTTTTAAATACTATTTAGAAACTCTTCAAGTATTCTTAGATTAATTGTTTCTTCAATGGTTTCGTACTTAAATTTCTTTATAATTTTTATTTATTTATAGTCGTAGATTTTAAATATGTAATATAAATTACAAAAAATGTTCTTTAACATTAAAAACAATCCCGAACAGACAACCATGACATCTATTCCGTCAAAGTCTTTGATCTTTCTGACGCCAATGTGAGTCCGCAACTAAATCCATCCTCACCCGATCAACAACCAACTAGAATTACAAATACAATATTATCCATAAATGTTTCTTCAATTGAACCTGTTTCCATGGCTCTCGTGGTCTATCGCCAATGAAGCCATTCGCTAGATTTTTTCAAATTTGGTTAGATTAACCTAAGACGAATTTCCACAGCAAGAACAAAAAGACTACAAAGACGTTCAGCCATCCGCTGACTTCTTCGCCCAGCCCAGAGGTTTGCGCCCTTGCTTTCATTCGTCTTCCACACATTTATCTTTAAATTAGATCTGTGCATCATAGTTAGAAACGCTATAATTTGTGAGTAGTTTTATTTGTTTCATTTTTCATAACCGAGGGGTCTTGAAGCTCTTTCGTGTTTGAGCCACGTTGAAAATATTCGTCGGTTTATTGTATCCTACTTTAGTGAAACCAATACTACCTAAACGCGACCACTTAATTTTCTATTCAGTCATACGTCCACCACAAACAGACCACGTGGAGGACCCAAAAACCTCAGCGCTTTCCCGTTTGAAGGGCTGGAAACTGGTGTTCTTGGTGCTGGTCGGGCTGGTGGGCTTGTGCGTGTGTCTGATGATAGGCTACATCCTCTACTCTCGCAACCAGAACACCTCCAAGAAACGCCTGTATTGAGGCTTGATTATCTTACGCCGTGTTGTTTATAATTAAAGAATCAGTGTTTAATTATAGTATATATTATAAGATAATTAAATTATTTAATTTCCAGTTTTTTTTAAAATTCCTGATTATTTATTCAAATTAATGGTTTTTTAATTATAATTTAATTTTTGTGTCTTCCATATCCAACTAGTATCGATCCCTATGTAAACCTTGGTTCTGAACAATTATTTTTACATTCGTTATTATTTTCTCCTTGAATAATTTTTCAATAATTTTTTAAACTTACAAATCATTCAATATTTAATACTTTTCGAACAATTAAATTTTCATTGAAATCTGCTCACTATAAAAAAAGAATAATTCAAACGTCAATGATTTTTACTTTAGTTTAAAATATTATTTAACTTGGATTTTGATTATTTATATAAATTTATGCTTGAAACAAAAGTTCTTTTGTAAAATGAACTATTTATTTATTTAGAATTTTAAAATATCTCAAAGATTTAAATTACATTTTAATTTGCAATTTATTGTTTTTAATTTATATATATTCATCAGTTATAATTTATACTCGTTAATTTATTAAGCACTTTTTTTGTTTAAACAATTTGTATATGTTTCAAGTTCTTATTCTATAATAAAAGATAAAATCATCAAATGATTTTTATTAATATTCACTTCTGTATTTGAAATTCTAAATCAGTTAATTTCTCATGTTGCGTGATGCCTTTGTAGTCAATGGGTAAAGGGTCTTAATTTTAAATAAATCCTTAAGCAAATTCGAATATTTAGATTAAAATGAATTAAATATGCATATAAATGTTGTTATTGGGTTACAGCGCAAGAAAAATAGTCCGATTTGAATAAAGATATTTTAAACAAATATTAAATGTAACAAACTGTTCACTACGTTCTACGTAAGTAAGAGAACAGTTGGAATTATAAATTCGAAAGTTAAACAATGAGTAATAAAAAAGAAACAAACATGAAAAAATAGTTAAAACAATAAATAATATATAAGAATCCATATGTGAAATGGATACAAATCTGTAATCAATCTCTACAAGTGATGATTTCAGAGCTTATCAAAAAGCTTCAAACATCATCCGGTCTTTGCTTTAGGATGATGTCATCATATGAGCTTACCTGGCTTATAAATGGGTTACCTGGAAAGTTAAAATATAGTTTTAATAGATATAATTTTGTGAAAATTTATATTTTTTAAATTAAAATATTATTTTAATATACATAATTTTGTTAACATTTTTATTTTAACAATTAATTTTTACTATTAATGGGTCTAAAAAACCTAAATTTTCTAATAAAATGTAATAAATAATACATAATTTACCAAAAAATCCTGGAAAGTCGGCTTTTTATAAACTCTTTTAGTGCGTCCTTGAATTAACTATCAGGACTGGTTTGGTTTAATTGTTGTTAATTAAATAAATTATGTATTTATAAATACATATATGTTCAATTTTAACAAAAGAAGTAATAATAATTAATGAGTAAGTGCTATTTATAAATATGTTCTAATGTTTAAAATAGATAAATATCCCATTCAAACCCAGCCATTTCCAGTCTACCTCCAGCTTTCCGACTTACCGAGTCCTTCTTCTTGTGAGTCTTCGGTCTGTATAACTCACTTTCTTTCTTGGGTTTGCTCTCCTTAGAGCTTTTACTTTTCTTGGAATCCTTCTTGGAATCTTTCTTGGAGTAGTCGTCGCTCTTTGTTTTCTTTAAAATTATAATTATTTATTCTGTTTCATTCCCAGTAAGAATGTGTATAAAAAGTTATTAAAATATATTTACATGGATTTTAAACTTCAAAATATGAGAAATTAACGAAAAAATTACTGAAAGATATGTAAGTGTAAATTATTTGTTTAAAAACTATTCTTTGAGTTAATAGTAACACTTTTAAGTGAATTTTTTAAAATTAATGAGTTATAAAATCTTTGGCTAATAAGAAAAATATAGTTCTCACTTTTGGAGGCATTCTTTCAGAAAACAGTAAGCTATTAAGATCTCTGAAGATGGAGATGAATTTTAATATTATGATGATGAAATTTACCGTTTCTTGAATCATTTCGACATAATGAAAACTATTGAGACTCAGAAATGATTTTGGTTTTAAAGTAATCAGCCAAAATACTGTATTATTTAGCCCACAGTTTGTTTTTTGTATGCCGTTTATTCGATTTGTATGGCTTCTTAACTATTCTAGAACAAAAGTATCATTTGTATTAGCTATTTCATGCTTAACAAAGGTTCTTACAACACTTTCGTACAAGTAAAAGGATTATAGAATTAGCCTAGAGATTGCGGAATTAATTATATTATTTAAAGAATTGACTAAATGTTTGGTGAAGCTGAAGATCTCTACCGTTCAAAGTGCTAAAGACGCATTAAACACTCATTCAAACATTTATTTGCAACTAGTTATTCAAAATGGTTTAAAACTATTCAATTGAAGTTTTCAAATAAAAATGCAATGGTACGATAGGGAGGAACAAATCGGGTGAATGGAAAAGATACCAATGCAAACAAAGTTTTTAGATAACTATTTACATTACATTTGTTTTTTCTATAGACTTATAAACCCTCTCAATATTGTATAAGTTAGTTTATGAACTAAAAACGGTTAAAAAAAAACAAAAAAATGACAGGAAGAGTAGACTTTATGAGTTAAAAGAAAATTGGTTGACATTCGTTTCTTCACTGCAGACCTGAACAAGATTTCATTCAGAAACTCTTATTTATAAAATGTTTTTTTTAGATTGAATAATTTAAGCTTTTCAAAGTTCCTAAAATCAAAATTTTAAACGTGACTTAGCATAAAAACTGGAGGGCTACTGTAACAGTGCAGCTCAAAACGAGAGACACAATAAATTATTAAGTTTCATTTTGATAGATAGTAACTGGCGATGCAAAATTATAAATGTTATAAAAAAAATATAAAGATTGAAATGAAAAGGAGAAAACAACTTTTTTTAGTTTGTTGAAAATTACTATAAAAGTATGAATAAAGAAACTAAAATAGACCAATGAAATAGACAAGACATTTGACTCGTCTTATATACAACGTTTTATGCATAGTTCGCTCGTCTATTGACCTTCATTCGATAAAAAATTCACACAAAACTATTTACAAACGCCATAAAACTGGTATTACAAGATATATTACTCAATAAGTATATCTTATGTATTCATGATTTGTTTAATTAAATATTTTTTTAAAGTTTATAATTTTTTTACTCCTATAATAGAGATATTTCATTAAATATTTAAACAAAGATAGTAATTAGTGATGGCAACGGGTCCAAAACTTAGGGTCAGGGTTTCCGGCTACATAACACGGATATTTTCCGGATACCCAAAAAGAATCAATTGAGTATTTTAAAATATAAAAAACATATTAAAAACTTTCAATTTTGTTTTCAATTCAATATGGCTGTTCAAACAGGATATAATGTGGGTTTTTATTTTTATAATATACTTAATAAAAAGAAAAATACTTTAATGCTTAAATAAAACGTATTTTATCATGGAAAAACATAGTCAAAACCTTTTTACTTGATGAAAATAAAAAAGTAAAATTTGTTAAAATATTTTTTAATTGATATTTAATAAATTTTTTTATACCAAATTATATATGTATTTTATAAATTATATGAATTCAAAAAAAATTGGGTACTCGGGTTTTAAATATTTTCAGGATTCAACCCGTAAACCAAACGTCCGTGTACCCGTTTCCATTTTTAAGAATAATAGTTTAAACATTTGTTATTAAAATGTATATTTTTACTCTTTACACTCATAGTTTTCTCGATGATGACCGTTTATCATGGTGTAAAGTAAGACAAACAGTGCATTATAATAATGAGTTGAATGTTTTAAAACCACATACTATTCATATTAAAACAAAGAAAAATTAAAATGGAGCGTCATATACACTGTATTTTTTCTAAGAAATATTTTTTTATGCAAATCATTCACTAAATCGTTTTTAAGCACAGTAAAAAATTTGCTTTAGAGGATGCATCGTTTCAATCAGACAATAGGAGACAAAAGTAGTTATTAAGTATTAAATGTTTAAATTAAACAAAAAAGAAATTTGATGATACAAATAGTGATAGATTAAACAATTCCAAAGTTATATAATTCATAAATGCAAAGATTCAACAGCTTTTAAATAGATAAATGTGTACTACCTAAATAGCAATCCACAATCACGTTTTTAAAAGATACTTTTGAGAAAATATAACTATGTTTTAATTTTACTGTTTTTAAATACTTTTATATTTATTAAATAAATAATAAACTGATGTTCGTTTTTAAATTGAAGGTTGTCAATTTAAATAAATACTAAATATTTTTTCAAAAACGATGTTTGTATTACAAAAATATTTTGGTTGTGACGTTTTAAAATTTTATATTCAAAAGTAATTCAATAAAGGTATAAAATGTACAATTGACTATGTTTTACCATGCTCATTGAAGCAATTTCTAAAATTAATTAATTTAAACTTAATTAAACCTACTATATTTCAAAACGCATTTCAAACATTAAATGCAAAAAAACACTAAAAAATTGATTTGAAATTCATTAAATTCAAATTTTTTGAAAATAAAACTTTACATGGAAAAAGAGAATTATGCCGAAAGTTGTATTTTTTGCATTATATTTATTTGAGAGTTACTTTTTGTTACAAAATATTTGTAAAAAATCATTTGAAAAAACTAGGAAATCTTACTTTGTTAACAAAATAAGAAAATTTGTTATTCACCACTATAAAAAAAACAAATAAAATTACTGTTTGAAAAAAACAAATAATTGAAGATGAGGGTGTAGAGATTGTTTTTACTAGAAAAGATAACGCATGAAAACAGATCATTTTAAGCAAACGAGTTGAAAACGACGACAGAAATGAAAATGTGCAGATCAGAGATAGTGCTGAAAAGGATGAAAAGAAGAAATAGATGCAAGATATGAGTGATAGCACTAGGACAGATGAGATTCTCGACGATGAAGATGATGACGCTGGGTGTCCTCTGATAATGTGTTCAGCACCGCTGACTGTGTTCAAATTGGAGAAATCTACTTTGACAATATTCTTATTGGTGTGCTTGCTGTTGTGAGTATTATATCGTTCATGAAGCTTATATGAGTGTTTTTGAGTGTTCGAGAGCTGGTTTTGTTCTCTACGTTGCTGTCGCTGATTATTTTTGCGCTGTTGTTGGAAGTCTGCCGAAGACGGGTTTGTGTGGTGGTAGTAGTTGTAGCGATGTTTCTTCATATCAGCGTCATCGCCATCTTCTTCACTACTGCTGCTCAATTCATAGAAATTTTCATCATACTCAGTGTCATTCGACTGGTCAGGACGTTCTGCTTCTGGAATTTTCTCCTTGCGTCCGTGCTGAATGAATGCGTCTTTTTCTGTTGTTTCTTTGACAGAAAATTTGTAATAATCGTCGACATCATCGTCATCTTCATCGTCTTCATCCTCCTCCTCTCTATTGCCGTAAACAAATCCTTCAAAAGATATTTCGTTTTCTGGTGTGCTATTTTGTATTTTTGGTTTTGCTGTGATCATGCCATTTTCATCGCTCTCATCATTCTCTTTATCTTCATCTTCGTTCTCTTGAGATTCAGCATACTCGTTTTGACTCTCTTCTATAGTCGCTAGAGTAGTCGTCTTTGCTGTGTTTTCCGTCGGCAAAGACACCTTGGAATGCCGTTTTTATATTTATTTATGGAAATATTTTTAAATATTACATTTTGAGTAGACAAAATATTACTTATGAAATATGTAATCAAAATATATTAAAAAGATAAACTACTAAATATTCTAGATGATTAATTTGAAAAATAATCGTTTATCTTTGACTCACCGTCGTTTGGTTATGAAAATTCCACAAAGATTCAAATGCGCTGCCTTTGCGTGACTCGCAAATCTCTGTAAATCAAAGATTTTTAAATTCTTTCTTTCAAGTTTATACTCTTGTCGTTCAGTAAAGTAACGGTTTAGAATCTTCTAAAGCATTATTTATTGAAGGAATTAAGTCTCCATTGAATGCAGAGTAAATTCTCAATTACTTTTTTCAAATCAAAATTAATATGAATCTTTAACAGTTTTTAATCTACTCTTGAAAAACGTGAAGACATTAAACTTTTTTGAAAAAATCAGATTTTTAGCGTTGAGTTTTTATTATTTTTTCTCCTAGTTTTTCTTTTTTTTCATTCATTAATTTCAAATACCATTCACGCAATCATTCATGCAACCACCTTCCCACTTACTGGTTTGAACGAATCTCTTGTTCATGAGGTCCATGTCATGTACTTTAGCAACTCTGTTGCAATCAGCACTCGACATCAATATCGTTTGATTTCCTTTCATGAACGCACTCTGGAAGTTCCAAAAAGAGTGCGTGGATGTGATATCAAAAGTAAACCAAAATTAATAAATTGTAAATTTGAAAGTAAACAGGATCAAAATTATTTCACTAAGAAAAAGAAAATAAAGCTATCATAAAAAACTAAAAGTTGTTGTTTTAATTAAACGCACAAAGCACAAGTTGTTCTTTGTCATGTTGTGACTGTGGTGACCGACCAAGAAGAAGATTCTACGATCAGATCTCCACCACCACAAGCACTGCATCAGCGCGGCCAAGGCTCCTTAGGGGGTTAAGCACGCTCGAATAAAATAAATGTAGTCCTTTATGTCGACCCATTAAAAATTCTCCATAATATGAAGATGCTTTATATTCATCCAATAATGTTTTCATTTCGGCTTGGAATTTTCAAGTATAAGTATAAGATATAATGATTATATATTTCCACAATTATTTTTAAAATTCAATTTAAAGACCTGTTTTATCCTTGCCGCAATTTTCTGAGTGAAGTTCAACTTTTCTAGAGTTGTTGCAGTTGATTTTCAACATAATTTGGCAATTCCTTACAAGCGAATCCAGATTCATTACTTTGGTAGCGACGATGCCATCCATCTTTTTGTTCTTGAAGTTGACATTGTTGTTAGTGCTATATGCAATGTTGTTGGCGACCTTGTTGAGTCGGTACGGCTTGTTCTTGTAGTCGTTGTAGGCGTCTAAAAAAGCTTCTTTGTAATGAAAAGAACCGGAGAGGGGACAGGCAGAAAACTGATTCTCTTGCACGTTTTTGTTCGCTGTAATTGGAAGGAAATGTAATGATGAATAAATAAAATAAATTTAAAAAGTAAAAGTTGTAAACGTTTTTGAATAATAAAAGTTCTACAAATGAAGTAATTTTTACAAATAATTTATAGCTAAAACAAACAGTAAATTCCCTGTTTAAATTATTATGTTCGCTTGATTTTGAGTCCTTCTTTATGTTCATTACTTATTGATTTGTTAATTTGAATATCATCACAGTTCGTTGCATTTTTATACGATTATTATAAGAAATTCATCGATCGAAGGTGGTTTATGGTGGAGGAATCAACAATAATATCCTTAAGTTTCACGAAAAGTCGTTAAAGCTAAGCCCAGTCATGGAGAAAACCCGTCGCACTTTACCGACAACAAAATGAGTTTTGTTAAATTTTCAGTCTAAATTTTTTTATTAACAAATATTAATTTCTCTGATTTTAACAATTTGAAGTTTGGAAAAAAAATTGGACAGACAAAGGTCAAAATACACCGGAAAAGTCTAAGTTTTTTGCCATGAAATGCCAAGCAACTCAGAATTCGTTGTGTACCATGATAATAATTAATTATGTTTAAAGCACAAAGGCACATTTTGGTGTGACATCACATGAATGATAGATTAAAATCTAAAGAATTCAACAAAAGATTTACAAATAATATAGAATAATTTAAAAAGATTCTAATTAAAAAAAATAATTTTACCGAGGTATATCTGGAAGATTGAGTCAGTAATACAACGAGATTCAGAGCCGATGTCCGATATGATTCCTGTATGCGTGAGTGTATTTTTTGGTTTGTTTGCCTGTGTGCTGATTAGGTTTTACTGTGTGTAGATAAATCTATTTTCAATATGTTTCTTCTTCGTTTGCATAAAACTTATTTTTAGATTAATAACTTTAAAGCATTACTCTCTTTTCTAATATTTTAAAAAAACTTTTTTCCGCACTCATAAACATAGATGTATGCAAAAAAGGAATTCTTAGAAAACTATTACTTCAAATAAGAATCTTTAATATATTTTCGAACGATTTATGCACATTTTAAAAATTATTTATAAAAAAAATTAAATAAAACTGTTTAAGTATAATATTTAAAATAAAATTTAAAGATTTTGAAATATGCAATCTTGAATTATTTATAATCTAAAAAATGAATTTCTTTAAAATGTATCTGTTATAATGAAAACTTATTTTAAATAAAAGTATACTTATAACTGTCATGTTTTTTTTATCTTGAAAAATATTTCAATAACAGATTTTTTGAAAAGTTCACAGTAGAAAGAGACAAACCCTTCTGAAGTTCCACCACGAAGGGACCTCTTTTGACGATTCTCACGCATTGGTGTTTCGATAGGCTAATATTGAAAGAAAAAATTATTAATATTATTTTGTCAAATTAAAAAATCTTTGTAAAAAACTTTTTAAAAATGTAAAAGTTATTAATCAGAAAATACTTGGAATACGTGATTAAATGAATGGCACACACAAAATCGATTTTTAAATTAATAAAAAACGGCGATCTCTAACAAATTTCAATAAGAAAAGTTTATTAAAAATAAAATTTTAATACTTTTATAAAGTATAAAATTAAATTTCAATTTCATAATTATCTTTGATTTCTCATAAAATATGCACGTTATTCATATATTATTATTTTATACACCAATCTCATTTTCTTTTAATGCTTTCTTGTTACTTTTAACACTGACTCAACATTTTCTATGCAGGTATATTCTTTATTATCGTTATAAAATTTATTTATTTTATTATTCATAAAACTCACTCATAATAATAACTGCAGCTTTTTTATTACTTCGTCTCTTTTATGAAGTTTCTTTGCTCTTACGTGCAAAATAGTCACAAAATTCGATCGTGCTGAAGTTATTCTGTCTTACATTCTGATTTTACAATTTATATTCTAATTGAAACACTTCACACGCTTAATGTAATAATGCTGCCTGAATTGACGTTATCAATGCGAGGGAAGTAATAATAGTTTGGCAGGCAATCGATTCGAAGCGAAGACATAATATATGCCATCAAAGAATGATGCGAATTCTGGGCACCTACATCATTAAAAGTCACATAAATCGAAATTATTAATAAAAAGGGATATTTAACGACGTAGAAATATAATAATTTTCGTAAAATATTGATTTGACAAATGTGAAAGAAATATACAAACTTCTTTAAAATATTGAATATATCATACAAGTGGCTCACCAAACTTGCGTGCTGAAGATTTTGAGAACGACAGTTTCACCTTCTTCGTCCGTCATCACGCCGACACATTTGTGTTCTTCTTGCAGAATTTCTTTGCGTTTTCTGTTCAAGTACTCAAACATCGTGTGACTTTTTTCTCCAAACTTCAAAATGTACTTGTTTTCCAGATCCCTCCACGTGGTGCTGGTCAACCAGTCTGGAAACACACACGAGGGGAGGGGCCATCCGAATGAATCTGATTGGTTGGGTGGTGATGAGGATTTTAAATGCTTCTTATTGGATGCTCACAGAGCTGATTTTTAATGCTAACCAATCATAAAACCTAGGTTTACTGTAATTTATATTAAATGATTTTCTTTTGTGTATACTAATCTTAATACTCACGGCCTGGCAGACGTAGGCCATGTCACAAAATATTTATGAAAATTACAACTAAATCAGGGATTTAATAATGGGGTTAATATTGGGAAAAAAGTTTATTATACGTAACATGAAACATATGACTACTTTAATACTCAGAGAATATAATAAAAACATTATTAAGTTGATGAGCATTAAAAAAAATCTACATAAAACACATAAAATAATTGAAAATATCAAAGTGTTAGGAGTCTACTCTTTCAAGATTTTTGCACTTGAGATATGTGTAGAAGACTTCTGTCTTCTAAAGTCTTCCATCTGCAGATCTAGTGAAGTAGGTAGCCAGTGGGTACTGCATGCTTTGCACTTTTGCTCACTCTGAGTTCCTATCACTTCTTCCTCCAAGTTATCATTTTCTCATGGTAACTCCATTTATTGTGAAAAATTAGTTTCAATCTTGTTCTAGCTATTATTATTGTTAGTTTTTGAAAGTTATGTTCATGTGTTTTTTAATTCTCAATTTTTTTTATTCATTTTACATTTCATCGCCAGCTACTTGGTGATGGCAGGAATTCTTCTCTTGACGTTCGGAGTAACGTCTCGGTATCTTAATCATTACTCCAATTCACATGAATTATTAAAAAACTATTTCTTCAATATTTTGAATCTTAAACTATTGAAAAAACACAATTTTTGGTTTATTCATAATGGGCGTCTAGAATAATTTCATAAAAAAACTATGGAATTGAATTTAAAAAAAGAAATAACAGGCGTGACTGAAAAAAAGTTTGAAAGTTCGAACACTTTAGAATTTCGATTGCGTTACATCCGTCAATACAGAAATTTAAAGACCTCTTTCTTAACAGAAGACATTAGAAGAATTTTCCAAGCATTCTCATCAAACTTTTAGGTATTCATAATTTTAGTCATTTGTTTTCTTTTTTCTCATTTAATATCTGACACTTATTTTGTCTTTCATTATTTTCTAAATTACTCAATTACTCATTTTCGATAGGTAATAGCATGGAAAATACATCAGCGAATACATCACCCTCTCAAACCATCAATTATTTCTTAAGTGTATGAAAAATAAAAGAATCCAAACATAATATCATCTATTCATCTTTTTTTTTCATCCATCAAAATCTTTATTATGTCATAAATTAATTCTTTATTTTAGTTTTCAATGTTTGAATTTAATAATAATTATCACTGCTTTTGAAATAAAAGAGCACATTTTTTCATTTAGTTAGATTTTAAAAACTTTATTTATATCACATATTGGTTATCTATTTATTTCATTTAATTAAAAAATATTATCAAATTATATTTCTTGTCGTTCATCAATTTATCAGCCTGCGAAGTTATTCTTGCATGCCTTCCTGTTTCAGCATTGCATGGCAATTCATCATCACACCGTCTGATAATCATCAACTTCATTATCATCCCGCCTGCCCTTCAAGACACATCAATTTTTGTTCGTTCATTATTTCGATCATCATGGGGCTAATTCAATTCCCAATGAAGCTTTCAACAAGTAGCAACGAATTTTGTTGAATTCTTTTCTA
Organism: Piscicola geometra; assembly: GCA_943735955.1. NCBI lineage: Eukaryota > Metazoa > Annelida > Clitellata > Hirudinida > Piscicolidae > Piscicola > Piscicola geometra. The sequence continues at coordinate 1,069,732 of OX030956.1, forward strand.
GATTTAAATAAACTAATAAAATATTATATTATATTTATCCAAAATGTGATTTTTTTCTTTAAAAGAATAAATAAAACTCAATTTTAAACTAAAAACTAAATTTTAAAGCACTTTTAAAATTTTAAATGACGGCACATTCATTAATGATTCCCTTAGTTAAGACATTTATAACAAAAACTTCACTATAAATTTTTGAACCATTTATTTATGTTCTATATTTCTTATAGAAAAAGAACTTAGTATTTTGCAGACATTTTAATTAATTAAACTGATGCAATTTATGCAAAGATCTATTTAAATATTGATATCTATTTTCTTAATGTTTTTATATACAAATAAAAAAACTCGAGAATTTTAAATATAAACCAAGAAACAATTTAAAACCAATTTGACTTTAACCGAACAATTTTAAGTTATAATATCATATAATTAAAACTGATACCAAAAACAAGAATAAATTTGAAAAAATAACATTTGCAATAACTTTTTGAATGTATTTTATAGACTAAGAGGGAAAAAGTGTTTTACAAAGCTAAAAAAGATTTAATAACGTTTTATTAAATAAATTTTTTTTTCAAGCGTAAAAAGCACCAATAAACTCACTTAAAAACTCTAAACTCAAAACTAACAGACCTTTGTTATTCACAAAAAATTTATTCATTTTTAATTTGACTTTCACACCCCAGTTCTGCTTGATACAATGAAGTTTGATCAAAAAAATAATTGTAAAACTCTTTACTACTATTGATTTTACGATAACAGCTTTTCCAAGTTGTTGAATTTTTTAGACTTGAAATTTAGCTTTTCAGATTATTTTAGAACATATAAAAACCTGAAATATATTTAAAACTGAAAAAATACTATAAATTCCACAAAATTAAATCAATAAACATCACTTCTTAAAAATTTTCTTTCCCCACCTCTTATCAGCTCAAGAACCACCCTTCCATCTCGGTAACTGTTGAGGCCCTGGCACGATGCATCAGCGCTCATTGACATCATCATTGTGTTGTTGTCCATTTCATAGTTCTGCCAAGTGCTTTGAATTAGACTCAAAACTTACTTTTAAATAATTTTCAGATAGTTTATAATAATATGTTTTTTCTAAATTGTTCGATAAAATAAAAAGCCGTTCTACGAAAGTCAAAATATAATTTGACATTTAAAATATTTTATTCTTCCACTTCCCATTGAATAAAACGAAAAGTAGTTAATATTGTGATACCGCTTTAAGATTATTTAATTAACGGACTATAATCTTTTAGTTGGTGTATCTTTGTTGCATAGTAGATATAACCATTGTGTTGACAAGTATTTGTAATGAATTAGAACTAATTTGTTCACATTTTCAGATATATTCCGTGAACTGTTTTTCCTTAATGTATAAAAGAAATAAGAAGTAAGAAATTAAGTAAATTTAGTAACAATTGTGAACTTTTATGTTTTTGAGATGTGCTTTAAAGGTTTTTTTAAAAGCCGCTACTTTTTTTCATTTGCTAAAATTTTCCGATTTCATTAGAAGTATGCTTATTAGGTAATGTGTTGTATCTAGGGTGGAATAATATGAATTTTCATTTTTACTTTGAATTTTTTTTCTATGATATTGTTTCATCAATTTAATATTGTTTTATAAAAACTACTTTTTGCTGTCTTTTTATTTTCAGAGTTAATGAAAGCTGAAAAACAGACCCATCTCCAGGGAACATTATGGGTTACTTAAACGCCAAAAAATCTCATTTAATTTTTTTAAAATTTGATTGAATTGTTCTTTACCTCATAGTCATATTTCTGCTTAATATAAATTTTTTTTAAACTTATGATATGATTTAAATTAAATTAGTCTGTTAAATATTCTATATTAACCCACCTTTTCATTTCCCTATTCAATATAAATCAACTTGTTCGTTTATTAATTAATTTATTTTTTTTTGCCTCCAACCTACCACGCATCTGTACTGATTCTCCTTGTTTTCCACCTCGGCTGATGTCACTTTGGCATATAGTAACAGGCTTGACCCGTCCTTCCATATGGCCAAACAATCCATCTCCAGATCTGTAAAGAAGATAAGGGATTTTCGTCACACGTATTATATATATATATATATTTTATAATAATAAAAACTTATCAAGAATGTATTAAAAAAATTACGAAAAATATTTTTAAATAACAGTAATTCGCAAAAAAGTATAAATCTTAAAATATTTTGTTACATTGCTTAAAATGAAAAAAATTCACAAGAACGTGAGGGTCTTTTAAAGACTATTCATAATGTATGCAGCTTGGATTAAAGTCTACATTTAATAGCGTTAAAATTAATTCTATTGCTTCTGGCTACACATTTGGCTTAATTCTATTAATTTCGACAGTGTATTGAGCCTATTCTAGGAAATTGATATTGAGAAAACAAATTTTAAATAAGAGCTTTCTTTTATATCACATTTTGTGAAAATTATTTTTTATAAAGTTTATAAAGCCTTGAAGGTTTTTATAATAAAAAAGTTAAAAAATTCTCAAAAAAGTGTATATTCAGAATTATATGCACAAGAAACTGGGTTATAAATAATATAACGTTTTATGGATTATTTTACGAATGATTTATAAAATATAGAAAACTATCGGTCATATTCGAATAAATATATAATATATTAGAAATAGTTTAGTTTAGAAAGTTTGACTACTGCATGTCTTTGACCTCTAATAAAAATAATGTTTAAAACGTCAAAGAATATGTAGGTTTAGAAGTTTGTAATTTAAAATGAAAAAATACTGATACTTTGAAGTATGTTGGAAATATATAAAACATACTTTAGGGATTTAAATAAAAATACACGAAAATGGTACAACGCGTAAATAAAATAATAGAGACTGAGAAAGCATGAAATCCTTACAATACACATCTACATAAAGCTTTTTACTGATTCTCTTTCCAAAAAGTCGATATTATCAATATCTTTAAGCACATAGAATTTTTTTTAAATAAAAAAAAGTCAAAATATACTAAACTAATCAAATGAGAACTAAGCAGGATAACCACGCCAGCATAAAGAATGTGCTAGCAAAGCTGGTGCTTGCTCGACACCGGCCTAGAAGCTTTATAGAGACATAAGAATGCTTCTCATCCTTCTGTCGTAAAGATTTCCATCTGTCTGTATATATTTTTGGAAGCCTTTTAGGCATGCATTTATTTATTATTGTCTTTATTTGCTTTTATGGAAAATGAATATTAAATTTCATAGTTTAATAAATATATTTTTATTTTCATGCAAGCTTTTAATGTTTTTAATTATTAATTTTCAGTCTCAATAGTTTTCACTAACATTTTCAACGTTGTTTAAAAAACTTTATCGACCACACATAATAGAATATATACGATGTAGATGCTACATACTCAATAAGATAGAAAAAAGTCCCATGAAAAAAAAATAAATGGAAAAGCCTTACAAAAGACCGGTTTCTCTTTTAATTCTTCATGGCACTCAGGGGCCATTAAAAGTGCGACTTCTAATGTTGCCATTAGTCGCAGACCCTACGCATCAATCCACCCACCGACCCTAATACATTAAGTATTCGGTGTGCCAAATAAACCGTGCTACAATTAATTGTGCCATGAATCCGGCTCTTGAAGTAAATTTTTTGCTTGAAAATACTGTTTAGTAATATTATTTTGGCTCTAAGAGATAGGATTATATGCCTTTTGCATTCGAAACATAAATTAATTTATGATTTATGGGTAACTTCTACCTTAAAAAAACAATAATATTTGTTTGACTGCAAATTCACATTTTATTTAACAATATACACATATAAACAAAAAGATGAAAAAAATAGATATAAAATAGAATTAAACATAATGTGATCCGCTTAATAAACAAATTTTTAGCTATGTGGAATTATGCATAAATAAAAGGACGTGTAAAAAAGCCTAATAAATATTTTTAAAATCTGGCGTAGGAGAGATTTCTAGCTTGAAAACAAAGCTAGCCAACATCAGGGATTTGCAATAAGTCTTTCCTCTTAAACTTTGTGATAGATGTGGTAAGGAAAAAGATTAGGATTAGGAATCTGACGTTTTACTATTTAATATATAAATAGACAATGTACTTTTTTTAAAATTTCAAGTTTCCACTTAATGTTAGTGAATACAATTTTCAAGAGATGTTCTTTGAGTTAATGAAAAACATTGATGAAGAAAGATTGTGGCCAGAAAAAAATTAAAGTTTTAAAGATAAGAATAATTACAAAAAACCGTTTAATAAATAGTTTGAGCTAGATCTTTTGAAAGATTTAAAATTGGAAAGAAAATAAACAAGATAGAGTAATTCATAAAGTAACTATGAGCGAGGATGGCTTAGATGGTGAACGTCGGACTTGCGACTCAAAGTTTGCCTGTTTGAATCCCTGACGAGAAACTTTGAACTAGGATATACCTAGTGTATATGATGTGGTGTTTGCGACGTATGCGCTGAGATGTGTACTAGAGGTCGGACATGGACGATTTTTCATTCCCGGTCCCGTCCCGTTCCTTCCCGATGGGACATCAGAATTTTGATTCCCGTCCCGTCCCGTTCCCGAAATTTGTTTTCCCGTCCCGTCCCGTTCCCGAAATTTGTTTTCCCGTCCCGTCCCATTCCCGATGGGACATCAGAATTTTGATTCCCGTCTCGTCCCGTTTCCGCAATTCGATTCACGGCCCCGACCCGTTCCCGAAACTTTTTCGTTTTTTTATTCATTTTTGCTGCCGTTTTCACTGGTCCCAAACTTGCTAGTTCTAACATTTTTTACAATTTATTATTTGAAAGTCAGAGAATATTTCTTTTAATAAAATAAAAAAAACACGATTTAAATTTCAAATATTTATTGAAATGAAAGTATTGAAGTTAGTCATTGTTTTTGAGTAATTCAATCAAGTCTTTATTGCTTTTCACACGGGTTAAACCGTTAAGAGTTTCAGCTTTCAAATGAGATGATTTTGGGTCTGAAGTTAATCGACCACATATTGAAAAATTCCGTTCACAGGGAATATAACTTGCAGATATACTAAACAAAATTTTGGCTACTTCTTGTTGTATTTTAAAATTGCTCATTTTACTCCAATAAAATAAAACATCTTTATAATCTTCGATTTTTTTGGGACGCAATTGTGAATATTTGTACAATTCATCCTCTTCTGAATTTTTTTCTTCGTTCATTATTAATAATTCTTCAATAATGATAGAAATATGTTTTTTGACAACATTCTTATTCTCCACAACGGCAAATATAAAATCATTCGTATAATTTGTTAGTATAATAATTTTATTATAATTTTTACGTTATAAAAACAAACATAATAGGTCTAAATAACCATCATTTGTTTTTTTTCCAACGGCACTGCAGCTTGGTCCTGCTGTACAAAATAGAATTAAATTTTCTCTAATGAAAGTCTTGGTATATATTTCTTTTCTATCCCAAACTTTTTCCTATTATTCTTTCATACTGTGGATGCAACAGACATGCTGTCATATGAATGAGATCAATGGCATCTTTTCTTTTGTCGAAATGATCAACTGAACAATCATTTGGAAATTAATCATTCAAATTCAAAGTATTAATTTATAAAATTAAAATAATATAACTGACCATTTTGATTTCATCTGAAAAGTTTTCATCATCACCCATTTGTTCTAATCTCCCTAATCTTTGGACTCACCATAACAACTTCAAATGTAGTGTTGGAGATTTCGACATTGGCAATGGTGGCTTCGTTACACATTTCTATTGCATTTAATACTTCTTAGAAGTTTGCTGAAAAATCATTGTTAAAAAATCCAATCCCAATAACTGTCATTCCCGTTTTTCCCGTTCCCGATTTAAAAGTTGATTCCCGTTCCCGATTTGAAAGTTGATTCCCGTTCCCGTTCCCGTCCCGAAAACCTATTCCCGGTTCTCGACTTTACTCGTCCCGAAATTAATTTTCATTCCCGTTCCCGCGGGTACCCGGTCAGATCGGGTCTGACCTCCAATGTGTACGTCGTGTGGAGTGGCGCCTCTGGCGCATAAGAACCATGGTTCTAAGAACCATTGTAACATGGCCTGCGCCTTCCAGGCTGTGAGTAACAAAAACCCAAATAAAAAGTACAAAATCTCAATATAAGATTAGCATTAATGTCATAAATTAATCAATCATCACAATTTATAAAGTTAAATCTTTATTAGACTTTTAAAAATCTTGGTTAAAATACTTTATACCATACAAATATCTTATATTCTTGTTAGTGATGTATTGATACACTATCTTATACTATATAAAATACAAATGGTATTTATTTTCAAAAATGAATGCTGTATTTAAAAAAATATACTCTCAATTGAATTCTAGTTCATGAAAAAAAGACAAACTAGAAATAAAAAATTTAAAACACAATTCTTAAACTCCGAGTCAGCAGAGTGTATTTGAAACATCAATTATTCAAACAACTGAACGATAGATATTTTAGTTTATCCTTTTAATTGTATTTTATATTTTTGTTGCATATGCTTTTTACCATTTTTACGCTTAGAACTTATTTACTACTCCATAAAAAAATTAATAACTCTGGATTGCAGACTTTTAATATCAACGCGGGGTTTTGTAAAATCGAAATCATTCCGAGAGGGATATAATAAAACTGCCATGGAATGTATAAATCATCATCTTTTGCAAGGTTTACAGGAGTTTTCAAACCGCATAGTGTTTTAGTAGCTAAATAAATCTACAAGAACTCACCCATTTTGCCTCAGTAATCTTTTTTATGTGTTCTTTAATTTAGCCTTCCTTAAATTAGAGACTAAAAATTCAGTTTTGATAATTTATTATTTTTAACTATTAGTTGAAAATAATTTAAATATATAGATTTAACAATTTTGAATAAAATAAAATGAAATATTATCTAGCTTATTGAAACAAACAGTCTGTTTGGTTTTTACGACTATCGCAAAAATGTGAAAACTTGAAAATGAAGTGCTTAGTGTTTTTATATTTTTATTTAAAAACCATAAAAATAATATTGGAATATTAAATCTTGTAATAAGAAAGAGATTCAAAATGAAAAGAATTACTCCGCTTCATAAAGATAATTAAATATTAAGTAAAACCTCTAATTCTTTCTAATTAAATCAAGTATTCTAAAAATAAACTTTAAAACTGTTGAGTTTTATCATGAACAATGAAAAAGTATATACATTTTAAGTTCAATTAATTACGAACTTCTATGAAATGAACCATTGTAATGAAGCAGAGTTTTCATTTAGCATCTTAATCCAGATTTATGGACCAAAACGCACGTTGGCAACAGCTTCAAGCATTGCTTCGTGACTTTTTTCAAAAATCTTTGTGCTATTTAGAAATGCATGAAATGGAATTGAATAAAATTTTGATAATTTTTAGTTTTGACCGGGTTTATATTAACAAATTGTACTCAATTTTCTTATCAGAATCATTTTTTTGACCTTGGAGTATTTATACATTTATTAAGGAGGTTTTCATCGACTAATTGCATTATATTTTTTGTCATTTTGAATATCGTGTGAGAAGTTTAAAATTTTCCAAAAAATAGATAACTTTAGAAAAAATTTAAAGTTTTTTTAGTAACTAAAAAAAATAAAACTAGATGAAGAATAAGTTCCTACAAGTTTAATGTTTTTTTACTAAAAGTTATTTTTGTTTGACCTCGTGAATTATATTCATTCAACATGACTCTTTCTCTTTTACATAACTGTAATAATCTTTTTAAGCATTATTTTTAGGTCTAAAAATTGATAACCCGAAAGATAAAAATAAAAATGTTCAACACCTGCTTTTTTGTGTGCTTTTTATAGAAACTGAAAAGCTTCCGAAAAAGCGCGTGAACGTTGAAAATTATTCGGTAAAGGTGTCATAAGCCATTTTACACCACGAAAATAGTTTTCAACATTCACAAATGACAATTTAGACGTCGATGACATGCTCTGCAGCATAAAACATTCTGATTAAATTAAAAAAGTTTTAAAGCTTTTTGAAAAAGATCGCAGAACATGTAGTAAATTAGGTAAAAAAAATAAAATGCGGTCTTAAAAAGATTTTTTACCACTTTCATTCACTGGGGTTTGGCCAACAAGCTCAATGAAAAAAATAAAAAATTGTTTCAAATCGCTTTTCAGTATCTCGACAGCCATTGAGCCGCATGCGTTAAAAACAACGGTTTTAAACCATATCGTCATGGGAGAAAAATATGATGCTTCTACATATGTATATAAATATACATAAATAAAAAACAAAGAAAGTAGTGAGTAGTTCCAGTCAAGAGTTGAGAAAAATTTATTCACTGAATGAGCATGTTGTTCGAAGGAATGCTCAAAAAATGTCACGTTCAACAAGAGACTCTACTAACCGAGCTAAAAAGCATTTAAAATTGGCTGACAGGTAGAGGATGCCATGAACAGCATTTGAGAACTTAAAACCGACTAATATTAAATAGGATTATCTCCAAATAAACATATTTAAAAAACGGTAAGAACTCATTCTCCAACTGAAAGTTTTATTTTTTAATTTACTTTTTGTACAATTTTATTTTACAGAAAAAGAAAACTTTAAACTATTCAAAAACAGTTAGTTTTTCAACTAAATTATGCCAATCTCGCCAAATTTAGCAAGTTTATTTTAAAATTATATATAATATAATTATATATCTATTTTATGCACTGGATAAATATTATTTACGAATAAAAAGTAGATTATACATCTTGGGTTTACAATTAATGGAAAAATATATAAAGAATAAATAGTTAGGAAATTTTTTAAGAATAATTGATTTTTTTGTTTGCGACAATGAAACTCTCTCATGGATCATTAGTAGTTTAATAAATCAACATATTTTATCACATCACTTTTATCATCCATCATTCTTTCAAAAACATAATAACCGCACCAAATGATAGATTTCTTATACCAAGGTTAATGGGAGAGAAAAAATTTAAACACTCTTTTATTTTTCAAATGTTTTCACAAATTTTCATGAAGGTTTTGTAAATTATTTGAAAAAAAACGCAAAGATTCGAGACTTTTTAAAATTTTAATATTAAATATCAATGAAGTGTGAAAAGCAACATAATTTTTTTACAATTAAGATTTCAGTGAAAGTAGTTTACATTTTTTTCCATAAGCTCATCATCAATATTTTACACCTTTCGTTTCAAGATTGAAAAGCTTGAACCACTTTCATTAAACTTTGTATGAAACTAAATTTACTTAATATCCTTTCATGAAAATCAAATTCAATTTTCAGCTCGCTGAATAGCCTGAAGGATACAACGCTAGCTGCGATATTAATTCCTGGTCACATTACTTATTCATAACGAAGAAAAACAATTTAAAGTTTTCAAAAAAATCGTTTTCAAGTTTTTCTTAAAATCATTTTTTTGAAACAAGATAGACCAATGATTTTTTTGTAAAGATGGTTACGATAGTATTAAGAATGATGTTGACGATTATTTTTATGGTGCTTATGTATTGAAACTAAAATGAGTATATAAATATTGTTCATAGATTGTTTTATTTGAAATAAATTTGAAATGTTAATCTTTAGGATAAGTATGATAAGATAGAATCGTGAAATAGAAACTATGCATATGATAATGACATGCTTTCTAATTTACTGTGATCCAGTCACGCATCAGTGAGGACTCAAGTTCTTAGTTTTCTTTACGTGAAACCTGCTAGTTTGCGCAGTTTTCGAAAATCCAAAAAAATAACATGACATAATATTGGATATATTACAATCCATTATAAAATATTATAAAATATTTAAATTCAAAAAATTGAAAAATAAATTAATGTTTGAATCAATCCTATAATTTACCACATTGTTTATTTATTTAGGCTGAGATAATAAATTTATACAATACAAACAACGACGAGTATTATTAACGTGGCGTAAACCCGGACGGGCTTTAAGACCACGGAAAGATTAATGAGGTGAAAGGGTGGCTAAATCATTAAATACTTGCGACTTAGAGCCATAGGTCGTGGGTTCGATCCTTCACACCCTAGTAGCCGAACGTTCTTGGAGAAGAGATGGGTGCCGCTAAGAGCATTTCGAGCATTGTAAACGAAATTTTAAGCAAATTAATTTCTCTTTACGGTCAGAATGTTATTGGAGACGTTTACGTTTACATAATGATTGTAGATGTTATGTTATTAACTGAAACTATAAAAAGTCTTATTTACAAAAATTGTATGCGTTCAAATTTATTTTTGACAAGTTTCATTCTATGGAAAAAATATACAATAAAATTTCCGCTTTAAAATGTTCACTAAAATGTTATTCAGCAAAACCTAGAAAATATAATACTTGAATTAGTAAAGAAAAATTAGGTTTTGAAATTTTCACATTTTGCATGAATTAAATAAAAATTGCAATTAAAAAAAAATCTTTTCTAATGAGTTGAACGGAAACTCAGCTAAATTAATCATGAAAGTTGAAATATAATCTAGGTTATGTTATTCCAAAAATCTTTTTTTCAGGTTTTAAAAAGTTAATAATTTGATAAATTATTCATACTTCAATATGCACGTCTAAAAAATATCTTCACATGGTATAATATCCTTAGTGGACAGAATAGGAATCAAATTGAAGTAAACATTTTTTTGTAAAAGAAGAAAGCTTGAGAAATTGAATTTAAGTTTTCATTAGTTTAAAGAGTAAAAAGTTGAGAAAACAAGAAATACCGTTGAAACTATAAAATATAAAATAAAAATCATGCGTGATATGAAACCCACTTTAACAATTTTCCTAGATTTTATTATTAAATTAACTTGAAAGTTTTCTCAACTTCAAAACAATTCTAAAAAATTAATAATTGCAAAATTCAAAAGTTTTTTTTTACATTATATTTTTTTGTAGTAACGAATTTTGCCAAGTTTTGCTGTTGAATTACGTTGTATATGCTCAAATAAAAGGCTTTATTGCATGATATTAACCGCATTCTGTTTTCCATTGTCATGAAAATATACCATGACCAATCTTAATTTATTTATTACTTCTCTTTTATAATAAACAATAAACTAAATATGGGTCCAGAAAATTATGTTCTAACGAATAATTCTAACCATGCATTGCTGCCTAGACATATTGTTGAAACGAATAAATATAACTATTAAATGTTTTTCTACGTATGTTTTTAATTTTTTCGGTTTAAAATGTGAAAAATTGGTTCGAAACAGTGGAAAATAATTAGCAAAACACGTATAAAAAAACCGACAAATTACGGTATTCTTATCGGATTGCCTTTGAAACAAAGTATATCTATATGTACATGTCAGCATTGAATACTTTAATAATTTTAACTATTTCTTCGCTAAATTAAAAAAAAATACTAGAATTTTTTTTATTCTATTAGAAAATATCAAAACGTTCATTTTCAGGAAAAAAGTTTAAAAACAACAAATTTCAGTGTTTTCCAGTGAAAAAGATTTTACTAGTGTATTTGATGATTGGGTTTTTTGCTGAAACTCTTTTTATTGGATATTTAGTCTTGAAATAAAATCTGTTTGCAACATCTTGAAAAAATCTGTAATAATAAAAGCATTAATTAGATTTCAATCAAACAGAATAAAATAACAAAGCTAGAAAAATTTACAAAAATCTTAAATTTCAAAAGTATTGTTTTGAAACTTTAAAAACGCGTTTTTTCTGTTCAATGAACACGTCAAAGCAAACAAATATAAATTATAAAAGTATGTTTTAAAATTAAACTTTTACATTTCAATTTTATATGTATAACCAAATGTTTAAATTTTTTTTGGTTACATTGATTATCTTTTTCATTATTCTCTTAGTACTTTTACTTTGAATAGAAATGAACAGAATGGAAAAATTAGTTTTAATTTTTTAAAAACCTTTTGATTCTTAATGCTACTTTATAAACTAAAACACAAATACAACATGGCAATAATAATATGAACACAAAAAAAACACTGGAACACAAAATGGGCGATCTTGTATTCGTAATAATCCAATTACAACTTTAACTGTTTTTTAAAGAACCCTAGTGGGACCATTTACTGCAACAACTTCATAATTGATTTAGTTGACTAAACTGTTTTCAGAGTTTTCTGTATTTTAACTTGGTTTTTTTAAAAATTTTAGAATTTTTATTTATTTATTTATAAAATATTTAGAGTTTTTAAATTGCATTATTAATCGTTACTTTAGATAAAGCCCTAAAGAACTTAAAAGAAGCTTTAAAGTGAATTCAAGAATAAGAGATTATGTTTGAATGTATGAAGCAGTTAAGATAAGTATTGAAAATTGTATCAAACAGCAAAAGTTATTAAAACTATATTTTAACTTTTAGTCATTAGATTTTTAAATGATAATAAAAAAATGGGAATTTTAGCTTTTAAAGTATCAATGTAATTTTCGTACTTTCCAATTTTACGATTGTAAGAATGCAATTTGCTGCAAAAAACTAACTTTGAAAAAATGAAATAATAATAGTAAAAACAATAAAATTTTCCGGATTATAGTTCTGAAATAATATAAAGATAAATAAAAACATTAATATTATGGTTTTTGAATTTTAAACACAAATGTGAATAATGCAAACACGCTAAAACTATGGATGGCAACGGGTCAAGTACACAAAAAAACATTTTGAACTCGAATAAATACATTTTTTTTACAAAATAAAATTAAATAAATAGAAAAAGATTCATTTCCATGAGCAGGACACTATCAGCAATTTGTTTGGTATCCAGGTCTATTTGGACACTGAGTTTTGGGTCCGTTGGATTTAAGGAGACTTCATCCTAGAAGACTTCACTCTGGAGATTTCATTCTGCTGAGATTTCCTCTTGTGGATATTTCATTATGTGAAACTTCAGCTTGAATAAATTCGAAATTTATTTATTAAATATTCTTAACTTTCTTAACTACTGTAAAAATGCTAAACAAAGAGTATAAAATACCAAGAAAAATTAATTTTGATGATTGGAAGGCTAATTCATTATGAAAAGTATTATGATAACTGTAATTTTAACTTTAGGAAATAAGAAATAATTATAATTAACCAATAATTTTGCAATTTATCTAAATAATTTTAATAGTTTAGAATAATTAATTTGTTGATGATTTTATTTATTTAGGGTGAAGTTTCTTATTTTGAAATCTCGACAAGATAAAGTCTTTTAGGAGGATGAATCCGCATACCAAAATAATAAGTAAGAAACTTTTCTATAACAAGCTTCAACATGGTGATGAAAGATAATTTCTTGAAATAGTTTGCACTTAAATCAGCACTTGAAACAATCGTCAAAGAATCGAACCACTTTCACGTTCCTCGCTATGTATTGCGAACCCAAAAAGGAACATGCGAATAGAACCTCAAAAAATTGAGTTATTTTCAAGAAAATTTCACTAAAAATATACATTCGACTTCAAAACTAAAAGTATGAAAGCTGAGACGCATTTTGTCAGAATGAGTTAAATCTTTTACCGAAAATTAATCCGCTTTTCAAAAACCAAGTGTATCTTCTTTGTGCAAAAAATAAAATTCTAATTGCAGACATTTTTTCGATGAAAAGGATGTTAAAAAATAACGAAATATAATTTTTTTAAACTTAAGAGAGTTTTAAGCAATTAGTTTTTTCGAATGAATAAAAGGTTTCCAACCTCCATTTTTGTGTCGGGTTTTATCAGTTTCAAAGGAATGAGTAGTATTTTTGACATACAGAATTAATCTTTGTTTTATCATATTTTTATTTTCAGTGTTCATCAAGTCCTATGTGAACGCATTGCACTTTTCAAATCGATGATTATGCCTCCCTACATTAAAAGAGTGAGTGTTTTTGAGAAAAAATCGCTTTATCGACTTTTAAAAAAAAGTATAGTTTATCTTTTGTATTTTTCAAAAAAGCTGTGGTGTCAGATTTGGCTTCCAAAGCTATATGCGCTTTCAAGGACCTCAATCCCAAAATCATCTGATGATTGGAGTGGTTCTCGTTTACTAAAGAACAAAGGGGGTTTTAACTCATAAAAAAAGCTTATTTTTTAAATTTGTGATAGAAAAAGGCTTGAATTTTCTTTTTAAATTTAACATTTTACCAAAAACAAAAAGTATGATATTTTCAACCATTAATTAGTTTTAATAACGTACAATCTCTTTTCAAATAAAAAATAAAAGTAATTTACGAGAAAATAAAGAAATAAAATAAAAAATCTTGGTAATTCTAGCCTATAAACGCGTTGATAAATAAAAGTTGTATAAACGCAAGCATAAAAGTCAACAGACAGATCCGTCTGGTGACCAATGGCTCAAAGAGGCTTTGACGTCGACTTGATAGCCGTTTGCAGGGTGAAAAAGAATTCAGGGATGGTGGAATTAAAAAAAAGAATAAATGGATTGATGCCATGTAAACTATCGTTCAAAACACAAAAACAGAATATGAATCAAAATAATAATTTTTAACTTTTAGAGTTCATTATTTTTGAAAACATAAAAATTTTATAAACTAATATAGTTAATTATTTCAGCTTTAAAAATTTCGGAAAAATTGGGTTTTCATGGGAAACTTATAAATAGATTATTCAATTATAAAATAAATAAAAATTTTCACCGAAAAGCAAATCAATATGAAGAGTAAGTGTTGTAATGGAAACTTTTCTAGAACACGGTTTTATGAGTTTCTATTAACTTTTCGGCATAACTAAGGGCTTTTAAGTTCTTTTTACTTCTTTTTTTTTAGCCAGGGCTAAAATTGAATAGTAAAAATACGTAAGAAATCACTTACGTGACATTTTAAACTTAATTATTTCAAAAAAACTTACATTTTGAAATACTGTTTACCATTATTTTTATTTATAAACTCTCGCAGTGTCTACCATAACTTTCAATGACAATTCACAGCACATTTACGCTGTAAGTCTTCCTTTATTGCTTACACTAGAACTCATCACATCTTTCCATTTTACAAAGATTACGCCGAACTTCTATTCAAATATTGTCCACGATCAGATGCTTAAACTCTACCACCCGGCAAGAATCCTTTCAAGCTGCGTGTGTCCGTGCGTGTAATGCGATTCATTCAATGCGATTTGCTTTTATGAATATTTACTATCATAAATTTCATTTTGTAACTTACTTTTGTATTTTCATACTCCCTACTTTTTTAATCTTTTATATTTTAAAAAGATTTTATTTATTTATTATACACTCACTAAAAAATAACACTCGAAATCATACTTAACGACTTCATTATTGAAATACACAACACAAATCTCAATACCAGGGGACCTCATAACTATAAATAATAAAAGGCAATAAAATTCACCTTTCTGGTTGAGGTAGGTGATGTTAGAACAGTGTTTGAAGTGGAACTGGTATTTGGAGATGCCAACACAAGGCTTCGCGTACGAGATAGACTGGCCACAAAAGTTATTGTCTCGGTCGTTGTAGTCGAAGTAGTATGCCCCGTGAAAAGGGCAACTTATTGGAATCGCTGGATCTGTAGATGGAGAGATGGTAAAATAGTTGGCGAGAGATGCTAAAGATCGTAAGTGAGATAGTGTAGGAAAAGATTTGTAAAATATAATGTTTTTCAATCGCTAAAAAGATCTAAACATCGTTTTTAAAGTTTTGTTTTGTTTTTTGGTGCTAATAATAAAAATGTACAAAGAAATTTCTTCGGCCTATTGAACGGTAATTAAATTAGTTTGAGTGCTATTTCCGTGCATGGGTGGTTGTTTGAGTGATTGGCGAGTGGAGTTCTGGAGTGACTGAGCAATTTTATGATTGATCAAACAATAAACTTCGAAGTAGGTTGTGTGATTGATGCACTGAAAAATTGATTGAATTATAGATTATTGACCGCATGAGAAGACACAAGATAGATGGAAAGCCTGATCAATCAGTCATTTCGATCAGATACGCTAATTTAAATTATAGAGACTCTTTTTACATGAGCTCTATTAATTAAGAATAACGTTTTTGAAAACTGAGCAAAAAAGTCTGAAACACTAGACTTTATTACTAAATTATTTCAAAGATAATTTAGAGGATCTTGGTGGGAGCAGTTCGTTAGTACACATTTTCTGTTTGAAAAGCTAAATTTTCAATGAAAATGATCATAAACTACAAGTTTAATTAACCCAGCAAACAACGGTATCCATGTGGCATGAAAAGTCAAACAAGAGCTCACCTCGAACCAATGTGTTGAACTGCGTTTCGACTCGGATCTGACTGCAAATGGTAGTCTTGTGGTCTCCAGACAAACAAAAAGCTAAGAATGGAAAAAAACAACAAAATTATATTATTAAAAAGAATAATATTATATTTTTTGTAATTTCAATAAAATAAACTATTGAAAAAAGGGTTGTAACTTTTTATATATTTCAATGAGGCTTCATGAAAATGTTTTACTGAGTTCTATTTTTGAAACGTTTTAAAATAATATTTTATTAGTGGATAACAAAAAAAGATGTTCAATACTTTACCTGTTTATTAATAATTGAAATAAGTTTGAAAACATACATTCCCTGTATTGAATAAGATTGGGATGTCGACTGAGCATCAACAGGCATTGATAACAAGTTCTGCCCCTTTAGGAAGAAGCATATAACTGATTTATTAATCATTAAATATTTTTTAATGAGTCATAAATGCTTTTTCAGCTATATTTTAATCAAATATAGAAATCATAAAATGTATAGTGACTTTAAGCGATTTTTTTATTTGGGCTGCATTAAATAGTAATGAAACGATCTATTTTTATTTAGGAATATCTCAGATAAAACAGTTATCGTAAACAAGAAAAAAAGAATAAACGGATATTTTAATGCTGGCAAAAAAGATAAAATTAATGACAAGAGGTTAAATGGCTGTGCGTAATATAACGAAACTTGAAGGCTTTTCAATTACTAAATTAGCATACTACCGTCAAGCAAACTCGCCACTCGATTGATGGTAAAAACATTGAATGGAATATTCTCAAATACATGAAAAAATCGGCATTCTGAAAATAACCATCGTGAAATAATAACGAGGTTATGCTAATTCTGGGCTTTAGTCTGAAGTAATGGTGCTATAGAGTAAAATAATTATAACGGGCTAATGTGATATAACAGAAAGGCGCAATTATCTTATTAAAAAAACAAAACAAATTTTTGCACTTGTTTTGAAAATCGGATTTTTATATTAATAATTTGTTGAATATATGTTTATAATAAAACTTTTTATGATGAATTCTTCAATAAAAAGTTTCAAAATGTTCTAAAATATAATAACTCTATTTTTTTAAAATAATTTGACAAAAATATTTTGAACAATGACTCATTTAACGAGTTGCGTTTTTTTTCATCCACCTAAAAATATCTGAGGCAAAAAACAAATCTGAAAAACGAAAATAATCGTCATTATCAATGTCGTTTGTGCAACAGCTATACAGTTTATCAGTGTAATGAGTGTGCTGTTGGAATTTGCGTTAAATGTTCAGCTTTGTACCATAACACTAATTAGAATTATAAAGAGAAATATTTTGATTATTAAAATAAGTATAATTTTAACCCTTTTTGAATTATTTGTAACTCAAATTTATTTCTTTTTTAACAAATAGGGTTTGAATAAAATAATTTATGATGACTCTGAAGAAAACAAATTAAAACGAAAGTTTTTGAAAATACATCAATAAGACAAATTATTGGTTTATAAAGTAATATTTAGGACTGCGATAGACGCAAATTCAATAAAAGTAGATAAGTCTGATGCAATGGAAAAACAAAAAAGGCACAAAGACTGAGCAATTGAATTGATAAGATGCACTGAAAAAAAGAAGAAAAACAGACGTTGCATGGCAAGAATAAAATAAAATTAAAAAGAACGGGTTTGTATATTAGTCAGATCACGTACGAAGCAGTCGGATTAACGGATTAGTGAACAGAATTGTCATTGTCGTTTTTGTACTCTTATTAAGTTTTCTTTGTAAAAATTGGATTCGAATATAATTTTTATCATTTCGTTGTACATTTCCGTAAGGAAAACCATTTAGTTAACTTTTTCCGCCGATTATGTCAGTTATAATGTTTCGATTGATCGCAGTTCGAAGGCTTCCATTTTGAAGTGAGAAGATGACAAATTAAAAACTCATTTGGTCAAATAAAAATAAGTTGAACAAATACAATTTTTTGAAGAAGTAGGAAAAAAAATTTAACAATATATTTATTTAAACACTTGACATGAAAATTATGAAATAAAAAACATTTAATTTAAAAAAACTGGCAAAGAAAAAGAAAATAATATGAAAATAATTTAGAATAAAAAAAAAAGAAAGTGAGATGAATGGATTGAATAAGTAAGGGACAATTATACAAGGCACGCCAGACTTGCAATCAACTGCTACAAGGCTCTGCACAATGACAAATCTTCACCTTACGACACTACTTCCCCCCTCATTACCTTACACCCTACGTCAGCAAAAACAATCCGCTCGATAAATTAATGATTACAATAACGAAGAGATTATGTATGCCATTTTTACGCTTTTTTTTATTCGATGATTACCATAAGCTCTTTTATGTGTCTGTCCGAATAATGATTTTTCATGAATGGACATTTAATTGTTTTAACAATCGAAGGTTTCATAATCCCCAACCAGTCAAATATTAATACCCTTTCAAAGTTGTTTAATGATGGTTTATTAAATAAGAAGTATAATCAGTCAAGCTAAGCCTACATTCATCATTCATTACCCTGAATGTAGTCTCATCTCGCACGTCGCTTGCAAAACTACTTAGAACATGCCAGCTTTTTTATTTAGTTGTTTTTGGGCATTTATTTATATTTAAAATATTGTTATAAGCTAAAAATAAAATAATTAATTTATTAATAATCGATTTTTTTTCAATTATTACTGCAGATTTGTATATAAAATGTATTTTTAATATTTTTAGAGACTTTTTATTCACAATTTATTTTTATATTTTAGTCTCTTTCATCTGAATTTTAAATAATATTAAACTTTTTCTTTTACTTTTAGTAGAATTTACTTATAAAAATTGTAAGAAACTTTAAAAAAATTTTTTTTTAATTTTTAGCTTAAATCTATTCTCATACTTAAGATGATAACTGACGGAAATAGTAACTTTGAATACAATTGGCATCAGATTCCTCCAAATGCAATTGAGAGTCTGTCAATGAGAGCCAGACACGAGAGCAAGAAGATGAATGGCCAAATGAAATATTTTGATTGAGATGATGGCAATCTTTTGATTAACAAGACAGGTTTTTGGAGTAATTTTGACCATGGAAAGATCTATGCTTTAGCATGCAAGCTTTTGGCAAACCTATTTTATTCGAATTTATTCTTTAGACTTCGCAAACCTAAAAATTTATTTTTTAAACTTCTAAATAAATTTAGTTTTTCATTTATTTTCAATTAATAAAGCTTCCTGAAAAGTTAATTAAAATAAAACTTACAGAGCTTAAAATTGTAGCGCTAAAAATATTTAATTAAAACATGGGTGAGAAAGTTCGCGTCTTATAGAAACGTCTCGAAAATACCTTAACAGTTTAAAAAAAGTTTAGAAGAAAAACGTTTTTAATTAAGTTTACACTTAGAAAAATAATTTCCACATTTTTTTCACGTAAGTCTTTCTTATCCTCTCATCTCCATGATAATAAATTATACAGCAAGAAACATTAGCATATTTTTTTGAAAATTAATTTTTGTAGTTGTGAGATTTTTTAGTCATCATTAAATTTAAAGTTTAATTTAAAAAAGCTTTCTAAAAAGTTCTATTTATCTTTTTATTAAAAGATTTTTATACCCTCATTTCTACCAACTTTGAAACCAAGGCACAAATCGATAGTTTTCACCAAACAAATCACCAAAATTTTTTTGGATTAAAGTAGCTAAAGTCTTTTAATTCATTCGTTTTTCCCCATAAATCAGTGACTCTAAAGAATTGCTTACGGTTTTCAGATCATAAATTTTTCAATGGGCTTCCGTTTAATCTAAGAAATTGCTATTTACAACTGTCAATGTTCAAACTCTGATAATCCTTTTATGTATATTTTTTCTGTATTAAAAACAAAATGTAAGAAAATTCTTTGTGTTTTATTTTTTATATAAGAAACTTATTTAAATTAAGAGCAGCTTTTCAGTCGTATAAAGCAAATAAATCTTTTCCTTGTTTCTCGTTAAAGCAGTTTTTGAAGTTATGACTCTTTTAAACCTAGCATTAATGATGTTAAATTTTTCAATTAAAAATTTTTTTGTGCTTAAAAAGTTGAAAACATTCCTTCGCTCATTTTTTAGAAACGTGATCTTTAAACGTATCATAATGACAATGCGTCGTTGTTGATTACCATAATGATAGGTCTGCCGGATAAGAATGAAAATTAGATGAAAAACTAATTTAAAAATAAAAAAGTATATATAAAACTTTTTAAAATTGTTATAAATAAAGTTTGAAATGCTGAGGTTAAAATGTGTAGAGGTTGCTGTGATTACGGATAATGAAGATAATGGGCTAACACTGATGCATTGGAAAGTAAAGAACGAAGTTGAAAGGCGTTGCAACGATGCGGCTATTGATATATGAAAAGTAAAAGTAATGGGCACTGAAGAATAGCGGCAACAAAGTAAGAATTGAGACAGATTTTTTACCAACAGTGGGAATGCTAACCGCTCTAATATTCTTGCCCTTCAATAGCATAAAACCCATTTGCTTGTCATACAAACACTAAGAACCTTTAATGGTATTATACTTTTATATATTTAGTTTACACTTTTTAAATTGTGCTAATTAATTTTACAAACTTGTAACTTTTATTTTCGTGAAACTTTCAAGCTTTTCTAACCTATTTTAGTCATGGCAAAATACTTTCAAAATTAGGCGACCAACTGGCCGATAGAGGATACAAGTTCACCAGCCAATTTTATCAATTGTTGAATTCAACTTTGAATGATTTTTCAGATTATAATGATAGCATAAAAACTCTAAACTTCAGTGTTCTTCATCTCTCTGCTGGGTCGACAACTGTGGTGGCATCTGTTTTCTAGATGCTCGTTTCAAAAAATTAAGGTTGTTGATGTAAACAACGATTATAATAATATAATAATGATGAGCATTATTTTAGTGGCGTATGACCCGAACGAGCTTCGAGGCCACTTAGGCTGCATATTTCATTTGCGCCTTGTGGTTACTAGGGCATTGGTTGCACTTGAACCTAGGACCTTTCATTATTGGTCAAGCCAAGATTCGTTATCGACACAGCTATCCGTTCACCTAAAGATTCTTAAAACACAAAAACTATCTTTTAAAAAATGTTGTTTTTTTAACTGCAAAAAAAGTAACAATTTGTTAAAACAACATTTTTTTCACAAATTGACTGTTGGTTTTCTGGCTGACCAAGCGGATTTCACTGCTAGCTTTTTTGACCTTTTGTCGGTAAGTCCAACAAGCTGAACCAGGTTTCCCATCACTGCCAATTTCAAGTTTCTGAGTTAAATGTTACTAAAATATTCTTTTTTCTTCAATTTTTGTTGTTTTGGATAAACTTCTTTTCATAGTCATCGGTTTTTATCTATTAATAATTGTTTTTCATTGAAAACATGAAACTTAAAACTGAAATTAAATCTTTGAATAAATTTTATTCGGGTGTTAAAACTTTTTTCACTTTTATAAAAAGCACTTAAACTCATAAATCATTTCGGAAAATTAAAAATAGTATTAATTAAACCTTTTTCATAAAATTATAACTAAAAAAACATGTTATCAAACTTATTCTTTTTGAAATTGTCTATTCTTCAATTTGATGCCAATTCAAGTGCATGTGATATCTACATTTTAAATATTGCTTCATTCCAAATCATAAAAAAACTGTTAAAAACATGTTTAATATGATTTTTAGGCTTCTACCATGAAACCTAAGTGTCATTTTCAAACAGAGAAAAACAAATAGAACAAACAGAAACAAACAGAAGTGCTCACTTGTGATAGAAGATGTAGTAGTCGCTGTGTTCATGCACACAAACTCCCTTGGTGCTGTGGAAGTACGGTTATAACTATCATTTTAATGTTTATCTCTGATAATAAAAAGCAAAACTAATAGAAGTAGTAGTTATGCGAGGTACTTTTAGAATAAAACCTGTAAAACAAATATTTGTGGTAGCAGTAACACTACTGATAATAATTTTTTTATTCGTATTAGTAGGATCAGCATTAGTCAACCTGATAGAGTTTTCTCTGAGTACAACACTTCCAACGACACTTTGAAAGTACCTTCCTCTCCATTCTTCAGGAATCTTGCACCTGCCCTTCACTGCCTCGGCACTTCTCACTGTCCACGGTTGAGGGTCAGTGAGTTTGATATATTTAACCTAAACTTCATAAAAAGAAAAGAAACGACTTAAATCTTTGATCTATGTGGAAGAAATTTTACTGCATTGATATTATATTATTAAGCGTATTCACGTAGTTTAAGAATCACAAAAAACTATTTTGGCAAACATTTTTTCAACATTGATTTTGTTTAATCTGAGTTTAGCTTACAATTTGATTTTAAGCATTTTAAAATTATACTATTTTTTATCACATTCACATGACTCATGATGATATTAATATAATAAGAAAATTTGAATATGATACAAAATATATATAAAAAATACAAAATTGTAACTAAACTCAAAGCCATTAAAACGCTCTTTGGCTTAATTTAATATGAAAAATAGATTAAGGGCTCTTTAAGCGAACAGATTCGATTAGGGATGCATTAGTGAATTACTATGTTTTCTAGCAAGCACTCTGCAAGAAGTTCGTATGTCGTAATGAAACGAGCCCTTGCCATGCATCTCTTTGTCAGATCCATTCGTCGGTTTTCTCGTGATGTTTTACCTTTTTTATTAACTCTGAAAGCTAATTATTGGAGTTTTCGGTATTTTATAGAGAAAGGATTAGTTTACATTTACTTTACATTTTTGAAGCAAAACATTATTATACATTTTAAAAATTCCATTTATTGGCATATTCACATGAATTAATTATAATTCTATTTTTTAGAGAATAATTTACTCAATTTTTTGTGTTTAAGGCAAAACCTAAGTACGAAATAATCTATTTATCAAAAATCAAATAAGCATGAAATTATTGATTCGATAAACCAATTTATGAACTTCGCTAAATGTGTCACAAACTGCATTAGAGCACCCGAAATAAAATAATGGGATAAAAAACACATCAAGACGAGAGAAGATGGATAAATATTTTCCGTAATACGTTTGCAAAAGCAAAACTCGTTTTGGATTAGTCATATAGTTGATCATCGAGATATAAAAGACAGCGAAATGATGTAGGTGACGTAGTAACTAGAAAGCAAAAGACCTCAGTGTTCGCTATTAAGGAAAGGAAGGATGAGTAATTGTTGAATGATGTAATCATGGGAATACAAAGATGCGTGAACAAGAGAAATGCCTTGTGTGTGTGTTTGTGTGTGTGTGTGTGTGTTTGTGTGTGTGTGTGTGTGTGTGTGTGTGTGTGTGTGTGTGTGTGTGTGTGTGTGTGTGTGTGTGTGTGTGTGTGTGTGTGTGTGTGTGTGTGTGTGTGTGTGTGTGTGTGTGTGTGTGTGTGTGTGTGTGTGTGTGTGTGTGTGTGTGTGTGTGTGTGTGTGTGTGTGTGTATGTGTGCGGTGGGGTAGTGGTGAAATTGGAAGCAAGATAGGACGTTTAAAAGGACTTGTTAAACGGATAGCCGAAAAGGTTTGAAAATAGCAACATTTATATTCTTTTTCAAATGCTTAGGGCAGTCACAAAAATGTACTTTAAAATATGTAAAAAAAATATTTAAAGAGTTTGTAAACCAATGAAAAACTTCAAGTATATGTGAAAAAAAGAAAACTAAAATTTAAAATGGGAAAAAGTCTGCGCATAAACGTGTGACAAAAGAGTAAGTTAATGGTCGCACTAGGGTAGGCGCAGGCTTAATGAAATACCCGCGTTACTCGATTCATTCGGCCGATTTACTCCAATAATTGAATGAGGCACTGCTGCGTTCCTTGCATGATTAATGTCGCACTAGCGAGCCTCGAAGAGCCACATCAAGCAGATATGATTTCTATGCTGTCCTTACGCGTGTTCGTTGTGTTTTATCGTTTCTTGCTGATTGCGACGTTACAATTCTTTTAGCTTTGTAAAATAAAAATTAAACTTTTAAATCTATTTATGGTATATTTAAATACCATTTATAAAAGAAATTTTACATAATTTTTTCACGCCTTATGATTGATCAAAGATGAGCAGAATGTGGAAGGATGATGGATGCCAAAAAAGTTGTTAAGCTGATCGTAATGAGGAAAATACGTTGAGAATGCCTAATCTGGAAAAAAACTTCAAGTTACAGTTAAAATGTAATTTAAAAATCCATAAAATTTCAAGCATTAAATAGGATAGTTAATAATAAATAGTTTTGAAAATGGTTTTTGTGTATAAAAAAATATCTTAAAATATAGGCAAAAAACTTTAAATACCTAAATGAAACTAAACGTGCAACAAAATGCAATGGTTGAAAGTGTTATATTTATACAAAAATAAAGCAACTAAATAAAATAATTAATAAAATAACTAAAAAAACTATAATCAAAAAAACCTAAAAGGTTGAACAATTAAAAATATATATAATTCTGTTACGTTAAGTATTTGTCACATCCTTCTGTTATACATTATCTCATTGTACTTTTGATCTTGAATAAGGCTTAAACATGATTCATTATTTTTTCTTTCCAAATATAAAACTTTAATATTTATTTGAAAAATTGTTGGATTTTTTGTATATAGCTTTTTAATGAATTTAATTTTTCTGATTCTTCAAAATAAAAAAATAGCGAAAGCAATTAATAATAACATTAATTATTTTAATAATTAAGAAACTTGTGAAAAACATGCGACATCAAGGATAAATTGTCTAGATTATCCACATTTATTATATTTACAACGAAAGGGTTTGAAAATAATTAGTGATTAAAAAAGTAATTTCGAAGGGAAAAAAATATGACACGTTTTTTATTCTAGAATTTTCATAAATAGACAAATCGAGTTTGAATCAGTTCCTTCAAACGAAACGCTTGCAACTTTAGACTTCACATTTGATTCTCTAGGTTTAAAAAAAAAAAATTTCTTCTCATAAATATATTCATAAACTATTTGAAAAAAATGAAAATCTATCCCATTTTCAAGGTTAATCTAAGCTTTTTTTTAAAAATTATTAAAATGTCGAATTTTCCGAAAAACGCTAACACATAAATTAAATTAAAAATTAATCATTTAAAAATCAACACAAAAAGCTACAGTTTTAGGAATTTTTAAACTTTTAAAGTTCGCATAATTGGATTTGAGATGCGAATTTTAGTTCTAATGGAGTTCTATTGATGTTACTAACACTTTTCTTTCTTTTTGTTGATATTTAAGAGAAAAAACTCAAAATTTTATATTTTGGAAATTTGACTTAATTTAAAAAATGAATTTGAAAATATTTTTATTCTATTGCTCTTTTTAATCCTAGGTCAAAATGACAATTCAGACAATGGAATTATGATCTTAAAGTTGATAAATCCAAGGTTTTAAAGCTTTATTTTTGAAGATTCGAACTTTCAAATCTTCAAATCCTTGATTGACATAAAAAAATGTATTATTAATATAATAGAAACAAAATATTAATATAAACATTCTTGAGCTAAGGACTTGAGAACTTGAGTAAAAAGTTAATAAAAATGTCTTTTATTATTAATCTATTCAATTAAAAAATAAATCCTAAAAGATGAAAAAATTGAACTTTAAGCTTCAAAAAAAAAAAAAACATGATTAAAATTAATTATTGACAAATATTAAATATCATTAATTTAAAAATTAATGTAAAAAAATAAAAAACTTCAAAACATATTAAAATCTATAAAATACGGAGAAAAACTAAAAATTTAAACATAAAAGAAAAAAAACAATGTCCAGCAAGTATGCAAAGATGCCTGGTGAGAAGACAGTGTCTGCTGACATCTCTAATTGATGCACAGCCGCCCTGGCCTGCAAAGCGCTGATGAATATAAACGAGATTTTCCTTCTTTTCCCCAATCTTTTGTTTTTCTTTGATCTATGTTTTCAATTAATTATAAATAAGAATAAAAAAATGTATAGCTTCAATCCTAACTTTAATATTTTTTTAAAAGTTTTATTTCCTTTTATTCTCAAGATTTAGCCGGGTTGAATAAACAATGCGATCACATTTTGTATTTTTAAACCTATTTTAATTTAAACAAACCTTTCAAATAATTCTTTTAACTTCAAGTTTA
This sequence comes from Piscicola geometra, assembly GCA_943735955.1. Lineage (NCBI taxonomy): Eukaryota > Metazoa > Annelida > Clitellata > Hirudinida > Piscicolidae > Piscicola > Piscicola geometra. The sequence goes on from OX030956.1 coordinate 1,096,058, forward strand.
TAAGATTTATTTTATCTTCTTTTAATTTCTTTGTTTTTTGATTGATTATGTGCTCATGATGGAAGTAAAATTAATAAGTTTCATGTTGCAAAAGCCCACTATTCTTTGAAAAGGCAATTCAATCCTCCTTGCAAAGCTATTAGCAGCATCATGCGACTTTGCGTTTCATATCTTTGACTTCAAATGAGTTTCAAAAAGTTGAATTTTAAAAATGTTCAATTTAATATTAATTATGTCTACCATATCAAGTATCATTTAGTGCGATAAAATAATCTAGAATATTTCCAAAAATAATTCTATGAAACAAACCGGATCGAAAAGCAAAAGTAATGGAATTTGAGAAACATTGCCATGGAAAGGATAATGGCTGGTTTTATGATGGATGGACAGGGTGGGAAGGCTAGGTGATTGCGTTTATTACATGGCAAAACGCCGGAGCGCCTCTATCCAATGACGTTGAAGCATGCCTTTTGTATGATGCCGATGCAAAAGTGGATTAGGTGGGAGTTCATGCAGTTCGGAATAAATTAAACTTGTGTGTCGATGACAAAGATGTGTCTAAGAAAGCAGGGAAAGTGATGATTTAGGAGTGTGAGAAAGTGTTAGATCGGCGAGTATTTGCATCTAATCGTAAAACTAAAAGATTTTTCTGTGATCTATTCGAATGGAAAAATTTCCATTTTCCAGGCTTAATATATTGTTTTGAATAACTCAAATAAACTTGCTGATTTTAAATGTCAGGATAAAAACTCTTTAAAAAATAAGCTAACTCAAACATTTAAATTCTAGAATTAATGTATTTGAAAATAGCATCAAAGAAAAAAAACTGGAAAAACTAAAAAGAAAATTTGAAAAAGAAGGTAATAAAAGAGATTGGGGGTGATAACTCAGAAGTGCCTGAAAGGTTATCAAACGTCACATCTCGTTGCTTCCTATCGACACCCTCGCTTTATTCTATTGTTGTTGTTGAAGTTTTTCATGGTTTTGGTTTTTGAAACTCTATTTTTAAAAAAATTTAGTAAAGTTTGGTATATACATTTTTGAAAAATGATTTTTACTTTAGAAGTGAATCATTCATTCATTTTAGCGTCATCACTTGATTACATTTTTAACTCCAAACATTGAGAAATTTTCAAACAAACAAAAATTGCATTTATTGCCTTTTTGAACTAACAAACTATAAAAATAAAAATATAGTTTTACTTCAGCTGTAAGAAGATCATTAAAAATAACGAAGAAATTAAAAAAATGTTTTCAATTAACAAAATGTTTCTATTTTTTAGGTTCTTTTAGAAAAACCTATAAAACACACTAATGGTGTAATAGCTCTTTATTTTACTAAAAAAGTACTTTAAAAAAAAAGTATATTTAAACCAAAATCTGTTGCATAAAAATTGTACATTCTTTGCGTAAATAAAAAGAGACAGAACTAGAAATTAAAAGGTCATAAAAACGTTCGCAACATATCACTTAAAATAACATAATCACCATAAAATCAGAGAGCGTGCTGCAAAAATTAAATGGGTTCCTCCATAGAAAGTGTCGGAATAATTGAAAAAGAGTTTATATTAAAGTTACATGCATTCAAAAGAACTTAAATAAATCTATGAAATGTGACTTTTCCTATAATTTAAAGCTTCTAGGAATGCTTAATATTTCAAAATCAGTCTTTTATTTGGCATGGTTCGAAGCAGAAAGAATAATCTTTACAATTTAACGAAAATGATATATTATTAGGTTTATGATTAGGCAATAACTAACTTTTCTGAAAATAGTTTTTCCTTGTATAAAACAAAAATATTGAAGATATTGGGGAATATAAACGCAAGAATAAATCATTGACATAACACAATTTATGAACGGAAGAGCTGATATGATTAATAAAAAATATTAATAAAATAGGTTTATTGTTAATAATGTTTTTAAAAATATCATAAAAATTACAAAATAATTACATTAAAGGTAGGTAATAAATTGCAATGGAAAGAATGAATATTAGCTTAGTAATTGGATAACGGGGTATTGAGATTGGTGTGCACTGCATTTAAAGATTTTTTTAGATATTTTATATTATTTTATTTGGTTAAACTTTTTGTTTTTTTTAACTATTTTTCTTTTTTTTCTAAAAGTCTTTTTTGTCTTTTATAAAACAACTTTTATGTTCCAGTGGACTTCTTTGAAACTTTTCTCTAAAAATAACTTTTTCCAACTTTCTAACATTTATTCATGCGTTGATCAATTGGATTAAAAATATAAATAAAAAAACGCTGCAATTTGGTTTTGGCATAATCGAGATTGCAAAAGCAAAATATTTCTTATACTATTTCAGTAAAGAAAAAATTGAACAAAAATTTTCAAAAGAAAGAAAATAATAAAAAAAAATTTAAAAGAAAGAAAATAAAACAAAAATTTTCAAAAGAAAGAAAATATAACAAAAATGATATAAAAAGCTCCATATTAGAGCTGAAACAAATACCTTATTACTAGTCCATCAAATACGAATAATTGGATCAACTATTCAATCGAATACGAAAACGAATAATGTCCCCTGTATTGAATAGATCTAAAAACAATCCTAATGTCGACTTTACGCTGAAACTTTTTTTGAGAAAAAAATGCTTAAAAATTATTATCTTAGCCAATAATAATGCGATTTGAACGGATATCACGTGACCACTAACGTATTTGGTCTAACTGCAACTATTCGGCTTAAAATGAACCATTATAGTCTATTTGGTATTTTAACGAATAAAAATCAAATATTTAGTAAAGCTGTACTAAAAATAATTCATAAAGAATAGCTATTATCCCTATAATAGCTATAATAGCTATAAGTTACGTTTCAAGTCACTTTATCTTTTTTTCTCTTCTATTTATACTCCGATTTCAAATTTTTTAATTTAAAAAATGCATGGGTGAAGCTTTATTAAATACTAAAAGCTCGATAATAAGAGCTATGGCTTGGTGATAGTTACATTTCACAAATTATCTTTTTTTAAACTAGTGCATCTTTAAAACCTACACTTTAATTTCAAGAAATAGTCCAATTTAGCCGTCCAGAATTAAACTTCTCTGGTTCATTCTCGCATCAACACTCGTGTTTCTGGTTTTAGTTCTCAGCATCGTTAAATTTTCTCATTTAGAATATCTCTGATTTGAATTCTTTTATGCTTTAAGCTCATTTCATCCACAAATTCTATTTCAATTTATGGCTGTCAGAAACTTATGAATAAATATTTGAGTATTTGCTCACATTTTGTTTCAACTTTTTTTCCAAAAAAAAATTTAATATCAAATTTTTGTGTGGAAAATTATAGTTTTTCAAAAGTTCAAATGAATCAAGAAAAATATTTATTGATTTTGTACGTTTTTTTCTATAATCCGTCAAGCATAATATGAATCAACCGATCCTCAGATATCCTTTTTCTTTCTTATCTACATTTCCACAAACATCAAAAATTGTAATCTTGACATTTAAAACAAACTAACATCAATTTCAACCTATACTAATCACTCATCTTAAATGTTTGCATTATATTAATAATAAATTTAACTTATTTTCAATTGTCATAAATTATGGTAAACTATTGTGATATATTAAAATTATAATAAATTTGATAAATCATCAAACAAATGCTGACCGGAAACTCCAAAAGTTTGGAAGGCTAACGTGAGATAACATTCAAACAAACATTAGCTTTGCACTAGATATTCTAACGCCTAGAAAATACCTAAACACATATACACACATAGAGACACATAGACGTGTATAGGCGGACAAACGCACGCAGACACTCAAAGACACATAAGAACAAATAAAAAGAACACTAACACATAAAGGAACACGTGAAAACATACGATGAAACAAAGCTAATAAGAATAAACACACACGGATGAACGTAAAAGCGATGAAACAAGCATAAAAAGTTTAATTCTACGATTAAACAAATTAAAAAATTTCCCTCGAGGCAAAAATAAAAGAACGTAAATTTAAAAATAAATTTAATAACGATATTTTATGCAATAAAAAAAAAGCTCTTTACGAGCGTGGTTCTCTTTTTATTTGTTTTAAAAAATCAAACAATTGGGAAAACTTGTTTTTAATTAAAATACAGAATGTACTTTTTCAAATTAATTTTTTTGCAAACAGTTTTAAGCAAAACTTAAATAAAGTTGCAATTCAATTTTGAACCAATTTACTTTTCAATGTTAGTTAGTTATAAGTACACCATGTATAAATAAATATTTATTTTATGTTTAATGTGATATCCTCGTGAGCGTGTATCGCAATTCATCGAAGATTTAAAATATGTAGATCATTAAGAGTTGAGAATCAGATAGTTTTCCCATCTTCAAAATCATTATCAGCACTGATATTGGATGCAGCATAATCATCATCAACCTTAATCCATTATAGAGTGCAAAAGCATATATTATAAGAAACAGAAAGATTCTATTCAAGAACAGCCTGAAACCACGAAACACATACCTTTCTATAGTTTCAAAGTTAATTAGACACTTGTTCACTTTCATTTACAGTGAATACGCATACAAACATACAGAGCCAAACAAAAGAATACAAAAACGTAGGTGTCTATTTCTAGAGTTGGGTAACGTGATGCTTTGGTAGTGAGATAAACGAGTGTGATGGCTAAAATAGATACACTTTTTTATGTAAATGATAAAATACTTGACTATAAGGTATTTTCTGATTAGATGAATGCAATTAGATTTATTTTCTCGGTTAGTTATAATATTACAATAACAATTTTAACCTAATTAATAAATCGATTTAGCCATTAACGAAGTATTTTGCATAAACAGAGACCTAAAAGGGTGTTTCTATTGTGGAACACGGTCATTTAGATGCATTAGATGTGTAAAACTAATTTATGATGTCCAACACTAGCCGCAAATCAGGCAAATGACTCGGAACTAATGGCGCTAGGGTATTCAGTTAACTGTTCCTAATATGCTTTACGAAAATGCATTACCAGGAATTGAATAGGAAATAAATAATACATTTTTTATTTTAAAACTGATCTTTAGGAAAATTGTTGCTAAACTAAACACTAATCAAAATGATATTTTCTAGAAAGAAATGAAACAAAAATCAACATTTAGAACATTTGGTTTTATTTGAATATCGATATTCTTAAAAATGGACTAAACTTTAACTTTTATATCTCGAAAATAGGTTTTTAGAAGTTTTTCTTTCCGCTTCAAGATCTTCATCAGTCACACTCCCCAAACTAACTTTACACAAAACTAACTATATAACTTCTATTTGTGCTGAAATCTTTTTTTCTTTCAAAAGTCTAATTGAATCTTATTATAGTAAAATCAAATGATGATAAAACCCAAAAAAATTAGATAGTATAAAGTGAATATAACATTTAGAGTTTCAAGTAAATATTATCAAAACTATAAAAAAATGCTAATTTAAAAAATTAGATTAAAATTTTGTAAAAATTATTTTTTATTTTTAAAACTTTGTAGACAAATATTTTAAGCGTTATGAATACCTTAGGGGTAAAAATGTTGTGGCTTATACCGATAGTATGTAAAAAAAATGATTTTCTATTTAACCAAATTTTGTTTCACAAAACAATATTACTTATGCAAAACTGATTTTCAAAAAAAGTAACACTTTTAAAATAATTGTGTGAACTTTATACTGAAAAAAATACGGTTTTTTTAGGTTTCATTATAACACTTTTTCAAATTTTATATTGCAATCAATTATTTTTATAATTTAGATTTTTTAAAGTGAAGTGTAAAAATCATTAAAAATTAAAACGATTACTATATAAACTTCTTTAGTTAATTTAACTGTTGCTTATTTGGATAAAAGCATTTCACATACAGATTATAAATGGGAAGAAAACCGTTTTTTTGAATACAATAATTTGACAAGTCTGTGTTCAGAAGTAAAAATATGAATTAAATTTTTTTTAATGATCACTTTAACTCATTTAATAAACATAAAATAAATTTAAATTGCTATAATTAAGACTCAAAAGCTCAAAATCAAATGCTTTTTTTGGAAAAATAACTCTAGGTAGATAATGTTTTATTCATTTAAATAATAAATGACGGATAGATATATTATAATTTATAAATTGCCAATAGAAATAACATTAAAAAAATATTTAACAAATGTTTATATATTGTATAAAAACATCGTTTTAACGTTTTTCAAAGTTTGTAATCGGCAAAACAATCTTGCACTGGTAAACTGATAAGTATTTTTTAAACTCGTGATTTTGTATTGAAGTTGACTTTAGAATTTATCTTAAATATAATTGTAAAAAATTGTTTTTGGGAATAAAAAATACAGAGTAGGATAGAAAAGAAGAGGTTATTAAAAAATAGATGGGATAGACAGAGAGTAAGCAGAAAGAAAAATTGAAACGACAACAGGTGAAGAAGGATGCCATCAATGCTAAAGAAAAGACATTTGAGTAGCTGTATAAAGTAATAAAGAAGCGGAAAAATAACTGTACTGATGGTCCAAACTGAAAGACCAAGCTGGGAAAAATATTCTGCAGGCGAGAAAAAGATAAAAGAGAACAATGGAAATCTGGTGAAGAGTCTGTTAAAGAGACAAGATGTTATTTCACAGAAAGTATAAAAAAAAGCTACTTTTTCTTCTGTGAAAATGTCACTGAAGAAAACTTGGGATTTTTGTTATTTTTCGGGAAATATAATTAACGGTTAAAAAGATGAAAAAAATATTTAAAAAACTCACGAATGGGGAGAATGACTGAAGGTTGGAATTTGTAGTCGATTGATCAGGAAATGAACGAGATTAGTGAAGAAGAAGTCAAGTTAGTAACTAGGAAAACGAAGGGTAATAATTAAGTTGGGCCAGATAAATACCAGTAGAAACAAGGGATAAAATTGACCAGCCACACCTTCAAAATATGGAGGAAAATATTAGAAAACAGGCCAAGAGAAAGGATTATTTTAAACGAGAAACAGTATGGTTGCATGCCAATGAGAAGCACTACAGACCCTTCGTTTGCTTTGAGAATCCTGGTTTAGAGACAGTAGCATTGACAGAAAGACAAAAAGCAGAGTAAAGATTTTCTTAAGGGGTTATGAGGTAAGATAAGATTTAAAAAAACGAGTTACTCAAAAAGACAGTGTAGGTAAGACAGTTTAAGGACAAGGTGAGAAAAACAAGTTTGAGAATGTTTTAACACTTGCAAAGTAGAAATACAAACCATATAAGGAGAAAAATGTTGAAGATGGAACCACCAGGAAAAATAAAAACAGAAGACCAAAAATAGGTACAAGGAAGTGGTGAGAAAAGTTATGAATTCGGTAGAAGCAAAAGAGGAGGATGCGGTGAATAGAAAATCATGGTAAGAATTTATTCGCTGTGGTGCCCCCTAATGGAAGCAGTGAAAAGTATAAAATTAAAATTATACAACTTTTTCAGAATTTTTAACTTATTAAAAACACATATTATCGAACCTCTACTCTTCATTTCGTATCAACCTTTGGAAATTTCAGACCTAAAATCAGTGCTTTTTATAATTCACGTACGTTTAATTGTGTGAAAAATAGGTGAACACCAATTTGCCTCACAAGCTCTACAGTACTGACGTATATGCAGCAATGATGGTAGGCTTATACTCTCTATTTATTATTTAAATTTCTTTGTTTTTTTTTATTTCTTTGTTTCCCTTTTTTTATATTTTTATCGATTTCTTACCTTATATATCTATTTCAGTACTAATCTTTCTTTGTCAATAAATGATGGATTAGTTTGAACTAAAATGATAAGTAGTTTTTTTCTTTTACACTGTCATCAATCCTTTTAGACTATCCTTGCAATCTGAGCACTCAAACTGCATGAGATTAACCGCATAAAATATTGAGCGTCTACTTTTACAAAGGTTCATTTAATGCTTCTCTTCAGGCTTTTCCAAATGTTTATATTACGTCATGTTTCATAAAGTTATTTTTCTAATTCATCGTTATCCATCCATATGCTGTTTTATTTTTTGAAACGCTTTTGTTTTACTCTCCGTATTCTTTTGTTAGATCTTTTTCTATTTTTTTAATACATGACAAAAGGCTTATCTGGCATGACTTAATTTCCTATTTTTAAAACCTTCAACTAAAAGTAAACAATTTTTTCTCAAAGGTGCATTTTTTTACAAATTATACTTTTATCTTGAATAACTAAAATTTTGTGAAAAATATTTTTAACTATAATACAAAGAATCTGTTAAGCATGAGATGCCATTTCAGAAAGTATGATTATTTTAGCAGAAACGCAAGCTACCAAAGTGAGGTAAGTTTTGGCGTTCGGTGGGGTCTGAAAAAAGATATTCTGCGACAATGACGCAGTAAAAGATATATGTAGTGTACGTGTTTTCCTCAATATAAATGCTCTTCAAAACCATATTCCTTACATCAGAAGAATCAACATTCCATCGATAGAAAATATCTTACCTACTAATTGAAATGTCATAATAAATGGCACAAAAATACAAAAACGTAAAATTATTTTTCGAAAAAACTGTAATGAGTAGCCAAGAATATTTTGAAAAAGTAAAAACCATTATTTCTACTTTGATCTTTGTCACCCTCACTATTTTAGGAAGCACCTGCCAGCCGCCAGCGACACTTCAAAGAATGTAGCGTGCACAAACGGACGAATGTTTGCTTAGATGTTGATCAGAAGCAAAAACAGCGCATTAATCCGTTTCAAGCCATCGCTCATGCGTAATATTAGAGCGCATTTCACGCTCTGACGCTTAATCTGAGCGGCTTTTACGCATTGCCCACCGGCATGCAAACTTTTTTGATCATCTCTGTTGCCTTGCGCTGTTTGCATTAGCTTTAGGCAGCATCGGCTCAGCGTGTATAGCGTTTGCCGTTGAGAGCAAGAGTGAAAAGTAATGGAAAGAATGAAGAAGATGGAGTAAATAAGAAGAGTGAGGAAGATGGAGTAAATGAGAAGAGTGTATAAAAAAAATGAACACACAAAAAGGCTTTTAAAAAAAATTCATGAAAATAATGTACAAATTAATTATTTTTATTTTTTAAATTATAATCATAAAGTCTAGATAGATAAAACTGAAAAAGTAAGCTTGAAAAGTTGTATTTCATACATATAGTCGAATTAGAGAATTTTAAAATAAAGCCGGGTCACCCACTGTGTTTGATGTAACGTAATAAACATAACTTCATGCTTCGTTTAGCAATTTATATTAGTTATATTGTTTTATTTTTTCATCATTGACACATATGTCTCCAATTTATTTAGTTTATACAGTGTAAATGAAACTTTGATACTTTTATTATTCACTTATATTATTTTATATATATTTTTATTCACTTCCATTTTCAAGTTTGTTTGCAGCAATCGAGCTCACAATATTCGCAGTAACGACACTCGTTTTTCACGTGAAGTAAATTATGGGCTATAAAAATGCTACGTTTTTTTCACAAATTATTTTAGAATGTGGTAAGGCTTCAACTTCTTAAATATTAATTAAGGCCAAAAACATAAATTTACGAGGTAAGAGTACTTCTAAGTTTGAATTGTTTATTCAAAGTGTATGAGTATGATAGTCCCTATTTTCACTTTGTCCAAAACAAACCGAAATCATTTTTTCTGTTTTTTTGAAATAATTTGTAACATTTTTTCACTCACCCATCCCTCTTGTTATTTAAATTTTTTCCTAAACATTAAATCACAATACTATTTTATCTTGTGAAGTTATGTTGTTGATCATGATACGATTTTATTTCACTTATTATCATTATATAGTTTTACGAAAATTTCAAATTAGTATTTTTAATATGTTCATTAATAGAAAAAAATCATATTAAAGTTTTTTCTCACTTTTATAGAAAACTGTAAAAATTTATTTCTACGTAAATCCTTGACAAACGTCTTTCAGTAATTAACAGTTTTAATTGCAAGATTGTAGAAAATCCAATTCATCACTTTTACCCATCCATCATTTCAATTACTGTATCTAAGCACCCCTCAAAACTATCATCTCCATCTATTAAAAAGAAAATTTAATAACCTATTTCACTATAAGTTTTATAAATAAATTCCTATAAAGAGTTATTTATATATATAAACAACTTGGAATTTTAAACTTTTTAAGGCTTTTAAATGCTTAAGAGGTATGCATCAGTCCAAATGCTTCTAAGAAGTGGATTTCACCTACCATCTATCATCTATTATTGTTTTTTAATTTAGAACAACATATTCTCTTTAATTTTCTTTCATTTTAATTCTTTCAATTGTACAATTTCAAATTTTTTTGTTTTTTTCTTACTTATTCTCTTTTAATAATATTTTTATTTTTTCAAGCAACTCTCCCATCCATCAACTCACTTAAGAACTTTTTCTGTCTCTCATATTGATGCTTCCACGCTTGAACAATCGGTGCTTATGATTAATTCATGCAGCTATCCACCGCTTCACTGAATTCTTGGCAACCATCTCATCTCTATCCGCCTGCTTATATACAACATACCCAATTTTTATTAATATGTATAAAATATTCATTAAATTAAAAAAATATATCGAAAAATCCAAAATTTTTGGATACATTAAAAAATATATCAATCTTATATCAAGAAAATAAATCAATGACAAAGTTTTAAACTTTATAATATAAGAGTTCTTGAATCTGTTAATGAAATTGTAAAAAAAATGGGCGTATAGTTTTCATTAAATACATCGGAAGATAAAATATTCAGAAAACTTTAAAAATTTAAAAGTAATGTGTAGTTAACAATTTTGATAGACATCAATATTTGTTAAATGCCAGAATTTTTCAAATATTTTAAATTGTATTTTTTTTATACTATTTTTATTGGTTTTTGTTTTCGTTATTCAAATGCTATTAAATGTTTAACAATCATTATCAAAACCGTGAATTCTCACTAATTTTCACATGATCACTTCCATCATATTCATTATTTCATTAGGATGTTTCCACCATCTCGATCATCATCTACGATTCGTTTGCCACATCGTAAACATTTTGAATAATCCATTATTTCATGCATGCAAAAGTTTAGACATTTTCACATTTTGTAGAGCTTTCTGTGATTTTTGTGTAAAAAAAATTTATTTTGGCAAATTTATAAAAATTTATTGAGAAGCTTTAAAGAGGCTCTTAATAATTTTGAAGAAATAATAAGTTTTACTTTTATTTCATCTTTGCCAATAAAAAATTTCTAGCTTTTTATGGAAATTTCTTTGCTATTAATACGCTCCTCACGTTTCAAGTGGATTTTTTAATTTAAGGTAGAAATTTCAGCATTGTTTAAGCACTCTGTCAACCACCCGAGTTTCTGAGTGCCCTACTAGGTATATGATTTGATAAAAAAGATTCTGTAAAATTAAAATTGGCATGCCAAGTTTTAATAAAAAATTACAACGGCAGCTATAATCTTTGCAAGTATAGTTTTTTAGGAAGCAGTTGGTGATGATGACGGAAGTTTTTCCCGTTTTTTTTCAAACTTTTAGAATTCTGCTGCTGGACACTTTATACCCTTGAAACTTCAATAGCCCCACATTGAATCCTAGATTCTACAATAAAAAATGTATGTGTTACAAACCCCGATAGAAAATATTGCAATTGAAATAATTTCTGACCAGCGATCTTGTTAATCTTAAAATAATGTTTAATTTTTTTTAACAAATCAGGTCATTCGCTGGAGCACTTTTTGTCATTTTACTTAGAACTTGTACATGAGTAGAAAAAACAAGAATTTAACACATGCTGACGATAACTATTATTATCTTATATAGGATTTAAATAAATTAAAACTAAAATTTATGAAACAACACGTTTTTCAAAAAAAAGTAGCAGACGAAAGCGTTATTTTATTAAAACTTAAAAGCCATTGAGCGTCTTCTAAATATTATTTTATTTTATTTATTTTTTGTAAAGTAAACTTTAAGGGCGTTTTGCACATTGAAAAAAAGTATACATTTAGATCATAAAAACTTTTTCTTATGTTAAAGTGAACACCCCTAACGTACATATTTGCCTGTACTTAAAAGTATATGTTCAACGACTACGACGCGCTTATGCATAATGTATGAAACATAAATGCGGGTATTTTGTTTGAGAGTCCCATGGCGTATTGAAAGAAAGAATGTCGAATGAGCGATGGGTGGATGGGTGAAAGATTAGAGATGATGGATCGATGAATGAATGATGAGCGCATGGTAAATGAATATTTAATATGAAATGAATAAAATAATATTTTAATTAAAGAATTCTTTATTAATTTTGGAAAATATTATATGCAATAAATACCTCAATGACAATAGTGATATAATCAATCACATCTTAATCCATCAAAATGCTGCACAACAGACAACTCAACACTTGCACCCTTCACCACCACTGAACACGCGATTTCCACATTGTAGAAAGATCAAGCTCTATGAATTTATTCATCATAGGGCCGTTATTGATTCAAAGAACAATACCTCCATACGTTTATTCAGAAATAGATACCTCTATCTTATCTATTCATAGTTTTTCTTCTATATAGTTTTTAATGTTTATAATGAATTAGTTTTTTGTGCTATCTTTTTTCCTTTATTTAGAAATATTTTGCTAATCTGGTGAGGTTATTTTTCTTCTTATTTTGAGCCTGATATAAAGGAATATTTTTTCCCATTAAGCCTGATTAACTTTGAGAAACTATCATGAATTATTAATAATCCGATTTCAAAATAAAATATATTTTTTTATAAAAAAAGTGCTACTTGCTCATTAAAACTTTTTTTAACCTAATACATTAAAAATCAAAGAATATTTAATGAAAAGTTAACACATTACAAATTTAACATTTATTTTACGGTAAATTATTCTATTAATTAATTAAATATGAATGCTGAAGATCAACGTGTGAACCCTGGTGACAATGGAGTCGTTAGAATTAATGAATATTTGTTATCTTTAAACTTGTATATGGTATAATTTGTGACACATTCAGCTATAAAAAAATTTAAAACACAAAAAATTGCAATAAATATGGAATCTTTCTCTAAGTGATAATTTTGCGAGAAAAATGCTCCTAACCTTGTTTATGCAGCTCCAAAAACCCTATAAATACTCATCTAGGCTCGTGACAGACTGAAATTATAAGAAATCTATTGATAGGGAGAGGCATAGTTGGTAGAAAAAAGCCTCGAAAAAGAAATTCACACTTTTTGCATAGAAGTACTCAGGTGGATATTAGTAGTAAAGGTATGACTAATGGTCAAATGGCGTGATGGCGCGAGTGTTATTGATTTGTAATTGGCACCTCCAACCAGAGTTTCTATCGCCCATACATCGTTCAATCGCTATCACTTAAATGGGACAGCTGGATAAGAAGAAGGTAGAGGTGGATCGGTTGGGAAGATAAGTGTAGAAAGATTAAAATGATAAAAGAACTTAAATGTGTAACTTATGAATGGGTGAAGAAGATAGGGCAGATAGAAAAATTAATTTATCAAATTTTGCGAAGTTTTTTTCGAGATATTTTAGAGAATACAAAGTATCGATACAGAAACTATTTTTTAAATGTCAGCTTGTTAAATTTGAAGAATAACTTTTATCCAAGATTGTCTGTTTTCATGAAAATAGAATTTTTAAACTAATTATGTAAGATTGTATTTTAAGTTTAAAAACGATTGAATTTAAGATTAAAATCAGAGAAAAATGTTTTTTTAAAAGTTTGATTGAGTAATTAGACAGATAAACAAGTCCCAAGAGAATAATCAAATCAATAAATAACGCCTATTAATTTAAATTCAAAACAATTTGTCACTCGTTAAGCTTATAATGGTCTGTGGAGAACGAACAACTATGAAAACGTCTAAAGAATCAATTTTTCTACAACTATTTTCTTGTTTTAAAAGTTAAATTTATATTTTGCACCCAAAGATTTGGGTTAAGTACCAATCCATTACAAAAATCTTTGTTTTACTTGTTTTAAAAAGTATAATCCAAAATAATGAACGTTCATTTGGCCAGCATATAATTTTTTCAGTCACATTAAAAGCGTAATCATTTGTGACAAATGTTGTTCATCGGGTTATAAAACCAATCCCATTTTTAAGTTTATGTATGTCAAAATTCAAAATTTGACTTTGTTATTTATATTAAAAAGTATGATAAGTTGAGTTGATTAAGTACATGTATGTATACAGTATACATTGTATACTAGGAGTGTTCACTTAAACATGATAAAACAAATATTGTTATTATTTGACGTACAGTTGTTTATTGTGTAAAATGGCTTTATAATTTGCGGTGCAAAAAACATATTATTAAGAGTTCGCTTAGTGGGTTTTTAGTTTCACTAAAATGCTTTTTAAATTATGTGTATTCTGCTAAAAAAAAATCGATCATAAACATTTTTCCTACTCCATTGTGTCACTACATACACAAAATAATTATTAAGAAAATCTACTCAGTTCTGCTTAGACCATTCAGTGGGTCCAACTAAGCTTTTTTTGAACGCTTGGAGAAGGTTAAGCCAGACTTGAAGCAAGCCCGTTATATGATGCCCATCTTGTTGAACCACAGATTGATCAAATTATATCACAGATTGGGTTCATTCCGCAGTCTTTCCTATCAGATGACTCTTCGTATTTGCCAAGAAACGACTTCAAAAAGAATATCGAGTTGTGTCTGTTATTTTAGGATTTTCAATTTTCACAAAATGCTACCATGCAATATTGCTAATACATGCAGGGAGTACAGCCAATGGCTAAGTGTATGGCTAAAATTATCTATTGCAAAAAGATTTACCTTTTAAGAAGGGAATGTAAACTTTCTGTATATAATATACTGATAAATTCAGGTCCAGAAATCTTAGAAGGGTTCAGGCTGTTAAGTAAGAATTTCAAATGCTAAGACACGCGAAAATCTAATAAACAACAAAAAGTGGTTTGAAATAGATTTCTATTCATTCTTCATCAATCTCCTTATTAATCTGTTTCTTACTTCTCCGCCGTTCTCTACGATCATTCTTCAAATTCTTTGACGCAGTTATTTTGAGTTATCTCTGGAACATTATCATATTCGTAAGAATAGTCAAAATATTAAACTGAATTTTCAAACATTTTTACTTTTTTTTAAATAGTGGTCATCCTAACAAGATAGGAAACTATTTATAAGCTTTTTAATTTGTATCGATTTATTATTTTTTTGAATCGATAAAAAGGCTTTTAATGGTTTCTTGTGGTTTATAACTCAATTAAATCAATTTAAATCAAAACTGTTCAAATAAAAAAGTGTACCTTTATATGGTAAAAATAAACTCAGAAAAAGTATTGCTTATAAAAAATTGGTAGAATACAGTATTCATTGAAAATATATAATTAACGAAAAAGTTCAAGTTTTGTAAAAACTGCTAAATCGAAATAAAAGATTCGATAAAAAAAGTGACTAAATTATTAACATTTTTATGAAAATCTAATTTTATTTAAGTTTTCACTAAAAACTATTGTTTTTAAAATTTCTATAGATGTTTTTGTTTCTTTGGAAAACCGCTATGAACCTCATCTGTAAAACATTTTTCATAGTATTATCGTAGTAAAAACTTTTTCCAAGAGGTTTTGTAAAACGTTTCTTTAAAACATTGATAAGCAACACGATTAGAGCATTAGAGACTCTATTCAGGCCAACGTATACAGATGCTGCCCCAAATCTCTCTGAATTCATTTAAACTTTTATTTCCCACTTTTTTTCGTTTTAGATACTAATTTTTTTTCTATGTTTTTTTATTTTTAGTTTTTTTACTGATATATTTTTGTATGTTTCATCAATTATTTGAAGTATTAATTTCCTTAATTAGTATTCGTAATGCCCTCTTTCCTAAGCGAAGCTGTCGCTTTTAAAATACTTTTCAAATTATTCTTCATCATATATTTTATTTGTAAATTTTTTTTCATTTTGTTACAGCATTTTATTTTTGTCTGAAAAGTTGAAATCATTTTTTTAATAATATTTTTCGTTAAATTATGATGAACTTCTTTCAAACGGCTTCTTTACTATTGATACACGTCTCGCTTTTCATACATCAATACACCAATCATTCAGACTACGTCATTCTATTTCCATTCTATGAAACTTCTGACGATATTCTATGCATATTTCTATCTTTGATTTTTCGCAAAATCCATGATTAATTTTGTGATAAATGAAACCAAGTGCAGATATTTTGAACGCTAATGTGTTTTTTCTACTTTGCTTCATACCTTCAAGATGTTTCATTTAATATTGATAATACCTTTTGTTTTCTATTATATACTAAATGCTCATAAAATAATATACATTAATTTATTGAAATCATTGATAGAATTGAATTCTTGGAGATTTTCATTGATTCAGTCACCGATGTAACTCCCGGAGCACAAGGAGCATGTATCAATCACTTTGCATTTGTCCGGCCGTCACTTCTGCCATATTTCTTAGAAAGATCCGAATTCATATCCATACATTACAATATCTTTTATATATATTTAATAAATACTTATTTGCATGAATTTTTTGAGTTTATCTTAGTTTTGTTTTACATTGATGTGGATTTGTTTTTTAAGAAGTTATTTTCGGCATGTCGTGTTTGTTGCCAATCCATTTTATTTATAACTGAAGACTTCTGAACTTTTAAAGATTTATTTTCAGAATATTTTCCAGCTTTAATACTTTGCTTTGAAATAATTATGTACGTTTGAAAATAAATATCTTAAATTTTATGTTTTGTTATGATTAAACTGAAAAAGTTTATAATTATCAAGATTTGAAAAAATACTATTCTAAACGTTTGAAAAACATGTTAATAAGTTTTTTTCGAACTACTTTTATTTTTACATTAAAATCAAATATTATTTTAATGTAAACTTAGTGGAAATCCTAGACGAGACAAAATATAAATGCAAAATTGCAAAACATATCCATCAACAAAAAGTAAGTAAACTTTCAAACTATATAATTTTCTTTTGAGGAATAAAAAAAATCATAATAGATTTTTCGAATCCGATATGTTTGCGAAGCATCTATCGTACACTTCTTCTATTAACCTTCTCAACCCTTCTTGTTCATTTGACCTGAAAAGGTACCACGGTACTTAGACTTTTACAACCAATTTTTTTTATTTCACTTGAAAATACCTCTTTTATGTTTTTTTTATACTTTAATTTTTTAGTTCTGCAATATTAGAATGGTCTACATTTTGCTACAAATTCCAATGAATTAGTTTTGCAACAAGATTGTTCAGATAGTTTATTTTAACAATGCTAATATTTACCCGGTGCTGAATAAAAATTCTCAAAAAAATCATGAAACCTCATTAAAATGAAATTTTAAGAAATAAAAGGTGCACAATTTTGATTTTAGAAGTTGCCATTTTAAAAGTCATTGAATCTAGAAAATATTTTATAGGTCGTTTTATGTTGATAT
This sequence comes from Piscicola geometra, assembly GCA_943735955.1. Lineage (NCBI taxonomy): Eukaryota > Metazoa > Annelida > Clitellata > Hirudinida > Piscicolidae > Piscicola > Piscicola geometra. The sequence goes on from OX030956.1 coordinate 1,113,520, forward strand.
AATAAATTATAAAAGTCATGTTAAATTTAGCAAGCAATGAGAAAGGAAACGTAAAAATTAGCAGAATAATAACGAAAACGTAAGTATTATGGAAAGGCAAGGAAGGAATATTTTGTGAAGGGAACGTTAACAATTAACTGTTTGCCTGAGTGGTTCTTCGCGTGCTCACGAACAGCACTTCAGCACTAATTACTTGCAAACTTCATTCAAGCACTTTTTATCTTTTTCTCATGAATAACCAAAAGGCTTTTGTATAGAGAGTTTTTGGATTTTCAGTATACACAGTCACACAAAACAAATCTTTGTAAAAATGTTTATGCTCAAAGACAAACACGTTCATTTAAAGAAACACAATAAATAAAACTATTATTACATGAAGAAGTTTACATTTTCGTTGTTTCTTTTAATTCACTTAGTCGTGGTGAGTTTCTTTCTCATGTTTATGATGTGTAAACTGAAGGTGCCAGCGAACAATGTTTTCTTAATTTTTCTCATAAGTTCTCAACGTCACTATCAGTGGTTTTTAAATTTTAATAACACTATCAAATATTAAATCTCAACGATATTCAATAGTTTCAATAAATCTAATTAAAATATTTGATAGTAAAATTTAAATTTAAACTTGAATTCAACTTAAACTTAAATTCAATTTAAACTTGAATCAAGATAAAACAATTGTACCTGTGGTGATGTAGAGGATGAGAATTAGGATGCAGCTGGAATGAGCCATGGAAAAGGATAGAAATGCGGGTCTGAAAAAAACCACATTTATTTGATTAATTCTATTTTTAAAAGTAAAAAAAGTTCTTAAGTTTTTTAAATACTTTTTTATAGTCTTGTCACACGAATTCGTAATGATGGAGTAAGGTTTAATGATGACTTAAATTTGACTAGTTTTTAAAATTTTAAAAATGAATTATTTTTAAATTTACAAAATTAATGTTTTAAAGTTTTAATTCTTTTGGCAAAGCATTTCAATATCGAGAGAATGTTTTTTTTAAATACTTTTCAAGTCATGTCGCCTAACTAGTCTGTAAATGTCAACTTAGTTTTTAAAATTCGTTTTGAATCTATTTGAAGTTTTTAAAAGTTTAATGTTTCAAATATTATTTAAAAACTTTTATTACAACTAATAATTTTTTAAATAAATTTAATACATTTTGAGCAAATTTTAAGTTTTTAGAAATTGAGAAGTCATCTAAGCTAAATGCATACGTTTTAATTGGCAAAAAAATACTTTGATGAATTAAGTTTTTGAAATCGATAATGATTAATTCGGAATAAAAAGTTTATTAGATTTTTATGAAGTTTTTTTGACGGTTTAGTCTTGAATGACTGACTTTCCAAATGTTAATTGAGGGGAGTGTCTGTTGAATTATCGTTTTATTAAGGCTCTTGTTTATATTCCATTTTTTAAAATTTACAGTTCAGGAAGCTTTTTTCACCGCGCCACGACGAAATCAAAACGTTATATTTGGTAAAATTTATGCAATTTATATATTTCAACACTTTGTAAAACTTTTTATAATTACATTCTTGAAATATTGATGGTGCTAAAATTAATAGATAGTTATAGATTTAAAAAATTCAAACACTGTTAATTTTATTTTTTTTTTTTTTATTATTTGAAAAAATTATTTAATTTGTATGAAAAATGTATTTTCGATTTAAAGTTTTGAAACATCTTTAAAAGAATCAGTTTTTCTATTCAAAAAATATTCCAAGAAAAGATCGATTGGCCACAAATGATTTTTTTTGAAACAATGTTAAAAGTTTTAATAATTAAAAATGTATTGAATTTCAGTTTTAATTAAATTTTTTAAATGATGAATACTGTTATCGAATGTTAACGCTAATTATTTTTAAATAAGTTTAACCTTTTTAATTCATTAGAAAGATATTCTTAATTCATCAATATTTTTTCATAGATAAGCCAGAAAGAGTGAACTAAAATATTAAAAATTCAAAACAATGAAAAGGCAAGTGCTATACCATAATAATTCAAATCAATATCAATTTCATTTTATATACTTAAACAAAATTGAAAATGAATATATCTAATAGTCTTTAAATAGCAAATATATAATTTTAAAATTGAGAGAAAAAATTCATTTGTTCTCAATGGTTTTTAAACAAACACAATTGCCAACTCACTTTCTCTCAGAAAAGTAATTATCTTATTAATACTTTTCAAAACCAGCATTTTACAAATTCTCCATACTCTTTCAACAAAACTATTGTATCAAGCACGTAGCTAACTGAGTTACATTGGTTTTTCTCAAAAAACACTGTTCAATACTTGAAAGTACTCGTTTTTGTATACCTACGTATTTTTTTACTATTAAATTATTAGCTTTTCGATGTACCATCAACTAGTATTTTGATTAATAAAGGTATCTCTAAGTTTCAAATAAGGCATCTTAAAATGATTAAATATAATTAATATTTTTACCTCTCAAAATTGTTTTATTTTTTATTTATTCGACTCTCTCATTTGGGCATTCTCTACATCAATATCCACCTTTTATCAAGCCAAACCTTTAATTCATCTATCATTTTTTTCACCACTTTTCCACAAACACGCTTTACTGACTACAATTCACCAACCATAACTCACCGACCACCATTCTCCGACATTCATTCAAGCCTTAATTGCGGGCTTAATGCGAGTGAAGCTTCTACGTGGCCGTGACAGTTCTTGTCGCTAGGGTGATAAATGGAGTTCTTAATACATTATAGTATAATGTGCACCATGATTGCTTATGTTGGAAATTCAAATTTTGTTGATCTTTTGAGCGTTCTAAATTCAGCTGCGTTAAACTTTTTTTAATGTTTTCTAAAGAAGCCTTAAAATTTGACTGTTCGAAACGAATTTAAAGAATAAGTAGTTTCATTAATGTTTAACTAGGTGATTTATGGCTAATTATAAAGGAAAATAAATGAATACGAACGAGTAGTAGATTATCAGAATTTGGCAAAAGGATGATTAAGGTGCTTATAATGCATTATATTATTTCGTGATGAGAACAAAAGAACTCATTCATGATCTCTTGGAAGACTCATTGTTTTGGCTTCCAAACATAACTCGTTTATCTTTTTCTTTGTACGTCTCCATTTTATGTATGTCCCTCTTTTATTGTATATCGGAATTTTATTAGATATTATTATTTTATTTCATGAGTTTATATTATTTCATCATTCTTTATTTCAATATTTTCATAGTTTTTTATGTTTTATTCTTAAGTATTACTTTTATTTAGCTTTCAGGTACATACATATTAATCGTTTTTATCTCATTTAATGTATTCTATAGGCATCCAAAAAATATTTTTCTTTTTTTATACCATTTCTAATTTTTTTAATTTTTAAAATAGCATTGCAAATTTTAAAAATTGTACAGTTTTTTATCTATAAGCATTTAAATTTCTTTTAATATAACCATATTTCAAAGTTATTTCAGAATAATAAAACAGTCAAAAACTAAGCGTTTGAGTAAAAATCTTAATAAAGCTATTTCATTAGTTTGTGCGTGTATAAGTTTGTTTTATTTTTTAATACTTTTAATAAAAAAATTATTTTACTAACTTTGTAATTACTTATTTTATTTTAACAAATTGTTAAAATATTATTTTTTGCCTTGAGATAAACTGTACTAATTTGAATAAATGATCAAATGAATTTATTGTTTTATGTTGTATATTAAATTTCAAGATTATCTTTATAAATGACAATAAGTACTCGGGAATCTGGGTATCTAAAAATTTTTACTTTAATTACAACTAATGAAATTATAAAAAAGTTTCAATGAATAAATAATCAATTGAAAGTCAGTTTTAAAATTGGAATTATTTTTATTGTCTGAGAATTTCAATCAATACGTTTTTCATTGACTGAAATACTTTTTTTTAATGAAAACTAATTTATTGTATTAAACAAACTTTTTCTTTATTTTTTTCGATCCGCCATATCTCAGTGCAATAGGCACGTCGACGTAAGCCCTTATACGAAAAGACATTCGTCTTCTAATGTTTGTTTCTTGTGGCTCTCAGTTTCACAAGCCAGTTTCTCAGTTTTCTTTTCGCTAATTTCTAGACACGGGCAGGAATCGAACTCACAAATTTAGGAGTAACAAACTGGCGTCATGGCCATTACACCGTTACTATCCACAAGTTTTTGAACATTTTCGTAGAAATAATAACTAATTTCTTATTTTTGACAAACTATATATACAAAAATACCGTCTTACAGACATTTTGTGTTAGAATAAAATAATTTACGATAAAAAATGAGCACTTGAGTCTCAAGTTCGCACCTCAATTTGAGATGCAAACTTCATTATTATTTCGGGTACAGGGTAATGTCTTTGCACTATATTATGTACCCTTTTGCTATTTTTATATATTTGGTATGTTTAGTGTAAGATTTTTATTTTTCAAACTATAATAGAAAACTAGAAGAAATTTTTTTTTAAATCTTTGTTATAAAGCAACAAATGAAAAGATGAAATGAAGAATAACTCTGGTAAAAACGTTTTTATATCCGCTATTAATTACTTACAAGACGTGATTTATTAGGTGAATTATTGACACTCTCCCAAGAACTTTTTGACAACGCATATGGCCTTGCCAAATAACATTTTATTTTGTTAAATTATTCTTATCAGTTACTTTTTTTTTAAATTTGAATTTTTTATAGATGGTTTTGTATAATCATTTCGAGAAACCTGTTTTCTTAACTTGGAAAAATAAGTTTGTTTCAGAAAAAAAAAGATTTTCGCTTTTGAAGCCATATTTCATCATACTTTTTTATTAAAATATTTATATATGTCATGAAGTTGATTTATTTCATGGGATAATTCATTAAATTATAACTTTTTAAATGATAACCTTTCAGATTTTTATAGTATCAATTTTTCCATTTTTGAAAATTTCAAAGAGATAATGTATATTTTATTCAATTAAAGTTCATATTCAAAAATATGAATTTAAAACTATATTGGTACATTGAGAACAAAAAAATTATTTTATAATGTAACCCACCTTTTTTAACAGTTGTCTAACAGATTCAAATGACTTTTTTTTATTTCTTTTATAACCCTGGTTGTAATTATTTTTGCATGTAGCTTATAAAAATTCTTCTCATCAGCAAAACTATTCTAAATAGTGGCTTTAAGTTCAAGTAACAAAAGAATTTATTTTTGTTCAGAGATCCCACTAGTTAAAATTCTAAAAATAGTTAAAACGATAGTTTTAACTTTATCTGTTTAAGCCTTTAACAAAAAAATTTGAAATTAAATTTTAATATTTTTTAGAGAAGCTTAAGAATGATTTTCTATTAGAAAATCTTGCATTTGTTTTTAAATTCTATTCTCAACAACAAAAGTTCCAATAAAAATTCGTTTTCTTTAGCATTCAAATGCTCTGAATAGCCACTCATGCATTTCACCATTCCATCGAAACTTGAAGTACATCAAAACGCTCACAATTAGCCCATTTTTCTTCCTTATATACTCCTCACCATATATCCATACACAGACACACATAGGAGCACACACAAACAGACGCCAAAAATACACACGTTCATGCACACAGACAAACAAACACAGACAAAATTAAAGATACATCCAAACACTTGAAAACACACATACAAAAATACCGTATTTTAAGAATTCTGAAGTAATTGACTTTTGGTGGGTCTAGCGAAGAGTTATTTTGTTATTTCATAATTAAATATAATATCCCGTTTGAAAACATAAACGTTCCAAGAATTCCAAGATACATTAAAGGATGGTTAACCTAATTTTGAAAGATTTTTTACAAGTAATAATTCTATTATATAACCCTAAAAGTCTTTCATGTACACAAAATGTATAATTAAATTTACATTCATAATTACTTTTAAGCATCGAAGCTCAGAATTTTTTACAAATTTCGCTCAAAACTACAAGCCTTTCTTTCGAAGATAGCATTGATGACCATCTCTAGATCAGCACATTGGCACGTGAACAATACGGAACACTTTAGGGTCAAGTTGAGGTCACTTGCTTATTTGTTGCTGACCTCGTGACCTGGCGAAGATCGATAATGTGGGCGTGACTGATCTCCATCTATTTGTGCTTCTTCCTTTTTAGCTTTTCAGACAGTTTAGTTCTGAATGTTAAATTGAAGAGTTTTTTGAATACAGTTGAAAAGCTTGGTATTGTTTCAAGTTTGATTAATATAAAAATAAATGGAACAAAATTGAAGTCTACTTAAGTAAACACAACTTTCAAATCTATTCATATAAATTTATCTTTTTACTCAACTTTTTGAACTTCTGAAACTACAGTTTTTAGAATGATAAAAGCCACATAACTGAAAAATAAACAAATTTAAGCGTATGAAAAAAGAAAAATCCACTTGGTATGCATTTATGCATGAATGAATGTCCTATTTTACCTTTATTTCTTCTTAATAAGGAGTAATAAACGAATTGATGCCATAGTATGTAGTGCCTAGAAAAGCTGTAATTTAGTTTTTGTCGATGTATTCTTGAGTGTGTGTGTGTGTGTGTGTGTGTGTGTGTGTGTGTGTGTGTGTGTGTGTGTGTGTGTGTGTGTGTGTGTGTGTGTGTGTGTGTGTGTGTGTGTGTGTGTGTGTGTGTGTGTGTGTGTGTGTGTGTGTGTGTGTGTGTGTGTGTGTGTGTGTGTGTGTGTGTGTGTGTGTGTGTGTGTGTGTGTGTGTGTGTGTGTGTGTGTGTGTGTGTGTGTGTGTGTGTGTGTGTGTGTGTGTGTGTGTGTGTGTGTGTGTGTGTGTGTGTGTGTGTGTGTGTGTGTGTGTGTGTGTGTGTGTGTGTGTGTGTGTGTGTGTGTGTGTGTGTGTGTGTGTGTGTGTGTGTGTGTGTGTGTGTGTGTGTGTGTGTGTGTGTGTGTGTGTGTGTGTGTGTGTGTGTGTGTGTGTGTGTGTGTGTGTGTGTGTGTGTGTGTGTGTGTGTGTGTGTGTGTGTGTGTGTGTGTGTGTGTGTGTGTGTGTGTGTGTGTGTGTGTGTGTGTGTGTGTGTGTGTGTGTGTGTGTGTGTGTGTGTGTGTGTGTGTGTATGTGTTTGAGTGTGTGTGGGTGGGGGTGTTTGCGTATGTGTATTTTTGGGAAATTTAGAAATGCTTTAAATTGCTTCAAATCAATCCATTTCATTTTAATTCAGATTTCTATTATTTTTCGTTTGAGAAATACTTCAAAAAAATATATTAAATGTTTAAAAGTTTTTTTAATTCTTTTAGTTTGTTTTCAATTAAATTTCATCGTATCTTTGAAATGATTTTTAAAATTAATTCCATAGTTTACTTGACTCAAAGACTCCTAGGCTCATATTCTTTTAATGTCTATTATAAACTTTCACAATCGAGTTAATTTTCTTCAAGTGTTAAATAGATAACCTCAGTCTGATAATAACTAAGTTACCGTGATTTAGCCTGGAGCGTTGTAATTGCTTCTTAAAATTTGAATTTATTCTATAACCATGAATTAGATCACATATTTGTTTTTTTTAACTAGCAGAGTGCTATCACATCTGGGCACAGCCAGTCAAAAATTAACATTTTAATGTTCTATATATTAACCAAAACTTTAACTTAGTTATATATTAATAAGTTAATACTTGTTAATTTGGTGGAAGTTACCGTTAACATTTATTCTAATCCTTTGAAAAAACTTTATAAAAAAACAAAACTATGGTTCAGACATTCTCAAAGAAAAAAAATTTCAATTTAATAAATTAAACATTTTTATTGTTATGAATTACAAAAAATATTTATTTTTAGTTTTAACCGCAAAACAATAAATTAAAATAAGAAAAATGAAAAATGCAGCCTATTCATATTTTTATTAATTTTGTTTTTTATAATTTTTTTTATAAGATCTATGAAAAGTAGCATCTTAAAGGTTTCATCTCACAGGATGCTCCCTTAGCACTTAAGATGTCTTTGCCCATTGAACTAGTCCAATAAGAGTTTTCCACCCAAAAAGGCACCATCAGTCAAATACATCTTCAACCAGGCCTTGACCAGGTTTTGGGCTTTTTCTTTGCTTCTGTTGCTCGAAGAAAAATTAAGAAAATTGTTAAAATCTCTCATGGCGTCGTAACTGAGATTGTTAAAATAAAAAAAATTTTTAGAAAACGAATTTTGATAATTATGATTTTCAGGATTACTCTTATTTAATAATTTAAAAAAATTTGAGTAGCTTAGCTGACCTAGCTTTCATGATTATATTTTCATTTAAATTCTCATCCTGTTTTCGTTGCAACTTGTAAATAACAGACTCTGTCATACTTAAGGTTTTGTTAAGAGGCTTTCGAGGTAATAAAGTGTGGCAATTGCATGGAGAATTCACAAAATGAAAAGTGATCAGTCTAACAATTTGCATACGCGAAGAATCTCTTTTTCTAGTTTTATTATCGTCTTGCTTTCGCTGGTGCCCTGATTAGCCATCTGCTTTGAATTACTACTCAACTTCTATTACTTGCACTGTGCATTAGTGGATGGTGGATTCAAAGAAAAATGAGGGAAAAGCTAAAAGAGTTAATAAATAATTATTTTCTAAATAAATATGTGTTTTTTAGAAAAAACTTTTTCATAAGTTTTGATTGAAAATATATAAAAAACAGATTTGAAACTTTTTAGAATAATTGTGCATTACATTTTTTTAAAAATAATTTTTTACATTTATTTTATAATATTGCAAGCTTGAAATTCTTGTTTTATTTTTCAAATGTTTAAAAAATTTGATAAATGAAAATCGTAAATATTAAAGTCATCATTTTAAAAAGATTTTTAATAATAGAAGTTTCTGAAATAAAAATTTTAATAAAAATTTTTCGAAAAAAATATGATAAAAAAGTAAATAGGCAAATAAAGGGGGTTTTAAAAAAATATTTTGTGGCAAATTAATGAATAGACGGATGAAAACAACAGTTTAATCAAGATGATAAAACGACAACTTGACAAATGTATGTGGCTCTGTGATCAATAAAACATCTCCATTCTTCGTGCCTCTAATAACAACACTCATCGCTTCGGTATCACCATCTATCGCATAAAATCTTTTGCTGTTAACTTTCTATAGAAATAATTATGTTTTTCTATTTAATTATTCTTTTTTATACTTTGAGTTTTTATATTATTAAATTGTATTTCTAAATTTGCTCATGATACAAATAGGACCCTGTCGAGGGGTTTTTCATGCTAGTGTATATCATCAAACCAAATTCCACGATAGAAAAAGCATTCTCTAAATATTAAAAATCTATTGTTTTAATCACATTTTCTATTTTCAAAATTTTTATTCTATTGGAAAAAAGAGTTTAATCAAAGAAACAAAGACAAAACCTTTAATTTAATTTACCTTATTTATCGCAGAGCCTTCAGTACTCGAAACATTGTTTCAAAATTATTGAGTTTCAGCTTTACTTATCTATGCTATCGATTGTCTTTTGAATGACTTAAAACTAATTTACTAACAAAAGAATCTAATATATTAGATATTGAAATATCTATATTTCAAAGTTGATGAAAAAAGCATTAAATTGATAAATTAAGCCAAAAAAAGATTGAAACAGAATGAATTTAGTAAACACTAAGTGTTTTTGGGAAATTATTATAGGCCTTGAACACAGATATTTTAATAAATATTAAAAAGTAAATACTTTTATTTAAAAAAATAAAAACAATGCCCTAAGTACACAACGAGTACTAGACTACTGCATGAGCGGATACATCCCAAAACCGCGCTTCAACCACCACTATCACAATGTCAGCTAGCTAGCTAGCAACCCCTTCTATAACTTTCCAAAAAACTCTGTAAGTGTCGGTCATGTAATAAATCTCTCGGCCTTTTAAATTTATTTAATAAGTGTTTAAGCATGATATATGACCACACAACGAGACATACAAACACGACGGTTTTTCACTTACACATCCGAATGGAAAAAACGCCCGGCGTAGGAGGGTCATTTGCTTTTTGAAGCGATGTAAATATGCAGTATCACAAACCTACATAAGAGGCGCGTACTATTGATCATAATAATGATATAGGAGACCATCATTAAAAACATGAGCATTAATCATTGCGATTGCAAGCAATGCATTTAATCATTGGCCCGTTGACCTCCGATGCGAAATAACAAATAATGGTACTGGTGGTGATGATGAGTGTGGTGATGATGAGTGTGGTGATGATGAGTGTGGTGATGATGAATGTGGTGATGATGAGTGTGGTGATGATGAATCTGGTGATGATGAAGCTTTTCGCTGTTGAAATGTTGAAGGTGATAATGGTATTGGTTGATGCTGGTAGTCATAATAATGTGGTGAATAAAAAAGCAATGGCATTGGAATTTGAGATCTTTTATAAAAATATAAATTCGATGACTACCAAATAATAATAATAATGACGAGCATTATTATAGTGGCGTATAACCCGAACGGGCTTCCAGGCCACTTGGGCTGCATATTTTTATTTGCGCCTTTGGTTGCACTTGAAGCTAGGACCTTTCATTATTGGTCAAGCCGAGAGTCGTTGCCGACTCAGCTACTCGTTCACCAAAGGAAAATACGTTTATTCAAAGTTTATTAATTTTTAACATATAAAAAACTACTTTGAGTTTAAATAGTAGTTTTATTAGTACTTTAAATAAGAGTATTAATAATCATTGTAAAAAGAAAAAAATGAAGAAAATTACAAAGAAAAATAAATAGAAGGAAAAGAAAAAAAAAACAGAAAAATAATGGGAGTATTAGTAGTAGTAATAGTAGTAGTAGTAGTAGTAGGAGTAGTAGTGGTAGTAGTAGTAGTAGTAGTAGTAGTAGTAGTAGTAGTAGTAGTAGTAGTAGTAGTAGTAGTAGTAGTAGTAGTAGTAGTAGTAGTAGTAGTAGTATTAGTAGTAGTAGTAGTTTTTGTCTAAAAGCTGTGACGTCAAAGGTTGCGGAAGATCATGGGGTCGTAATGATAGTAGGCCGATGATTTAAGCCTCCAATGGTACGGGAACAAGTTACAATAGTTTTATGGCGTCTTGTGGGTGTTGTTGTGAGTGTTTTCCAGTTTTTTCTCTAAGTTAGTTGATTTTTTCAATATCGTATGAGTGATAGCATCAGTTTTTTAGTTGCTCGTGCTAACATTTGAGGTTGTGTGAAAAATTGCATTTTGGGAAGTATTATTTTGTGTGAAAACATTTTGCATATTATTTTGAAGCGATTCTAAAAATGAGAGTTATTTTGAATAGCAATTTATAAAATTTTTGAAAGGACTGACATTAATAATGATTAAGAGAAAGATTAAAATAATTATTCTAAATAAACGTTACATATTATACTGGTGACTTTCTAAAAACGTACATATGTATATGGTAACTAATATCATTGTAAAAAAAATTATAAAACTTTTTTATACCAGCATCGAATTTTCAAAGCTTGATCCGTGAAAAACATTAATTTAAAAATATTATGCACACTCTGAATTCATTAGACGGAATAAATTGAGCATACAAACGAGCTGTGAAATGGTCATTATAATTTTAATAAAAATACCATTAATATGAACCTAAATGACATTGATATTTTATTTTATTACATTTTATTTTTTCAAATTATATATTATTTGTAATTTTAGACTTAAACAGTGAAGTTCCAACATTTATGAAAAAATTAATTAAATTTTTTTAAATTTGAGATATACAGTCCAAGTTTGCTTTTTTTACAAAAACATTGCCCAAGACACAATTTGAAATATTTTGTTAGGAGTGCGGAGCTATAGAAACGAAAAAAAATTTGTAGAAAAAATGGAAATTGAGACAATAAATAAATTCAAACACAAAGAAGTAACATTTGTGCCAAAAGAGCGAATAAAAGAAAGAAAAAACTATGCGTAAAAGTATTGAAATCAATTTGAAGAATATTTTATTAAATAAATGAATTCCGTTTTCTCGGGTGTATTTAATATTATATTATAGTCAAAAATAATAGCTTATGAAATTTTTAAACTTCTTATTATTTCCAAAACCATTTTTAGGTCCTTGGTGAAGTTTCTGAAATTATAAATGAATAAATGAATGTTTATCTCCGTGTTTATATACTAAAACTCACTTGCAAAAAATGGTCATATGAGGTTGCGACCCTACTAACCAATTTCATCAATACACATTTTAAAAGAATGTTATGTAAGCCTTTTAATTATTCACATTATACAATTATTTTCTTTATAAATGAGGGCATCATTAAAATAATAAGTAAGATAAAACTGGCAATGTTATAAAAATGCAATAAAAGTCACTTTTAGATAAAAAATAAATTTATAAACTTCAAATAACATTTTACTTTTATAAGATTTCACAATTACCTTATTATATTTTTAGGCGTTTTCAAGTCAATATGAAAAGACCGTAATATCATTGATAATGGTTTGTATCGATATTAACTACAACAAAAGTTCTAATGAAAAAAAATATAAAACATTTTTTGAGATTATACATTTAAGTTAATATGAAGATTAAAAAGATCAAGATCTCATAAATCAAACATTAAAGGGGAGTTTCAAAAGAAGAGACAATGGCGAGGTGGGTGTTACAAAGGCGGTGTTCAATGGACACTCACATCATTCATTGCAAATGCAATTGCACGCCATTTATTTAATCACAGTACTCTCATCTATATATCAAACATGTGATCATTTAGGTCTTTTAATTAAACTTTTATGAATTTTAAGAAAGCTAGAACGGAAACTTTTTTAAAATTTCTTTGATAGTTTTAGATGTCATTTTAAGGATATTAATTGATAGGTTCTTTTTCTAAATACTTTCAGACGCTCTCAGTCGTTTACTTATACTTTCCTTTAATGAAGCTCTTAAAAATATATTATAGTAAAAAAAGGTTTAAATGCATTAATGTACATAATGTCTTTTCCATTTGTATGCAGATCCAGTGACATGGTTAGAGGTCAAAAACCGAGAATGGTCTGGAATTTTCATGCAATCTTTCAACGGCCAAAATAGGAATTTTGTAAAACAATTTTCACTTTTATTTGTTTCGAAATGATTTTTTAAAATGTATAGGTCATATAATTCACTTTTTCAAAAACTAGATAGACTTAAAACACAGGAGCATTTTGTTTAAAAACATCTTCCTCAAATGTATTTAAAAACCAAAATGAATATCATTAAAACATTTATTAGAAATTTTTCACGCAATTGTATTTTTTTCCATATCATGAGTATGTTTGTGTGTTTTTATGTTTTTGAGTTTGTATTTATTTGTGTGTGCATGTCGTTATGTGTAGTTAGAGACGAGGGAGCGTCGTCTTTAGCATAGTTGAATGTAATGAATAAGAATGCATGCTTGTTCGCCTTGCCTCATTAGGTACTGCACGTCCCAGCACGTGTTTCACTCGGCTGAGCACATTGGCACCATGCAGCTGTGCAAGGGCATTCATACAAAGTTAGAAAAGTCAATAAATATGGGTGATTTGCTTAATAAAAATGGTGGGAGAATATTCATGAAAACTAATACACAGCCTCGAAGAAAGAAAAGATTGAATAGATGCCGAGAAAATAATAACTCAACGAATAACAAAACGACCTTAAACGAGCCCTTGGACTGTTTGTAAGAGTGTCAAGCAATCGCTTTCACAAAGCTCTATCCATCACACCATGCGAACAAGTAACCTCACGTAGGCATTGAAATTAAATTGTATAAATGTTTCCAGCAGTAAAGTTTAATTTGAATTCTTTTTGGCGTGGACTTATTGAATAGTTCAAGATTTAAGTCCACGCTATAAACACTCATGGGGTTTGCTATTCTCCGTTTCAAAATACTCTCTAAACATAGGTTTCGATAATTTCGATAATAAACTCTATCTAGAAGAGACCTGTTTAATACAAATAACTAGAGCTTTTTTGCTTGTAGTTTTTTATTTTTATAAAGTACATTAGTATAAATTATATTTATAATAATTGTCACAAAAAAAACTCTCTTTATAAACATTATAAATTTGATTTTTTAGCGCTTTTGAGCGCTTTTGAGCGCGTTCTCAGAAATGACGCTAAAGAATATGTCATTATCAAATGAAATTCCTATCATCGTTGATGTTTTAACCTTTTAAATAAACAAAAATATATATAAAAGTTTAAAGCATGAGAGATTTTTCTTAAAAATATTTTAACGACAAATTTATATCGTTTTAAACTCTATATATACCAAAAAACACGAAGATCAGCGAAAAACGCTCAAGAATTCCGATATGGAAAATTCCGCATACTCGTATTTTTATAGTATTTAATTATTTTAAATTAATATTTGAGAAAAAAATTTAATTTAATTTTAAAATAATGAAATTTTAGAAAACTTTATAAATTTTTTATTACATTTTGTTTTTTGTCTTTTTATACATTGAAGCAATTTTGAGTGCAAACGAAACTTTCAAAAACGGAAAATTCTTTTAAAATTTGCTCAGCCAAAAGCAGTAATAAGCTGTGATCTTGCGTAAAAAATATGAAATGCTCTGAATTAGTTCAAGATATTAGAATATTAGAAGAGAAAAAGTGTGAAAAACACAAAAATTGAAGTAGTTTTGTATTGCAAATATAAAAGATAGGAGGCAAAAGACACGAGATAAGAAGACAATGCTGAAATGACAGCACCGAGCGGCATTAATAGACGTCAACGGCCACAATGCCTGTCATCTGGCTTCTACTCTTCCATGATGCTCCAGCTTCGTGCGTGTCCGCGCGTATTAAGGACGCATTTGTGCTTATTAACTCTCCGCTAGTGTCCCTTTATGGAATGCTCTGATGCTCGAGGAGGACTTTTTATTGCGAGTAGAGTGCAAGTCTTTGCTGTGTTTAAGTCTCTTTTGCATGTTTTTAAACGCCCCTGGTCGTACGTCAGTGCATTTCATTAGTAGGAGATTTTTGAAGCGTTCGAGCACGTCACTCGCCAGTATGCGTGTTGTGTGCTTATTGGCTTATGCAGTAGTAGCGTGAAGGATCAGCTCTACTAAAATTGGGAATTTTTCTTTATTGAAAATTTTTTTCTTCAAATATGTAACGATTTAGATCTAAAAAATTGAATTTGAAAAAATATTTTCAACTGTGACAAATATTTAATCACAGAACTTTAGTGGAATTATTCACGTTTAAAAGAGGAATAAATCGCGTGGAAGATGATGTGTACGTGGCTCAAAAAGACAGCTGTGGCTTATAACGTCAGTTTACGTGATACTACGAATTTGATGGCATTAGGAAATATAATGAAAAAGCTAATCTTATTCAAAATCGCATTTTTAAAGTGCATTCATTTTTCCAGTTTGTAATCTTTGACGGAAAGTAAAAAAAATTGAAACATGGAAGTTATTTTACAGAGCACCAAAAGTGCTAATCAAGTTTTATTACTCAATTTTTCGCTAATTCCTATGGTATAGGTTAATATAATACGAAATAAAAAAGACCCGCAATTTTCAAATTCCTATAAAACGTTATATAGCTATAATTATTGTAACGATTATTCTCAATTCCGGGATTTCGAAAACTTTAAAATAGAAATTGCTTAAAAAGTAAAAACGTTTTCGATTTTTAGTTTTTGAAATTTTATTCGAATTGAAAGATTTATACCAAGGCCGTAAAGTTATAAAAGGTGCAATGATGCTTTAGATTTAGCTTTTGAAATGACCAGATTAAAAAAAAGTTTTAAAAAGTGAAACAAGTTGAATTTATTGAATCTATTAGAAAAGAATCTTTTAAGCTTTTGTAAGCACTCTAAGATAAAGAAAAAGTTGCTATGCAAATCTTAAAGATGGTGCTACACGCTATAGTAATGGTGATAAATAGCAAATCGTAAGATATTCCTGAATGAAAGGTCGTTGATATGCAAATTAGTGGTTGTGAAAAGAAAATTTTCTATTCTGGACCATAAACAAGAAGGGTTGGACGGGCTGGTTACATGAATAGGTGCATAAATACACAGGATCTTTCTTCTTCTTAGCAATCAAGATCGTTATAATGTAGATTAAGTAAACATGAATAAAATAAACGTAAACAAAATCTTTAATAAAAAATACTGAACTAATAATTGGAAAATGCATAGAAATAAATCAAGTAGAAAAATAGAAATTCGCAAAAATGTTGAATGTAGAGAAAAAAACATAGTGGTGGCTGAATGGACGGAGAGAAGTTTGCATTATCTCACTAAGAATCAATACCTGACCAAAGTATATGATGAAAACGTTTAATTTCAGATCGGTATGTTGTGAAAATCAATCCTATCGGAGAGTTGGTTACAAAAATGAAAGCGGTTCGTTAAAAAAATGCTAAGTGCTACTGAAGCGCTTTTGTAAATCATGTTAATGGTTCACATTGGCCCCGAGTAAATCGATGCCTTATTCAAATTAATTTTATTTTCAATATATTTTTACATTTTTAAAAAAATTTTCTCATTCACAGCTCTCAACATTTATTTTGTTTTTATTTTTGTTAAAAATCTTCAGTTAAAGTTTATGGACTCTGATATTAGTATCTTGATTTATATCTTCACATTGATTAAGAATGAACAAATCAGAGATTCCATTTTTCGAAAGCTTATTTAAATTCAAAGGCACACGCTATAAATCATTAATTTTAAAAAGATTCTTTTTATGAGACAACTTTTACTGTATATAACTTTTTTATGGCAAAGCATAGCTAGATTTTTATTCGGAAAACAATGTAACTATTTGAATTTATGCCTGTAAAAGCATCATGCAAAATATTCAAAGTTAACACATTTTTTAAAGATGATTTTCGACCATTTTACTTTCTTCTAAACTATTTTTTAACAATTGAGCTTACTTGCTTCGTACATACTGTAAATAAACAATAGAATTCCGAGAAATCCCAAGAAAACCGTTGAAATGTATTATAATTAATCATGATAGTGTATACTTCGTGTTGTATAAACCCTGATATAAATATTAGTTTTGTATTTTTAAATCTCAACTTTGATAAGTATTTCCAATATTTTAAAAATAAAACATACATTTACTTCAAGAATCTAGATCAAAGTTTCCAATGTTTTTTTTGAAATATTTTAATTTTTCCAAACTATAAGCCCATTCTCAATCACTGGGAATCCATATATCAGAAGGAAAAACAAATTCTATTTTCTAAAAAAAGGTCCACATGGCTGGGGTTATGGAGCAGTTGGCAGATGGGAGATGGGCTGACCGGTCATATATTTCAGTGAGTTAGCGGGTCAGTAGGGCCTTCATGCGGCCTTTTGCTTGCTTTGCGGATCATCATTAGTTTTAATTCTACTTTGCTTTTCACATATATTACTTTTATTGCATTATTCGGAAAGATTTACTCTTTATGAACCCTCTTGCAAAGTTTTTGATGCGATTGTGCTCATGTGTTCCAAGTACGGAATTATTGAAGTAATTCAAGATTGAAAAACAAGTTTGATATATTCCAAAGATTAGCAACAAAAAATATTTTTTCACCAATAACCTCATCCTATTTGTTAATAAAAAATTTCAAATATTATGTTAAAACACATGTTTGAAAAATGTATTGCTTTTATACAAAAATGTATCATAAAGCAATGTAAGCATCCTATGTACTATCAGAATCTTTTCATTCTCACAAGTTTTTTTGTTTTCATGGCATGGGATAATAGAACATGGCAGACGCACAAATAGAATTCACAGATCACTTTGACGCACAACGTATGGCCAGAGCATGAGATTATTGTATGTCGAATGGATGTATTGATTCACCAAACAGAATATCTGTCAATGAAGTGATAAATTACGCGCCATATTTTGTGAAACCTTCAACATGATTGATAATTAAACTCTTCTCGGGATATGCATAATCCCAAACGGTATAAAAGGAAACTAGTGAAGGTGATTGTTATGAAGTTGCGCCAGATCTGGGATGTGTGTAACGGAAAGCAGGCATTTCGATGCATCATTAATCTCTTCGTCTCTATACACACACATTCTTGACTGGCTGATTGTTTGTTGAGCATTAATCTATCTACATGCTACCATTCTTTCTGTACCGTAATTCTGTAGCGAATTCTTTCGCATCTAATAAGTCATTTTAATTCATAGCCATTCGTCGAGACTTGTATCTACTCCGAAATCCGGATTTAATTTATTCGTTGCTCCATTAAAAGTTTACTTGAGGCTATAAACGTATTGTCTTGCCAACTAATTATTTAAAGTTTTTTTCTAAATAATTTTTCTCTTTAGAAATCTTACAAATCTAAGAAAAAATATGTAAAACAGATTAGAAATAGTTTTTAATGTATCCTTTATGCAATAATTTTGAACTAAGTCGATGTAAGATTTTTTAATAATTAATGCTTTTATATTTTATTTACCTGAAAGATTATTTGAAATATTATATTAATGAATTGTTCAGTAGAAGTAATTTTTTATTTCTGAGTCCCATGCACCCCTATGGCTGTACAAGTAAATGTTATAGAATATAACTGTTCGTTCTTCTTCTGAAGAATGTTTTCCATTAAGAATATTTATAATATCATCTTCTATGTTCTATTCACGCATCAATTTGCCTTTATAACTAATGTCATGGGAATGTCATTACCACACAGTTAAATACATCTTTAGCCATTACTTCTCCAACAACATAACAACAGATACCATCACCCTTCCTTCACTCTCTCTTACTACTAAAACTTCCACCAATTATCTTAATGACGTCTATATTAGTGAGAACAACTGACCCAGGGTTAATAATTCCAGCCTTTCTCGATCCGTTCCAAAATAGATCACGCCAGGGCTGCAAAATAAACACAAGGGTTTACTAGAGTAAGGTAATTACAAAATGCATAGCTTAGAGCCGCGGAAACAATACAGAAACGCGAGCTATACTGCCGAAGTTACGATGCCCTGAGGACTCGGAGATAAATGTTTAAAGGTAGCCCATGCGATTCAGCGCTCGGTCTGTTTGTGTGTGTTTTTTAGTTGCAGAGTGGGTGGTTGGATGGCCGATTAGATGGGAGGCTGGGCCAATTTGTTGATTAGAGAATTTATCGACTTGTTAATTCGAGGCTTCCTTAATTAGTCGGATGAATGCCTTTTGAATTAGCGTTTTGTGTATGTTGGAAATAATTCGATGTGCGCTGGCTGGATGGAAAATGAAAGTGATTTGTGCTAGCTAGTGTATTGATTCTTTATGTGCTTGGGAAAACAAAAATTTGAATACTTTTTAGAATATTTAAATATATATATATTAGACTGATTTCAAAAGCTTTGAGATTCTGTAAAAAAATGGTTCAATTAAAAATACAATTATTGCTTTATTTTACTCAAAAATCGTCAAAGCTTCATTTTTCTCACTAGAAAATATTAAAAAAAGGTTTAAATAGAAATATTAATTGTTTTACTTAATCCTAATTCATAATTTAAAACCAGCTGAAGTTATTTGAAAACCATTTTAAAGATAACAAATCATGAAATAAAAAAATAAGTTTGAATGCGTAGGTTTTAAAATATGAAAAGTGTCAAATAAATGACAAAGATGAAGAAAACGAAAATGAATATGAGGTTCTTTCATGCGTGAACAAACAGGGTCGTAAGAAAATGGCTAATGGTTTTGGGTGTTTTTAATGGAAAAGCAGAGAGTTAAATAAGCTCCTTTCAAATTAAAAAAATCTTATTTCGTCATTTAAACAAAACATAAAAACACATTTAGGAAGAAAGGTTTTTGGCGAGAGTTAAGTCATTCTTTTTCAATTGCTTAGAAAATATTTAAAGTGTTATTTTCCTAAAATTCCAAAATTTAGCTATTAACATTTTTTAACTAATATAATAGACTCTTAAAAGCTAGATAATCAGAAAAATCGTGTTATGAGCAATTTTAAAAGTAAAATCATTTTCATTAAACGAAAGATTTTTGCGAAAAAATATTTTTCAAGCCTTCTCACTTTAAAATTATTTTTTAAAACACAATATTATTGATTTATTTTCACGACTATACATTTCCCCCAATAACAATCACTACAACAAAAATCTTTGAAAAAGGATTTATAAATGATAAATTAATAGCAATTACCAAACAACAGAATTTTTTTTATCAACTTTAACTTTTTTTCTATTAAAATATAATTATTATTCAAAAAAATTAAGTGTATTCATATATCTAGACAAACTTATGTTTTACACGAAACTGTTTAATCATTCAAATACTTGCAAAAAATTGCAAAAAATATTTTTAACGAGGAATATTTTTAAAAATATTTAATTATATATTCATTAGAGACCGACCGAAATTCGTTTCGGTTTCGGCGCCGAAAATGCCAATTTTATTAGTTTCGGCAATTTTTCGGTTTCGGCCGAATCTAATTTTACAATTTTGGCAATTTTTCGGTTTCGGCCGAAAATAATTTTGTAATTTCGGCTCAATTTCGGTTTCGACCGAAATGGATCTCATATTTACCGAAAAACCGAAATTTTTATTTATTTATGTAGTTTATATGATATATCTGTATCTTCAATCGAACTATTAAGTTCGGATTCGATTCTCTATTAGATATCTATTAGTTATCGGGGTTGATTGATTTATGGGTGTCATCAGACTAATTATTCGAATCACATATACAAGCATCTGGAACAACAATCATGTATTTGAAATTTAAGTAAATTGGGATGCGTTCAATGATGATATTTAACATAACTTTTTTTAAGCAAACTCTATTTTTTAATACAATTGTTTAAAAAAAAGTTTTTGTCAAAAGTAAGTATCTGTATATCCTCAATCGAACTCGAATTATCAGGTTTGGGTTCGATTCTCATCTCTATTAGATATCTATTAGATATCGTGGTTAATTGATTTATTGCTGACATAAGACTAATTCGAATAACATATACAAGCACAAGCACAAGATATCCATTCTTTGAAAAACACTATAGATAAGTCGAAAGAACGAGAACATTTGGCTTCGATTAATTAATTCAAAAATAAATTGTGAGAATGTCGTTGAATCCTATTTGGATGTTTTTACAAAATGTCAGTCTGACTAAAGCAAAGCCTGTCAACAACAAAAATTTTTTGATGTTGAAAAACTTTTCTTTTTTGGCTTAAAATATACGCTTGTTTGGATTTACCTATTAAACTGGCATTGTCATCGCTAAATACTATTTTTTCATTTTTAATAAAAGTTGGAAAAAATTTCGGTTTCGGCCGAAAATCTGATTACAATTTCGGTTAAATTTCGGTTTCGGCTGAAAATTGATATTCAATTTCGGCTTAATTTCGGTTTCGGCCGAAAATGGGATTTTAGTTTTGGCCTAATTTCGGTTTCGCCCGAAATAAAAAATATCTGTTTCGGTCAGTCTCTAATATTCATCCATTGGTCTGTGCTTGTTGAAAAACAACATCTGAGTTTACATATTATTTTAAAATCGCTAAATAAACAAATTTTTAACGCCTTTTGTTGAGGTTATACTGGTTCAACATTTGCATCACTTTAGGTTTCTGAGTCAGGTAGGCTTCCAGTCGCTTTTCAGAGTATTCCTGTTGTTTTGTTCATTTTTATGTAAATCTTGAATAAGAAATGGCTAGTAAGATGTTTAACAAAATTTTTAGAAACAAATTTTAATCCATAAAGACAGTATGACCACATCAATCAATTAAATACATTTATATAGATCTTTTTATAAAACAAGATGTTGAAGAGTTATCGGCTCAAATTGACATCACTTTAAAAAAATAGTTTAATGTATATTACTTAAATACTTTAAAAGCTGTTTGGACAAATTAAGCTTACTTTTTCACTTTATGAAAACTTATCATTCTAACTCACCAAGTATCCAAAGTGGATGTGTGACTTCTTAGACTGCACAAGCGACCAGATAGAAGCTACAAAGTGCGCTGCCAAAGCAAAGCCATTAACCTCCAAAAGCATGCTTTCTTCATCGTCTTCTTCTTCGTCTTCCTTGAATATCATTCCACTTTTGATACTTTTCGAACGTATCAGTTTCTTTTCTCTTATATATTCTCTCAAAAACATCAACTAAAAAATGTTTTTCATTAAATTATTAATTATTTAAACAAATAGAAAAACAGTTTCTAATTAGCCATTTTACGCCAATCAACAATAGAATAATGTATTATTTAGCATATTTTTAATTCAAACTTTAATATTGCAAACTTAACCTGCTGTTGTCGGTCAGGGTAGGCACTGAGGTCTGCCTTGAAGAAGGGAGCAGTGGGATGTTGGTAGTCGTAGCACCACTCGCAGAAGTGGTTGCCGATGTCATAGCCTCTGATAATAATAATAATTGTCATTTTTGTATAGCTCCCGGGCACGCAACTGAAGCGCTTAAGTTATAAAACATTTATTTTAGGACTCTTTAATTTTTGTTAAATTCTAAATTAATTTTTGAAATTTCTTATAATTCATTATGTTTTTTTATTTTTTAACCTGTAGTTGTAACTGGAGTATTCGAAATCGATTGGCCTTAGAATGTCGCTAGAGGCGTCGTAATGATAATCGTTGTCATCTCCATCATTATCACGATCATCGCTATCATTACCATGAGCATTGACATCATTATCATGTTCACTTCCATTTTCTTTTGCATCATTTGGAATTTTGCATTTCCTTTGCATTTGCTCTCCCACGTACAACAGATTACCTGGAATAGTGAATTCGGATGATTTTTGACTTTTGGTTACGAGTGAATTTTGTGTGGCTCTTATAATTTCAAATAATTTTTTATTTTTAAATAATTTTTGATAAAGTTACCTTCTTGTAGGTCATTGTGGCAAAATACTACTGGAGATTTGATTTTGAAAATTATGATTCTTAAAAAAAAAACATTAAAAATATATTAATATAAATTTCATAAATCATTTCACCCATAAAAACCATTTTAAACTTTCAAAATCTAACTTTAGTTGGTTATATTCCTCATTAAGGTCAACGAGAGGAGTATAATCTTTATTCTCCACGATTTTCATGGCTTCGTTCAAATATCTGCATTAATGTTTTCATATATAAGTTATTAAAATAATAAAATCGTTATGTTTTAATTTTTTAATAGATTTTATTTTTAAAATAACTGTTTAGTTAATAAACATTAATAAAAATCTTAAGAAAAAACAAGAAAAAAAATTATATATTTTAAAAATATTGTTTAAAGACGCTTATTAAACATACCCAATGATAAAACTTTCATGCAAAAGAAAATAAAATAATAAGTTATTCGTTCGAGGTCGCCCAATAGAATACAAACTCGTTTTTACATCGTACTTAGGACTAGATGAGTAAAATACATAAATCACTTTCTTAGTAAGTGGTTCAAAGTGTGTTATTGAAAACATTGAGAAAGTAAACATTATTTTTTAGTTCACATAATAAGTTTTTAAATTATAATATATTACAGATTTTGACATTTATTTTGGATTTATTAAGCCGTTAAATGGAAGACAACCTTTGGATGAACTCGAAGAGCCAGCGAGGCTGCTTGTTCATGGGCATGTTGAGCTGGTGGAAGCGACACATGATGCGAGCGCACGCCCTCGAGATGACTGGCTTGCGCAGCTCTGGAGTGGTGAGCACTCGTGACTGCGAGAGAAGTGATGAAAGTAGAGAGTGAGTCCAAGCAGAGAAGCTGTTGAAACTTGATAAAATATTTTTAAAATTTCATTTGAAAATGTATTTTAAGTTTACCAAATTGGAATAATTACATTTATTAAACCATTATACTAACTGGTATATATTCTTCTAATCTTCCCCAAGTGAAGGTTCCGTATAGTTTCGGACCCATATTCCTTTCGGACAACAATGCAAACGTAACCGAATCGTTAAGAAGAGTATCTTCCTTGAAATAAGCGACTTCTCCATAGACTCGTAAGAGAACGTGTCGTTGTTCATTTGGTGATGTGGCATAATTATCCTTCAACGAAAACTTGAACAGCGTGTTACTCAATCCGCCTCTGAGGTATTTTTGTATATCAACAGTTAATGAGAATCACTGAACCGCTTTTAGTTCTTTTCGACACTTTTGAATTGAATTTAAATGTTCATTTCTACCAAAGATTGCAATTAAAGTAAAGTCAGCAGAAACTTTCTAAATTATGATAAGTTACACGATGCACTAAAGGAGAAATGAAAAGTACATACAACACTTTTGTCACATCTAGCTGCTCCCTTGAGACGTTTCCCCATGACCCTCCAAGGAACTCTCTGCAGTGTTTCAAGCCCTTTTCTATCAACTCCTCATCCCCCTCTTCCATTTTCTCTATCTGAATATACCTTTTGAGGAGCTACAATATGATAAAAAGGAAAAAATGACTCAATTAATTATGCTTCGAAGAAATAACTTTAAAATTATAAAAAAGCAAAACGCAGATTTCAACTGTTCGAATATTCGAAATTTTAACTAAATTGAAAAAATCTAGACTTTAGAGGTATATATAGCCAACTATTTAGATATATATATATATATCTGCGTATTTGCTTCCAGTATGTTGAAGTATGGCAAACATTTGCATGGATCCACGCCTAAACAGATACATGCATATAGGCTTTTTAGTATTGAAACTTTATGAAAACAAAACCCTTTAGACGGGTTCGGGGTGTTCATGTAGGTCGGTAAAAGTCCAACTATATTGTATTGTCTAGCTGTAGGATAGTATGACTGCTGTGGTTTCAACAAATATTATCAGCGTCTATCTTAATAACAAAAAAACTAGTTTCTGCTCAACACTTTCTAATAAAACGTTTTTATACCACTTTAATGTTGTTTAAAAAATGATTGTAAGCATCTTATTTTACCATAATAAAGCCTGGATCACGAGGATGGAGCCCTTACCAGTAATTGATTAATTGATTTGACTCAAATGTTTTATTCTTTATTGTTAATGGGATGTTTTTTTATAAATAATGAAAAACATTTTAATTTTGTGTTTTTTACAATTTAAAGTAAAACTCAGTGTTTTTATCTCAAAATGAATCAATAAAAAATGTAAAATTTGATTTTTTAAAACATCAAAAATTTTTATTTAAAAAAAAATTTTGTTCGACGAACGTTAAATTTACTTGTCAGCTAGTTGACGGTTGACTTGTGAAGGTCTTTTACCATGACTGCCTTATGACTTGTTTAAAGGTAGCCCATGCGATTCAGCACTCGGTCTGTTTGCGTGTGTTTTTTAGTTGCAGAGTGGGTGGTTGGATGGCCGATTAGATGGGAGGCTGGGCCAATTTGTTGATTAGAGAATTTATCGACTTGTTAATTCGAGGCTTCCTTAATTAGGCGGATGAATGCCTTTTGAATTAGCGTTTTGTGTATGTTGGAAATAATTCGATGTGCGCTGGCTGGATGGAAAATGAAAGTGATTTGTGCTAGCTAGTGTATTGATTCTTTATGTGCTTGTGTAAATAAAATTTGAATACTTTTTAGAATATTTAAAAATATATATATTAGACTGATTTCAAAAGCTTTGAAATTCTGTAAAAAATGGCTTAATTAAAAACACAATTATTGCTTTATTTTACTCAAAAATCTTCAAAGCTTCATTTTTCTCACTAGAAAATATTTAAAAAAGGTTTAGATACAAATATTAATTGTTTTATTTAATCCTAATTCATTATTTAAAACCAGCTGAAGTTATTTGAAAGCCATTTTAAAGATAACAAATCAAGAAATAAAAAGAATAAGTTTAAATGTGTAGGTTATAAAATATGAAAAATGTCAAATAAATGAAAAAGATGGAGAACACGAAAATGAATATAAGGTTCTTTCATGTGTGAACAAACAGGGTCGTAAGAAAATGGCTAATGATTTTGGGTGTTTTTAATGGAAAAAAAGAGAGTTAAATAAGCTCCTTTCAAATTAAAATGTTTTATTTCATCATTTAAACAAAACATAAAAACACATTTAGGAAGAAAGGTTTTTTGGCGAGAGTTAAGTCAATCTTCAATTGCTTAGAAAATATTTAAAGTGTTATTTTCCTAAAATTCCAAAATTTAGCTTTTGAAATTTATTGTATAAAATAATAGACCATTAAAAGCTAGATAATCAGAAAAATCATGTTATGGGCAATTCTAAAAGTGAAATCATTTTCATCAAACGAAAAATTTTTGCGAAAAAAAAATTTTCAAGCTTTTTTTACTTTATAATAATTATTTAAAACACATTATTATTAATTTCTTTTCACGACTATTCATTTCTCCCAATAACAATC
The DNA here is from genome assembly GCA_943735955.1 of Piscicola geometra. Classification (NCBI taxonomy): domain Eukaryota; kingdom Metazoa; phylum Annelida; class Clitellata; order Hirudinida; family Piscicolidae; genus Piscicola; species Piscicola geometra. The sequence continues at coordinate 1,139,734 of OX030956.1, forward strand.
AATACAATAAAAATCCGTGAAAAATGATTTATAAAGGATAAATGAATAGAAATTACCAAAGAACTGAATTTTTTTATCCACTTTAACTTTTTTCTATTAAAACATTATTATTATTATTCAAAAAAATTAAATGTATACATATATATCGACAAACTTGTTTTCCACAAAACTGCTTAATTAATTCAAATACTTTTTAAAAATTCAAAAAATATTCTTAACGATGGTTATTTTTTAATATATTTAATTATATTTTCCTCCATTGGTCTGTGCTTGTTGAAAAACAACATCTGAGTTTACATATTATTTTTAAATCGCTAAATAAACCAATTTTTAACGCCTTTTGTTGAGGTTATACTGGTTCAACATTTGCATCACTTTAGGTTTCAGAGTCAGGTAGGCTTCCAGTCGCTTTTCATAGTATTCCTGTTGTTTTGTTTCATTTTTATGTAAATCTTGAATAATAAATGGCTAGTAAGATGTTTAACAAAACTTTTGGAAACAAATTTTAATCCATAAAGACAGTATGGCCACATCAATCAATTAAATATAGACCTTTTTATAATGCAAGATGTTGAATAGTTATCGACTCAAATTGACATCACTTTTAAAAAATTGTTCAATTTATATTACTTAAATACTATAAAAGCTGGTTGGACGAATTAAGCTTACTTTTTCAATTTATGAAAACTTATCATTCTAACTCACCAAATATCCAAAGTGGATGTGTGACTTCTCTGACTGCACAAGCGACCAGATAGAAGATATGAAGTGCGCTGCCAAAGCGAAGCCATTAACCTCCAAAAGCATGCTTTCTTCATCGTCTTCTTTTTCGTCTTCCTTGAATATCATTCCACTTTTGATACTTTTAGAACGTATAAGTTTCTTCTCTCTTATATATTCTCTCAAAAACATCAACTAAAAAATGTTTTTCATTAAATTAATAATTATTTAAATAAATAAAAAAACAGTTTTTAATTAGCTATTTTACGCCAATCAACAATAGAATAATGTATTATTTAGCATATTAATTCAAACTTCAATATTGCAAACGTAACCTGCTGTTGTCGGTCAGGGTAGGCACTGAGGTCTGCCTTGAAGAAGGGAGCAGTGGGATGTTGGTAGTCGTAGCACCACTCGGTGAAGTAATGGCCGATGTCATAGCCTCTGAAGTTATAAAACTTTTATTTTAGGACCCTTTAATTTTTATTAACTTTTAAATTAATTTCTGAAATTTCTTATAATTCATTATGTTTTTTTATTTTTTAACCTGTAGTTGTAACTGGAGTATTCGAAATCGATTGGCCTTAGAATGTCGCTAGAGGCGTCGTAATGATAATCGTCGTCATCTCCATCATTATCACGATCATCGCTATCATTACCATGAGCATTGACATCATTATCATGTTCACTTCCATTTTCTTTTGCCTCATTTGGAATTTTGCATTTCCTTTGCATTTGCTCTCCCACGTACAACAGATTACCTGGAATAGTGAATTCGGATGATTTTCGACTTTTGGTTAAGAGTGAATCTTGTGTGGCTCTTATAATTTCAAATAATTTTTTATGTTTTAAATAATTTTTGATAAAGTAGATACTTCCTGCTAGGTCATTGTGGCAAAATACTACTGGAGATTTGATTTTGGAAACTATGATTCTTCAAAATAAACATAATAAATATATTATAATTTATATTATAATATAAATTATATAATATAAATATATTATAAAATTCATAAATCATTTCACCCATAAAAACCCTTTTTAAACTTTCAAAATCTAACTTTAGCTGGTTAAATTCCTCATTAAGGTCAACGAGAGGAGTATAATCTTTATTCTCCACGATTTTCAAGGCTTCGTTCAAATATCTGCATTAATAAATAAGTATGTATTCATCTATAAGTTATTAAAATAATAATAAAACATTATGTTTTAATTTTTCGATGCATTTATTTTTTATAATAAATGTTTAGTTCATAAAAATTAATAAGAATCTCAAGAAAAAACAAAAATAAAAATAACATGCCCAATGATAGAACTTTCATGCAAAAGAAAAGAAAATAATAAGTTATTCGTTCGAGGTCACCCAATACAATTAAAACTCGTTTTTACATCGTACTTAGGACTAGATGAGTAAAATACATAAATCACTTTCTTAGTAAGTGGTTCAAAGTGTGTTATTGAAAACATTGAGAAAGTAGAAATTATATTTTAGTTTATTTTGGTTCCAAGGTTGTCATAGCCATGGGGTGGCAGTGGGGATAATCATCCACTGTCTATAAAGTGCTCCTTCACGGCGTGCGTCTCTGTACGGCCCCTGACAACTTCTGGTCTGCTTGCGGCGGAACTGCTTTTACTGACAGGAGAGGAGGGTAAGGTGGGTCACTGGCGCCTTAAAACCAGTCGCTTCGGGCAGATGGGGCTCGTCAGCCCGGGAAGGCAACCCATCTAGGAGAAGGAAAACTACCAACCGCTGCTGCCTTGCAGGCTATTCATGGAAACAGCTTTGGGAGTCAAGCCCGAAGAAAAATCAGGAGTCGGAGTCTTTAAGGCGGTGGGTCGTCATCTATGATGTCCTTCCGGCAGCTCCTGCAGCCAAGTCGGCTCTAAGCGTGGTGCTTGCACCCCCTTGGGTCTAGTCGACGAAGCCGAAAGCGGGGGTTCTGTTGTTTGGGCAACACAAGACTTCCACACGCTTTGCCCAGGCTAGCATCCTGGAGATGAACCTCAAAACTCACTTTACGGCGAGAGCACAAACAAGAAGACAGCAGTTTACAGGTTATAAGTCCTTGCTCAATTGGCGTAGAACTGTACGCCACGGGTTGTCTTCAATGGTGGGAGGGACCCTTGCAGTCCCACGGGTAACTACCGCCCGTCCTAAGCCGGACAGCCCCCGGTCAATAAGGTGTTACCCGTCACGGCCTGCCTGCTACAGTGGGTGCCTGGAGCTTAGAGCACAGCTCAACAAGCAGGCCGTTATCTTCACGCACCAAACAACTACAGATACAAAAAGATGGAGATTCCAGCTCTCTGTATCGAAAGCTGGAACGTACGTACTATGCGCACTGGACTGAGTGATGACCTTCGAGACATTGAAGACCCTCGCAAGACTGCAGTCATTGATCATGAGCTGCACAGACTAAACGTCGACGTTGCAATTCTACAGGAAATGCGTCTTCCAGAGTCTGGATCCTTGAAGGAAAAACACTACACGTTCTTTTGGCAGGGAAAAGAAGAGGAGACCAGGGAACACGGAGTCGGCTTCGCCATCAAGAACACCCTGCTTTGCATGTCCGAACTTCCTTCCCATGGCACAGAAAAAATCCTCACTCTACGCCTTCTCACAGCATCTGGCTTTGCTAATATTCTGTGCTTCTATGCACCAACCATGCAGGCCAGCGCCGAGACTAAAGAACAATTCTACGAAAAACTAAGCAGCATTGTTGCCACAGTTCCTGCTTCCGAACACCTCTACCTTCTAGGAGATTTTAACGCCAGGGTTGGCTCTGACCACGACTCATGGCCAGATGTGCTGGGTCACCATGGCATCGGGAAAATGAACAAAAACGACCAGAGACTACTCGAATTCTGTTGTTACCACAACCTGTGCGTGACAAACACGTACTTCCAGAACAAAGAATGTCCCAAGGTGTCCTGGAGATATCCAAGATCAAATCACTGGCATCAACTGGACTTGATCATCACCAGGCACAACTCGTTGAATAACGTCCGCAGCATCAGAGCTTACCATAGCGCCGATTGCGATAAATACCACTCTCTGATCGCGTCAAAGATAAAGTTTCGCCCCAAGAGGCTCCACCTCTCCACGAAGAAATGCCAGCCGAAAATCAACACCTATCAGACCACCCATCAGACCAAAAACCATGAGTTCATAGATCGGCTGGGAGAGCTGCAACACTGCGACCAAGAGCCTAATGCGGAAGTCTGATGGAACTCGCTCCGGAATACCATCTTCAGAACTGCTTTACTCACGTATGGTAAAAAGAAACACAAAAACACCGATTGGTTCGAAGCGAATGCGGCAGATCTCGAGTCTGTTATTGACGCCAAGAGAAAGGCATTGATCGAATACAAACGCGACCCGAGTCAGTCCACCTTCGAAGTGTTGAAAGCTGCCCGAAAAAAAGCCCAGCAGACGGCTCGACGCTGCGCAAATGACTATTGGCTTCAACTGGCGAATAGCATTCAACAAGCGTCAGACGCTGGCAACGTAAAGAGCATGTATGAAGGCATCAAAAAAGCAACAGGCAAGTCAGCAAAGAAGACTGCGCCCTTAAAGACCAAATCAGGAGAGACCATCACAGACAAAGACAAGCAAATGGAAAGATTGGTCAAACACTATCTGGAACTTTATTCCAGAGAAACTCTGTGACTCAGATAGCACTGGACGCTAATGAAGACTTGCCAGTCTTGGAAGAGCTGGATGTCGAGCCGACCATGGACGAACTCAGCAAAGCTATTGATGCCTCAAAGAGTGGAAAAGCACCAAGAGACGATGGCATCCCACCAGAAATAATCAAATGCGGTAAACCGTCTCTACTAGAACCACTTCACAAACTCCTTTGCCTATGTTGGAGAGAAGGTAGAGTTCCACAGGACATGCGCAATGCCAAGATTGTCACCCTGTATAAGAACAAGGGCGACCGCAGCGACTGCAACAACTACAGGGGCATCTCACTGCTTAGCGTCGTGGGTAAAGCTTTCGCCCGCGTTGTCCTCAACCGTCTCCAAGTCCTAGCAAGTCGTCTGTATCCTGAATCGCAATGCGGCTTCAGATCAGGAAGATCCACAGTCGACATGATCTTCTCCGTGCGTCAGCTCCAGGAAAAGTACAAAAAGCAGCGGATGCCGTTGTATATCACCTTTATTGACCTAACCATGGCATTCGACCTTGAAATCAAAAACGGCCTATTTCGGCTACTCAAGAAGATTGGCTGTCCACCTCGGCTGCTCAACATTACAATTTCTTATCACGAAAACACGCAAGGTGTGGTCAGCTACGATGGGGAGACCTCAGAATCCTTCATAATCAAGAGTGGGGTCAAACAGGGTTGTGTGCTAGCGCCTACATTATTCTGTATCTTCTTCTCGATGCTGTTGAACTTTGCATTTAAAGAGTCTGCCGAAGGTGTCCATTTACACACCAGAAGCGACGGGAAACTGCTGAACATGGCACGCCTAAGAGCAAAGACAAAAATTCGCACTGCCTTCATCAGAGACATGCTGTTTGCTGATGGTGCGGCCCTGGTGTCACACACGGAGGAACACCTTCAGCAGCTGATGAACCGCTTTGCTCAGGCTTGCAGGGAACTCGGTCTGACCATCAGTATCAAAAAAACCAACATCATGGATCAAGACACCCTCAATCACAATCGACAATCAGGTGCTGGAGGCCACTGACAAGTTCACATACTTGGGCTCCGTCATTACTAGCAGCCTATCCCTCTACATCGAGATTGACAAGAGGCTCGCCAAAGCAGCCAGCGTCATGGCCAGATTGAGCAAACGTGTATGGCCTAACAACCAACTGACACGAAACACCAAGCTCAAAGTGTACCAAGCATGCGTTCTCAGCACTCTGTTGTATGGTGCGAAACCTGGGCCACCTATGCCAGGCAAAAAGATCGTCTCGAAAGCTTTCATCTTCGCTGTCTCCGACGCAACCTTGGCATAACATGGCAAAACAAAGTCACCAACACAGCTGTACTCAATCAAGCCAACTCACTCAGCATACACCTCCTCCTATGCCAAAGACGTCTACGCTGGCTGGGTCACGTGCGTCGAATGGAAGGTCGCATACCCAAGGACATCCTCTATGGCGAGCTGGCTACAGAACACCGTCCAGTTGGTCGCCCGCAACTACGCTTCAAAGACGTCTGCAAACGCGATCTCAAACTTACGGGTATCGACCCTGGCAGATGGGAAGAGCTAGCCGATGACTGGAGGGGCTGGCGCCAGACTGTCCACAAAGGCATCAAAAGGGCGAGGAAGAACGCAGGCAACATCTGGAATCACGAAGGCAAAGAAGAAAAATGATGCAGCAGAATCAGGCTCTCGATCCTCCATCCGACTTCACCTGCAGCCTCTGCAGCAGAGACTGTCGATCCAGGATCGGTCTGCTGAGCCACTCTAGAAGCTGCTGTCAAAAAACACATCAGAGCGCTATCATCATCTCGTGAGATGGATGAATGCCAACAACAACAACAAAATATATAACGTTTTTAAATTATAATATATTACAGATTTTGAAATTTAAATTTGATTTATTAAGCAGTTAAATGGAAGAAAACCTTTGAGGGAAATCTGAGAGCAAGCGAGGCTGCTTGTTCATGGGCATGTTGAGCTGGTGGAAGCGACACATGATGCGAGCGCACGCCCTCGAGATGACTGGCTTGCGCAGCTCTGGAGTGGTGAGCACTCGTGACTGCGAGAGAAGTGATGAAAGTAGAGAGTGAGTCCAATCAGAGAAGCTGTTGAAACTTGATGAAATATTTTTAAAATTTCATTTGAAAATGTATTTTAAGTTTACCAAATTGGAATAGTTACATTTATTAAACCATTCTACTAACTGGTATATATTCTTCTAATCTTCCCCAAGTGAAGGTTCCGTATAGTTTCGGGCCCATATTCCTTTCGGACAACAATGCAAACGTAACCGAATCGTTAAGAAGAGTATCTTCCTTCAAATAAGCGACTTCTCCATAGACTCGTAAGAGAACGTGTCGTTGTTCATTTGGTGATGTGGCATAATTATCCTTCAACGAAAACTTGAACAGCGTGTTACTCAATCCGCCTCTGAGGTATTTTTGTATATCAACAGTTAATGAGAATCACTCAACCGCTTTTAGTTCTTTTCGACACTTTAGAATAGGGGTTAATCCAGAATCGATTACATACTTACGATTTTCCGTGTCTTACTTGTTTTTCAAAAGAATGGAAAATCGTATCAAAGACTGGATGCATTTTTTTAAAGAAAATGAGTATAAAAATATTATCCATGTAAACTTTTTATAATAAATATTACTTTATTATCCTTTCTAGCTATTCAAAAGTTTAAAATATACTGAAAACGCATGTCTTAAATTTGCTAACAGATCTTTAATATTTAATATTTAATATTAATTGACCTTACTGTTAATAAAATAACTCTCTGTCTTCAATCTATAATCTCTTGGGCTTCTTCTATGTTTCTCAAACTTAATCCGGACAAATTTGAACTCATATATTTCAATAAAAAATCAAAGTCTTTACTATCTCTTCCTTCTTCAGTTTTCCCTCCCCCATCTTCACTCTCTCTAAACCCTCTCTCTTCCATTCATAGCCTTGGTTTTATATTTGATTCTAACTTGTTTTCAGCTCCTCAAATTCTATCTGTCTCTAAATCTTGCTACTTCCACATTCGTCGTATTAAACAGCTTCTTCCTTTTCTCGATGATCCTACCTTGCAACTTCTTGTATCTTCTCTAGTTCTCTCCAGGATTGATTATTGCAACTCTCTTTACTATGGTCTCCCTGATACTACTTTAGCTCCTCTAAATAAAACCTTTAATTGTGCTGCTCGTCTTGTTGCTCGTGCTCCTAAGTTTTCTCACATTTCTCCTTATCTTCGTTTGTTACATTGGTTACCTTTGAGATCTAGAGTGACTTTTAAAATAAGTTTAAATATGTTTAAAATTCATAACTGTAATGCTCCAATTTACTTTAAAAATCTAATTAAACAACCCCCTAAATCTGGTCTAAGATCATTCACCTTTAATCGTTCTTTTCGTTTTCCAGTTAAACACTCTTTTGCTAAACGTTCTTTTTCTTACTGTGGTCCTCTTTTATGGAATTCTTTACCTTCTTCTTTAACTTCAACTAAGTCACTCATAACTTTCCGTCGAGGCCTGAAGACGTACTTGTTTGGGACGTGATGGCTGAGCGCTTTTGTTCGCTTAGTAAAGGGCGCTATATAAATTATTAGTGATTGATTGATGATTGAGTTAGTTCTATCCGGTTTGATTTATTCAGTCGTAGGCTTATCTAAAGACGTGGTTTTGCTTCTCTCAACTTTAAAAAACATTATTTCATTTCAGCTTTCGACTATTTTGTTATTTTTCACAATTTTTCACTTTTGATTCTAGCGTTTTTTTTCCCTCTGATCATTGTGTTTTATCAAGAAACAGGTGAGTACTAAATTTCTAATTTTTTTATTAATACAGTTCATGGGTATAGGAAGGTAAATTTATAATATCGGGTTCTCAATGTTTCTTTTTTATAGAACAATATCAACATATCCTATCACGGCATACCCTGACGTTAGCACAAAATTCCCCGATTCTCAATATACTAGTATTAGGTGTCACGACTTTACAGTATATTTTATTGTGAACTTCTTGATAATATAGCTATGTTCCAATACTTTTTTTTTTAGATGGCACCAACTGACCAAAAAAAAAAACGGAGAGGCTTCTCAACGTTATCGAGAAAAAATGTTAACCGAAAACAGAGAAATATACAATGAACGTAAAAGAGCTGCAGCTAAAAAGTACAGAGAATCTAAGAAAGCTTCGTGCACCGTACGCGGAAAGCGAGCAGTACGAAAGAGAGAAAAAGCGTCTGCAGCGGTCACGAAAGAAGAAGCAGCAGCAGGCTCAATCTTCTCCACTTAACCTCGATCTACCAGAGGCACCATGTTTTTGTTCCAAAGCGAGTTGGCAAGACGAGGAATCAGCTCATGGCAATGGCTTTTTACAGAAGCCGGCCACGGCAAAGGAGCTCCAGTCGGCGTCGAAGCAGCCCTCAAGCGCAGCTGCGACAGCGCCATAGCAATGGGCATGTCTGTCAACAACCTCGCTGACCTCCAAGCAATCGTGAACGGTAGTCGGATTCGTGAGCTACAAGTTCTTCTACACGAGGTTTTTATACTCTGAAACTGTATATTAATTTTTTTTGGGTGAAGACTTTGATTCTCAACCTTGCTCAATGATATAGGCTATTCATAATGGCAAAAAATATTTTTTACATGTATCATTTTATCCACAGATAACCTCTGACGATATCAAAGAGTGCGTGGCTCTGATGGAAGCAACCCGTCCAACTCTACCAACTATGGCAGGCCTCGGATTGGCGCACCACGTCAGGAAAAGAAATTCTGAAGCGCCCATTATCTACAGAGAGCTTGCCTGCAGCTGTGAAAAAGACTGCACCTGCTTTGATGCTAAGCAGTGGCATTTGATTCCCACTTCAAAACCTGGTTCGGCAGTGATGACAACTGCTTCCTTGGACAGACCTCATGTGTCATTGAAGATGGAGCCGAAATCACCGTCTCCTACATGCAGTGCTTCTAAAAACTCTCGTAATCGAAGAAAGCAGACTTCGACAAAATCTGATACTTTCATTTATTAGCCATTTTAAATATAAAAAAATCTTCGTCATTTTTGTTTCTAGAAACGATTGTGCAATATTAAAATAAAGACAACTACACAACATTTTATACCGTTCTTCAGATGAGATTTAATTGCTGATCTCCCAATACCTATAGAATAAAAGTACTACTTTGTGTCAGTGTTCCGATTCCCATAATTGGAAAAACTGTTCAATTATTTAAAAAAGATTAATTCAAGTCTTGTGCTTAAAAATATTTTTTTATGTATAATACATACATGGGCATATTTAAGATTTAAATTTTTTTTATTACACATTTAATTATGAAAAGACACAAAGTCTGTAGTCGAATCTGGATTAACCCATAGAATTAAAATGTTCATTTCTACCAAAGATTAAAATTAAAGTCAAGTCAGCAGAAACTTCTTAAATTATGATAAGTTACAGTGTAACTGTTACATGATGCACTGAAAAGGTGTCCGCGCGAATTGCCGAAACACAAATTGTCGAATAGCTAGCTAGTGTTTATTGCCGAAAGCGAATTTATTAAAGGGTGTTGGATTGTCGAAATATATTTAAGGGTTATGATTAGGGTTAGCAATTTTTTTATTATCACTATCAATCAATCACTAATTTTTATAGCGCTCCTATCAAAAGACCAAAAGTGCACAACAATAAACAAAATTAATAACACCTAAAAATAGCCTTAAAAAGTATTTAATTCGAATTTGAAAATTACAATTTTTTTTATTCGGCAACTCGTACTAGTTGAAAAAGATTTCTTTCGGCAATTCAGGCTTTTTAATATTTCGACTCATTCGGCAATTTACATTTCCGGAATTCGCACTAGCACCGCTGAAAAGGCAAATGAAAAGTACATACAACACTTTTGCAACATCTAGCTGCTCCCTTGAGACGTTTCCCCATGACCCTCCAAGGAACTCTCTGCAGTGTTTCAAGCCCTTTTCTATCAACTCCTTATCCACCTCTTCCATTTTCTCTATCTGAATATACCTTTCAAGGAGCTACAATAGTATAAAAAAGAAAAAAATGACTTAATTAATTGTGCTTCGAAGAAATAACTTTAAAATTATAAAAAAGCAAAACGCAGATTTCAACTGTTAGAATATTCTAAATTTTAACTAAATTGAAAAAATCTATACTTTAGAGGTATATACAGCCAACTAATTAGATATATATATATATATATATCTGCGTATTTGCCTTCAGTATGTTGAAGTATAGCAAACATTTGCATGGATCCACGCCTAAACAGATACATGCATATAGGCTTTTTAGTATTGAAACTTTATGAAAACAAAACCCTTTAGACGGGTTCGGGGTGTTCATCTAGGTCGGTAAAAGTCCAACTATATTGTATTGTCTAGCTGTAGGATAGTATGACTGCTGTGGGTTCAACAAATCTTATCAGCGTCTATCTCAATAACAACAAAAACTAGTTTCTGCTCAACACTTTCTAATAAAACGTTTTTATACCACTTTAATATTGTTTAAAAAAAGGATTGTAGCATCTTATTTTACCATATAAAGCCTGGATCACGAGGATGGAGCCCTTACCAGTCATTCAATCAATCAATCAAATCAATTTCTATAGCGCTCTTCTTCAAATTCAAGTCATTGATGAATTTGATTTGACAAAAATTGTTAATGGAATGTTTTTTTAAAAATAATGAAAAACATTTTAATTTTGTATTTTTCAAATTAAAGTAAAACTCAATGTTTTTATCCCAAAATGAATCAATAAAAATGAAAAATCTTGATTTTTTCAAACATCAAAATTTTGCTCGACGAACGTCAAATTTGCTTGTGAATTTTCCCATCCGTCAGCTAGTTGACGGTTGACTTGTGAAGGTCTTTTGCCATGACTGTCTCATGACTTGCCTCAATCTTTTGCTCCACCTAGGACGGTTTAGGAAATCATTTTGGCTGATATTTCGTTTTTAAATGGTTAATTAAACAGAATTAGTGACAAAGCCCTCTTATTTTGCTGGTTTATAACACGACACCAACGTGGTCTTTGTGTCACTTCGATTAACCATCGCTTCTCGGTGGCAAACAGCACTGCGTTCCTAGCACAACAGGCATTCGACGATGAAATTAAGTTCGTTGAGTTCACCAGAGACATTTGTTGCATCCAACTCACGATCTTCTTGCTTGTCTTCTCCAACGAATGTCTATATCATCAATCGGCTGTACTGGCCCTAAAAAGTGATCATGTTTGAAATCAAGGTCAGAGAGAATTAAATAAAATTAATTAATTCATTTCAATATTGAATGCGGAGTCCATATTTATTTAAGAAAGCCCAAATATAATTTTCTTACAAGCCATAACCGCTTGAATATAATGTATGGAGAATGTATGAAGAGTTTAAATATCTGAAGACTGATGTTATTATTCAAAACTATTAGAATACTTACAGAACTGAATTTCGCAAATTGAATATTAAAATGAACAATTATTCGAAAGATAAATGGAATATACTGAGGAATCTTCGGGAGAACGTAAAGTACATTTCAAATGTATGGTCGGCTTGGTGCGAAGGTTCTTAAATGAAAAAACAATGAGCTACAAAATCTTCAATTGATGACATCTTTAAAGAAAGTAACCATTAACGGAAGTCATCAGTGAGTGGCCTTTTTGATTTAAACGGCAATTCACTATCCTTTAAATAACGGTAGAAAGACTTAACAAAAACATCGAATCTTCGAGCATTGCCAAAATAATTTCAAATTAATGAAGAACCTAATTTTCAAGAAATATACAGATGTTTGTGGTTTTAAGAATTAAGATTATATACACTAACAAGATACAAGATACACTATAAAGATAAGTTAATAATCAATTGAACAAGAGTGGAAAGAGTACCGAAATAAATTGAAAATGTGCAAAAATGACGACAAATGAGTTGTCTGCGTGCGTAAAAAAATCATTCGAATCCAATAATTACAATTAATCAAAGTGCTGAAAAAGAACCTAATTAATTACACTAATTCACCGATGGTCGAGAAAGAATTGCTAAACTATACGTTAAGACGCTGGGCCAATGGTAATTCATAGATTAACTTCATTTTTATATACTTTTTCTAATCGTACATCATCTTTGCTAGACAGGATACAACGAGCCTCCTGATGTCAAACACACGAAACTACCAAAGACGAACACTAGACTATAATCGTTTAATTGTATTGGAATCATCTTGTTTTGTTGGAGATGTAACGGTCGAGCATCTGAACCACTAGAGGTTTCTGACTCAAGTAGGCTTGCAGACGTTTCTCCGAATATTCCTGTGTGTGTGTGTGTGTGTGTGTGTGTGTGTGTGTGTGTGTGTGTGTGTGTGTGTCTGTGTGTGTGTGTGTGTGTGTGTGTGTGTGTGTGTGTGTGTGTGTGTGTGTGTGTGTGTGTGTGTGTGTGTGTGTGTGTGTGTGTGTGTGTGTGTGTGTGTGTGTGTGTGTGAAAGAGAAAATTATTGTAAAATTACGGCAAACTCGATCAACCCCCACCCTCCAATTCCCCCTCCAGGCAACTCACCATGTATCCAAACTTGATGGTCGACTTCTTATTCTGAACGACTGACCACAAGAACCACAGAAAATGAGACGCCAGGGCGAAACCATTCGCCTCCAACAACAGCCCCTCTTCATCGTCTTCCTCCTCGTCGACCACCTCTTCAAGCACATTAGCGTCCACTTCGTCGCCTGCGCCCAACTTGCTGCTGCTTTCCTTCAGCACTCGTTGCTGTCTGAGGTACTCACGCACGAAATTCAACTGCAATTTCGAAATGCTGCTTCATTAACTCCCAAAAATTTAGAAATAAATTTTATTTGTTAGTAATATCTTTTTGACAATTACGTTTGTAAATCATAATACGCTGTCAATTTGCATGAATAATATTTAATTAAACAAAAAAAACTTGGTGAGCTTGGGGATGTAGTGGAAAGTGATCATTGTATGGTGGCGGTAAAGATGAAGTGGCACAAGAATAAAGATCAAAGAAAAAGAAAGAAGAAAAAGATCATTAAGGAGGAGAGTTTAGAACTCTGGGGTGAGGAGGTTGAAACAGAAATAAATAAAAACAAAGGGGAGAATATAGAAGAGTTGATTAGAAGAGTAGCAAGAAGATTCGAAGTGGAGAAACCAAGACACCATCACATAGATTGGTGGGATGTGGAGGTGGAAGAAGCCGTGAAGAGAAGGAAAGAATGGAGTAGGGAGCATAGGCGAAGAGAAAAGCAACTTGGAAGAGGAGCAGCAAAGACGAAAGAAGCTTGGGAACAATACCTCTTTCGAAAACAGATAGCGAGTGAAATGGTTTCGAAGAAAATAGCAGAGTGGAATAGAAGAAGAATGGAATGCATGGGAAGAGGGAATGAAAAAAAGAGAAATATGTTCAGAGAGTTGAATAAGTTTATGGGGAAAGGGAAAAAATTAATGGAGGTTGAGGATCTGGTGGATGAAGAGGGTGGTGTTTGGAAAGGAAAAGAGGAGATGGGAGAATGCATACTCAACACATGGGGAAAGTTTCTAAATACGGAGGGAGAAGCCACGATGAACATCGAAAAAGAAAGTATCCAAATGGAGGATGAAGGAAGCATCAGTAAGAATGAATTTGAACGGGCACTGAAAAAACTTAAACTAGGAAAAGCAGCGGATGAAGAGGGGGTAACTGGGGAGTTGTTGAAGTCGTTGAAATGTAGAGGAAGAGAAGAGGTGAGAAATTGGTTTAATAAAATATTAGAAGGAGGTGAGGTACCAAAAAGTTGGAGGTATAGTCGGGTCGTCCTAATTCATAAAGGAGGGGAGAGACGGAAAATTAAGAATTATCGACCGGTAGCAATTAGCAGCCTTTTATATAAGCTAATGATGATTATTTTGGGAGAACGAGTGGAGAGATGGGCAGAAAGTAATTGTATAGTTAATGAAACACAGGGAGGGTTTAGAAGAGGGAGGCGTGGGGATGATAACCTCTATATGTTAGGGCGGGTTGTTGAAATTGCAAAGGCAAGAGGTGAAAGACTATTGGTAGCGGGCTTAGACTTAGAAAAGGCATATGATAGGGTGAACAGAGGTAAATTGTTTGAAGTGTTAGAGAAAATGGGAATGGGTGGAAGAGTTTTAAGGGTGTTGAGGGAGGTGTATGAAAATAACAAAGTGAGATTTGTGTTGGGGGACTTGGAGACAGAATGGGTTACGTGCACAAGTGGAGTTAGACAGGGTTGTCCTTTATCTCCAATCCTCTTCAATCTATACAGTAGGGATGTGGCAGCGGTTCTGGATAACCATCGAGCCGGGGTAGTGATGAAAGTACACAATCAAATGGGTAGGGAAGATAGTAAGAAAGAGTGGAGGTTTGGAGGAATGCTTTATGCTGACGACATCCTAGTGACGGCGGAAAACGAAGATAATATGAAAATAGTGTTAGAGGATGTACTGAAGGTGTTAGAGGAATATGGAATGAAACTGAATGAAGAGAAATCTAAAGTTGTGGAACTGGTTGGTAATACAAGTATAGAAGGATGTCAAGAATGGGTAATTAGAGGTAGGACCATAAGAAAATGTGATGAGGTAAGGTATTTAGGATTAAAGCTTAAAGGGGGAAAAAAAGGAGGGATTTATCAATTTGGTGAAATGATGAGAAACGTTGGAAGCCTAACCGGCATGGTAAAATATGGAGCAAAAAGATCGGGAAGTCGTTTTATCATGGGCAGGGAGGCATGGAAAAGCTTGGTTGTAGGAAAGATAATGTATGGGGTTGCAGCAGTTGGTTGGTCAGCTAAGGAAAGAAAGAAGTTAGAGGTTTTGCAGACTAAGTTTGGGAGATGGATATGGGGGGTAGAGACTAGCGTAAGAAATGTCGTAGTACATGGTGAAACAGCCTGGAGTACATTCTGGGAAAGAGAGGCTAAGGTCATGACAGACTTTATGATTAGGACATTAGAGGGGAAAGATATAGTAGGAAGAGTAGGTAGAGCATGTGTAGAGGAGATAGGTAAGAAATCTAAATGGTGGAGAGGTGTAGCCAACTTAGGAAAAAAATTGGATGTGGAGGTTATGAGCAGAATGGTACGTGGAGGAAAAGGCGCACGAGCAAGAGTGTTTATGATGGGCGTTTCAGAAAGAGAGGTCGGAGGGATGGGGGAAAGGGAGCTGGTGAAGAGAATCCAACAAAAAGGAAGGGAGGAATGGGGAAATAAAATACAGGAAAGTGAAAGATTGAGAAGATACCGTGAGGAGAGGTCAGAAAGCAGGAAGTTGGAAAAATATGTAGATGGTTCAGATGGAGCGAAAGTTAGGATGATGTGTAGGGGGGATAGCTTGACGGTAAGGAATAATGAAATTGTGCGCTGGAAGTATGAGAAGGAGGATAGGAAGTGTGTTTGTGGGAAGGAAGAGAATGAGAGGCACGTTTTGCTGGAGTGTGGGTTGTATGAAGAGTGGAGAGAAGAATGGCTGACGGTTTGGAGAAGGGAGCGTGGAAAACAGGACCCGATGGAAGGGGTCCTTGGTTACCAGGAAGAGGATCGGAGGATGGAAGAAGTGGTGCTGAGAAGTGTGGGAGCAATCTGGAGACAGAGGGAGAGGAGAGAAAGGGGGAGATGAAGAAAAAGATTTGAAGTGTCGAGACAAAGGCACTATAAATACTACTACTACTACTACTAAAAATATTTTTTTGTAATAAGCTTAACCTGCTGTTGTCGGTCAGGGTAGGCACTGAGGTCTGCCTTGAAGAAGGGAGCAATGGGATGGTGGTAGTCGTAGCACCACTCGCAGAAGTGGTTGCCGATGTCAAAGCCTCTGGAATACGGGAGAAAAGTAACTATTGAAAAAGTCAATCTAATATTTTTAAAATAAGGCTCTGAACAAATTAACTGAATTTTAAAAAGCAAAATAAAGATTATATTAAATTTAAATGAATATTAAAATACAAAAATGATTTATATTTAATTTAAATCTCAATTAAACTTCTATAAACGCCAGCACCTGTAGTTGTAACTGGAGTACTCAAAGTCGATGGGTCTCAGGATGTCGTTGGTGTGGTCGTAGTGCTGGTCATCGGCACCGTCGTCATCACAACCGTTCAAGTCGTCGTCGTCATCGCGGCCGTTCAAGCCGTCATGTCCGCTCCCATTAGTAGTGGCGCCATTGCTCTTGCGATGTTCACCGATGTAGAGGATGTTGCCTGCGATCGAGTCGATAAACATTTTGGCTATTAAAGATGAATTTAAAACGGGTGTAGAGATTGTACATTGAAATGTTTAACTGAATGTCCGAGAGGTACACACTAGCGGCTTTAGTCTTAGGGTGGTGGGTTCGATTCCTACCCATCACCTAGACAGTGTCTTGGAAAGGACGTGGACGACTTACGATAACTGAAAGGGAATTACTTAAATCGCCTCTCATTCCCTTCAAACCACCGATTTGCTTAAGAAAATATAAAGAAGGGAAAAAAATAATAAATTGTAGAATGCGACCGCTCAATGATGGTGGTGATAATGATGGTGATGATGAAGAAGAAGATGATAAGGATGATGATGATGATAAAGATAATAATGATGATAAAGATGATAATGAAATGAAAAGCATGTCAACCTTCTTGTAGATCGTTGTGGCAAAAGACGACTGGAGACTTCAGACTGGCTAGCAAAATCCTTGAAAGAGTCATCAGTTTGAATTATAGGAAAATTATACTTTATTGAATATTATTCATGTCCAATTTTATCCTTTTTAATGTATTTAAATTTTATTCATTTAAATTTTCTATATACCTTGTGAGCTAAAAAAAGCATGCCATTTTATATTTGTTTCTAATTTTTGCAAATTTAAGCTGATTTATAATTTTTTAAATTTTTTGACTCTGAAATGAATAGGGAACAAGATTTTATAGACCTTTATTTTGACCCCTACAGTGTCTTTACCTAGTGAAACTGAAACAAGTGTGAAATTGCCATGTAAGTAGATAAAAAAATAATTTTACCAATTAATAACTTAAATACAAAATTAAAAAATACAGAAAGTAAAACATTTTTAAGTGTTTTACACGACAGTTTTCGTCATTTCCACAATTGTTTCGAATTAAAAGTTTAGAAAAAATAGACAAATAAAACCATTAAAAACTTAAACTTAATTTTTTTTTTAACTATAAAAATAATTTTTTGTTTATTTAAAACTATAAAAATAATTTTTTTATTATTTTAAACTATAAAAATAATTTTTTGTTTATTTTAAACTATAAAAATAATTTTTTGTTTGTTTTAAACTATAAAAATAATTTTTTTTTTGTTTTACATGACAGTTTTAGCTATTTTTAAACTTGTTTCAGTTTCACAAGATGAATCCACGGCATATTTAAGTATTCCAAATAATTTTTTATGAAATCTTGTTCACCATTCATTCCTTAGTCATCAAGTGAAAAAAATTTAAATCAAATTAATACTTGCCAAGGTTAGATATAGATTGGCAAGTTTTTTGGCCCGCAGTGTATTTAACATAGATTTTGAAACAATCTCACTTGAGTTGCCTGAATTCCTCGGTGAGATTCAGTGGGAGGGTGTAGTGCTTTTTCTCCACTAAAATCATCACTTTATTCAGATATCTGAATGAAATTGAATATTCAAGTGTATTATTGAAATAGAAATCAGCGCGGATATTATTAATGTGATCTTGGGTTATTTTTGTCTGCCTAATTGTTTATCTTCTCTCGTTTCAGACTCACATCCACTTTACGATATCTTTCTGGCGATTGTAACGTTTTTTACCAAAATAGATCGAGTACGGAATAATTTTATTCAATTAATTGCACAAATGTAACGCTTCTAAAGTTTCTATTGTTACTTTTCTCACAAAGTTCTGAGAGGCATTTATTGAAAATAAAGAAGTGATGTAAATTCATTAAAACCTACTTATCAAAAATCTAAAAAATACAAATTAAAAGCTTTCTAAGTCAAAGTGACGATACCGCTCTGCATGGATTCTCTTATAGTGAAATGAACCTCTTATACTTTTCATATGTTAGCAGTCATGGTATTTAGCGCTGAAAAGTTGATTCCATGTTTCATCATCACCTAACTACAACTTTGTTAGTACACATGATAGTGAAACTAGAACGTGTTATGTCGTTGAAGCCAAAAAATATGCCGGTTGAATTGAGAAATATAAAAATAGAAAACCTCTTAACGTAAAAGCTGGTAATGAAAATAAATAATAATCGAAAATGAAAGAAGAAAAAAACTTTTTAAAAATTCTGTGGAAAATTAAAAGTTTGCGAAAAATTCATGAATGGATTATCACGCGTTGAATTCTAGATTCGAGACTTTTTAAGTGATCAGAAAAGCGTGAGTGGTATGAATGCATTACGAAATCCAAATGCCAGCATCGCTAATTTCTAATCTACATATGTTTGTCTAAAATGAAAGTAATCAGTGTTTTCGATTGAAAACCAATAATAGAGTGATAACATTCACATGATATTAATTCATACTAGATAAGAATGCTTAAACAAATAAAAGGTAGGAATTGGAACAGTCCTTGAAAAGATATTGTAATTCGAGAGTTGGAATTCTCGAAAAATATCTTTGCTCTCACCATCCTAAATTCTTCATTTCTATTTATAAAGTACTTTTATTTAAGACGCAGTTTTCTTTTACATCTCGAAAACAAATGTTTCGTCAACTAGGTACATTTTTTGCGAACTGTTAAAGGTGACTGGGCGAAAAAATAGAACTGCGTCTTATAACACGAAACTTTTATTTATGTAAAACAATTACTTTTTAAAGCTAGAATGTCCGAATTAAATATATCCGAAAGAGATAACCATTAACATGTATTTCTAACGCAGTTTACATAACAAGTAGTGGTATCAAAATGTTTCAATTTTAAAAAATTCCCATTTGAAAAAGTATGTTCTTTTACTCCTACTTTTCCCATTTAAATTGGCCTATGGGATCACATTTCTATTGAAATGTTAACCCAATAAAAAACCTGCGCATTGTACTTTTTTTTGCAACATCAAATATAGTCTATATTGAATTAAATGTTATCAAATATTTCGTAAACGCTGGAAGTTCAAATTCTGGTACTAAATTATTAAAATTAGGAAGTGCGTCTTATATTCCGGTGCAATTTATAACCAGAAAAATAATACAGTAAACAAAATAGAAATACTACTACTACTACTACTACTACTACTACTAACAAAATTATTTATTATTTATTAATATTCTCACTATTGTTACAATCGTAAGAAAATAATGATTTCTTTATACACTGACCTCTCGATCACTTCGAAGAGCCAGCGAGGCTGCTTGTTCATGGGCATGTTGAGCTGGTGGAAGCGACACATGATGCGAGCGCACGCCCTCGAGATGACTGGCTTGCGCAGCTCTGGAGTGGTGAGCACTCGTGACTGCCAGAAGATGGAAGAATAAAAGCGGAAAAAAATTAGTCGTTTAGAAACGAATTTTTATTCGATCTTGATTTTTTAAAATCATGAAATAAACTCTTTGTGAAATTCCATTTGGGTTAAAATACAGAATCAAAGCATTAATTTGGTTAGAGAACACACGAAACTGACATTAACGTATTCCTCTAGACGGCCCCTGTTGAAGATGCCATACAGCTTCGGTCCGAGGTTTCGCTCCGCAAGTAGGGTGAATGTGACCGAATCGTTGAGAACTGTGTCGGGGTTTTCAGTGATGATCTCACCGTAAATGCGCAACAGAACATTGCGTTGTTCCCTCTTCACTACAGGGTAGTCATCGCGTAATGAACACTTGTAAAGTGTATTGCTCAAGCCCCCTCTAAAGTGGTTTTTATGTGTGGAAATTATAAAAGACTTTGGATTAATCATAGTATAAACAATAGTATAATTTCCTTAATTATCGCAAGGAATTAGTGCAATTTTCGGAGCCAATCAAATTATTAAGAAAATTTTCTCTTAAAAAATTACGTTATTTGAGTCATGGAGAAGTGTTCCTTGGAAGCCTTGGCCCATGACCCTCCTAGGAACTCTCTACACGTTGTGAAACCCTCCTCTAGCAACTCTTTGTCTGTCACTTGTTCCATTATTTGGTGCCTGTACCTAATAAAAAAGTGGAAGGAATAAATGTCAACTTTGGTAATTTCTCAATTCTGGTCAAAGAATATCCATTTGTTCAAATGAACGAACAGGTATGAATCTTTGTGGTAATGATGATCATTAATGTAATTATTCGTTTTATTATTATTAATCCTTAGAGAATTATCAAGATCATTATAATACAATTTATAATCATTAATGACTTTTAATCCATTAATAACATTTGACGATTTTTTATATTTTATTTACTAATTTGATAATTTTTTATTGGTATTATATAATGGAATATTATTCTTTATAACTATGATAATTAAATCTTCAATTAATTATTTCTAGAAAAAAATTTTATAATATGAAATAAAATTCAAATTTCAAAAATTAAGTTTTAGAAAAAACATAACTTTCACACTCTAAAGATGTAATAACAACCTAATGTTTTTCAAACCCATGGACTTAGATTTGAAAGTTATTTTAAAGAATTTAACTGGATTTACAATTGGTATGGTCAAAGGGTGATATCAACTTTGAGACCAGATATATATATGTATTTATATTTATATATTCACTTAACATTGCATCTAATATTGCATGCAGACAGGTTTGTGATTTTTGATACTTCCCAGAAAGGCTAGTGGTGATGTTCTGAAGGTTTTATGTATCATAAATTGTTTAAACTTTACAAGGTAGATTAAAATACAAGAAAGTAATAAATATTTCAAAGTGCTTCAGTAAACATTATTTGTGAAGTAGCATTAATTTCATTTTATATATATATATAGCATGTTGACACACATTTAATTAATTTGGGCTAACTTCATTGAATATAGATAAGGCATATCATATATCTTATCAAAATGTGGGGTGTATTCTTTTTAATGCTAATTATAGCAGAATTAATTTTAACCAGGCATGCAGTCAAAAATGATTAATTGACTTATATTTACACTTTGACCTATAATATTAACCAGAATCTTCTACCTATTCTATTTTTTCAACTCAGAATAAAATTTTTAGACTTTTAAACTAGTTTTTCACAAAGTTTCGTTTTTGAAAAATATTGATATCTTTTGTATATAAAACTACAATGCTAATCAACAATTTGGGGAGCGGGATGGCTTAGTTGGTAGACGTCGGACTTGCAACTTAAAGGTTGCCAGTTCGAATCCTTGGAAGCAACCGTGAACTATCATATACCTAGTGTATATGATGTGGTGTTTGCGACGTATGCTTTGAAAGATGTGTACGTCGTGTGGAGTGGTGCCTTGGCGCATAAGAACCATGGTTCTCAGAACCATTGTAACATGGCATGCGTCTGTCAGGCTGTGAATAGTATAGACCAAAAAAAAAAATTCAGAAAATTGTGATTTGAATATTAGTTTTTATTTATAACCTTTATATTCCACTTTTATATAGGGTCATCTCTAAATAATTAATTTTTTTATATAATAAATTCACAAAATGTTCTATGAAAGCTAGGGAATTATATAAAAATAGGATCAAACATCATACAGCTTTTGTAATAATTTCAATGTTAAAAATCTAGAAAATGACAAAAAACCGAATATCAACATTTTTTTAATATTATAAATGATTTCAACTTAATAGTATATTTAAAATAAGTGAAATTTACCTCTTGAACGATTATTCAGATTTATACTGATTTTAGCTTTTTTGTTAATGTTTTAAAAAGCACGTTCTATTTTGAAAACTTTCAATGCAATTTATTTTAAATATTTAAATCAAATCATATTTTTATTTTAACAATTCTTAAAATCTCTAAATTTTATCACGGAGTAAACGCACATTAGTTTGCAGGAGAAAATGGGATCTAAGTATAGCATTTGATTATGTAGAGGTATTTATAACTTACTATCTGTATAATTTTTAATTTTTTCTATAATTTAATAAATCTGAAATGAATTTACGTTAAATTGTTTTAATTCAAAAAATGTAAACAATAAAGATTCTAAACTTTAGAATCTAAAGTAATTATGTTATTAAAGTACTTCAAATATTAATCAGTTGTCCTATTGTGACGTATTAAGTAAACTATATAATCCAAAATAAAACTAGATACGGCATATCTATACTTTAATAATTAAATTTTAATTCAATTAGACTTTTTAAATATTCGATCATTTTCATCCGATGTACTTTTTAGAGGATGAAGTGCCTTTGGATGTGGACGTCAAGGCAGCCAAAATGTATGGAGTGGACTGCAGCCATGAAAATTTCTTAATTCAGGTTACTTCAGTTTGATTAATCTTAGAGTGTTGATCCATCATTGTATTTTAGTAATTTTTATAGCGGCTAACGTTGAAAGACACTCTTTTCATACGTATTCTGCAGCACCCACAAATACTTTTTTGCCCCATCCGATTTTCTCATAGAATACCAAAACTCTTTTTATGCCTTCTCTGTGACTTAGTAAGTCTATAACATGCAGTGTAGTTCCTTAGGCTCTTTTTTTGTACTTTTCCATTTAATTTATCCTTCTATAGCTACTATATATATTTTCTATAATGATGATTGTCGAATTTGATTTTTTTTCAAAAGTATAACAAAATATTGAATTATTCTTTTAGCCATGCCGAAATAACGGACGATGCGTTCGCGTTTCCAAGCCTCCATACAAAAGAACCCTCAAGTGCATGTATGTCAAATAGATTTAAACAAATAGCATTTCGAAAAAAAATCATTCAAAATTTTCCCTATTCTTTCATATACATATAAATTGATATTAGACTTGAATTCTTTCAGATGTCCACAGGGTTATAGTGGAGACTTATGTGAAAACTTTGATTTAGGAAAAAAACCCGAAGATGACGGTTATCGATCCGTCAAAATGATATTCATTTTGAATTTTAAACATTATTATAAATTAAAATAAATATTAACTACATATAAAAATTCGAAGATGACAGAAATATTCCTGATCCGGAAACAGAACACCCTAAAAGCCTAATAGACC
The DNA here is from genome assembly GCA_943735955.1 of Piscicola geometra. Lineage (NCBI taxonomy): Eukaryota > Metazoa > Annelida > Clitellata > Hirudinida > Piscicolidae > Piscicola > Piscicola geometra. The sequence continues at coordinate 1,163,183 of OX030956.1, forward strand.
TACGGATCCCTGTAATTCCAAGTTAGATTATTCTGCTTAAATTTAATTTAAACCCTCATATTTTATATTAATAATCGTTTATTGTGCAAAAATATTTTCTCTCTATAGACAAACAACCGTTTATCGCAACACAATTTTTTCACAAAGTAAAACCAGGAGACAAAGTTAAAAAACGTCGTTTCCATACAAAAAAATATGATGACGAAAATTGTAATGAAGAAGACAGAAAGGTTGCCAAGTGTCTCAACAACTCAAACTGTTCCCGAGTCACTCTTAACAAGGAGTTTTTCTACCACTGCAAGTATATGCAATACCATTTCTAACTAATAGATGACTAAATAGTAGATTAAAATAAATGTTGAAAGTTTTTATTTTTTAGATTTAGGTAATATTCGGGTATTAGTCCTCGTTTTTGGGAACTGTTACCATCTTTATTTTTTAGTTGGTATTATTTTTTATTATGTTTCGTATTCAAAAAATCGTCAGATGCCCGTTGCCTTATATAGGACCACGTTGTGAGCAGCTTTCTGGGCGTGAGTTAATCTAAAGTTTATTGTTTAAACTCTATTATGGATTAATGAAAAACTTTAATGATCAATAAGTCAATAATTCAAACTAGAGACTGATAGCATCGTCACGTCCGTTCTCAACACCATGTTCATTGGAACCCTCGTCATCATTGTCTTCTTCTTCCTCAGATATTGCAAGTCATGACTCGTGACCCTTTGTTTTATCTATTTTGATATTTAATTTTTCCTATAATAACCGTTAATTATTTTATTAAATTATAAATACACCAAAATATATAAGACTCTGGTTAGCGAACTACGAAATTTAACATTGTTTATGAAAAAATAAAGTTTTTTTGTTTGCATAAAAGTGGAATTTTCACCAAGTTTAGTTCTATAATAAACATTCGTATACAAGTTTTCAGAATTGTAAAATTCGATTTAGATTTTTAAAAACATAATAATTTGAACTTTTATTGACATAAGTTAATACAACTATAACGTCAAATTTCAAAGCATACATTTTATTTTTATACAGTTTATTAAGAAAATTAAGGAAAATTAATAAAATTTTAATGTTTGTGATAGAAAAAGACATTTACCGTTTACAATTTGGCGCCTTAACAAAATATGTTTTTCTAAACAATATAAAAATCTTTAAAATAATATATTAAACAAACTTGAAAGTGTAAAAATTATAATGTAAAACTTCTAGCAAAAATTATACTTACCAAATTTTTACATAAATTTTATGTTAGTAGTTCGCTAACTAAAGTCTTAAATTAAACTTAGATCTTTCAATTAAATGATTAAAAACGTCTAAATTACTTGGTTAATATTTTTTGTACAGGTTTCGATTCAATAGCCAAAACATAAATGGTTTGGCTGCTAAAGCTAAGATCCTAGATAAAATAGATGAAGATCTAATCTGGTAACTTACATTTGTCCGTAAAATATATATTATCCTTTTAATCAAATCACTATTAATTCCTTGTATTTAATTTAATTTAGATTAAATTTGATAAGTGTCAGATAATTTCAATTCTCAAACAAACAGTGAATATGTGATCATTTTATTTTATTGTCTATTCTTATTTTTTAGTGAAGCTGAGACTGTACTTTTTGACTCTGGTTTTGACTCTGTTAGCTCGGTTCTTGAAGCAAACATTACATCAGAAAAAGCTATTTCGGAAAAATTTAATAGCGAAAAAAATCAAGAAAACTCTTCTTCAACTAGGGATTATCCTATCCGCGATATTTCAAATGGTATCAAAGGAGATATGCTGTTTGACGCTGATGATTCTTCTCCAACTGTCTTCAAAGATGACTTCAACACTAACTGCAACAACTTCTCTGATGTAAACTATAACCTTAAGAGTTATAATCGAATATTTAACGACTTCTATGAACATTTTGAAAATAATACTGAGCTAGTGGATGACGCCGATGAACAAGAAGAAATGCCTCCAGGGAGTTTTGATTTTTCTGCTGAGTTTAATAGTATCACTACGGAGTTTGAAGATATTCTACGAACAAGTGGATTAAAAATAGAAAAAGAAGGAAAGGAAACAGAAGACGAGGATTCGGATGAAGATGACAACTTCTTAAACAAGTTTGCGCTAGTATCCAAACACAAGCTCAAAGGAGAAAAAACCTTTTGTGACGTTCAAGACGACGATGTTTTTCAAAAACTGGGAATGGCTGGTGCAAGTAATATAAGGGCTGATATTGAAAGTAAAACGAATGAAATAGAAACCGTCGTTAATTCTATCAAAAAAAGGGGTGAAACAGATGCTTTAGAAATTTGTAGTACTCAAAGTACCTTGAAAAAATTTGAAAAATCTGGTAAAAACAGGCCTTCTCAATCAGAAAAGAACGTTGTAATTTACTCACTTGAAAAAGGTATTACAAAATTGTAATGATTATACAATAATAAAAATCGTTGGACCCAATTATTATGAAAGTAAAAAAGTTCAATTAACATTTTATTTAAATATTCTTCAACCAAAAATAACATATTTGGAAAGTCAAATTGAAACACTCTTAATAAATTTGAAAACGACTAAATATTTTTAAATACCGTAAATCATATAAGGTTTTAAAACATCGAATGAATTGATCACCATGCAAAAATGTTCATGTAATTTCTTTTAGAACAGCTTATCTTCGAGTCGTGGTCAGAATTTAAAATTTCTGGAAATCGGTTTCCTGAATCGATTCTTTTATCGAAACATGTGTCGAAGATTCCATTGTGGAGAGGGAATAGGATGTTTTGTGGATGGTTGAGGTGACCAGGATCATTCGAAGAAGTCTTGCACTCGATAAGCGGTGTTTTGCTTTCAAATTTATCGTGATGGAGCTGCTGCTGGTAGTGAGAAGAAAAAAATGGGTTTGAAGTCGCTTTGAGGGATGAGAAAATCTTTGGGATTACTGGCTTTTCAGAGAGTTTTTGTTGGAGGTTTATTGAATCGATTAAAATTTTCTTAGATTCTTCACTTGCATGTTTAATATTGTTTTCATTTTTCAAAGAGTTTTTTAGCTTCGAATGTTGTAAATTAGAAAATATATGAGAATCTTTCTCAGTGTAATGATTTGAGAGACTCGTTTTATTTATCATTTCAGAACTTTTGCAGGATTGTGACGGTAAACTATTGTTATCGGATGAATTACTTTTTGCTTCTTTTCTGGATTTTTTAGTTTTATATCGATGATTTTGGAACCAGATCTTCACTTGAGTCGGCGTCAAACCGATGAAACTTGCCAGGTGTTCTCTCTCAGGGGCAGATAAGTATTTCTGCTGTCTAAACCTTCGTTCTAGCTCGTAGATCTGAGCCTGGCTGAAAAGGATGCGTCTTTTTCGTTTGTGTGTGAAACAGAACTGAGAAGGGTTGGTGAAAGGAAACGCAATAGAACTCGAAGAGATTTGGCTGTGTGGGTGAGAAATGCCTTGCTGTTCTGCGTAGCCAGCAGGCAGCATTGACATTGGAATGTAGGAAGGGGCTGTGGTGTTGTGAAACAGAGGCAGTGTTGTAGAAGAACTCTGGTTTGCATTACTTCCCGAGGTTCTCTCTATCAAAGATGATACTAAAATGAATTCAGTAAACTGTCACAGCTTTTTAAAATACAAAATATAATTTACTAATTAAGAAGTAATTTTTACAATATTTTATTTTAAAAAAGGTGTGAATAATTTTTAAAAAATAATAAAATTGAAAATTGTTTTCTAACCGGTGTTGTACCAATAATGTTCTTTCTTGAGGGAACAATCGAAGTTACAGGTGTCTAAGAAGGAGTAATCAGAGTTGAAGGAAGAAGGAAAATGCATCTTTGAACGCTCCAAATAGTTAGAAAAATTATCTGCTGACAAAAAAAAGATTTAAGTGAAATTTCAATCATGATTTTTAAATATCAAATATTAAGATCTTTAAAAATGTAAAAGTTGTTTTTAGCATAATTATAAAACTTTTGCAAAATGTGTCAAAACACTTTTTAAAGTGGATAATTAATATATTTACTAAAGTGGAAAAATCCTTCTTCGTTACTGATTTGAGAAGGATTGAAGTTCGGGAACTGACTGTAATTTGGATTGCTAGGATCTATTCCATAAATGTATTGATTTCCAAAAATAATATTATTGGTTTCAATCTGGCTATTGTTACTGTTACTGTTAACAGATTGTGTAGTGTTGCATGTAAGAAGCGGAATGTTGTTAGTTTGTAAACTCGAGTCGTAGTTTTTCGATTTTAAAGATGTTTGCAGAGAAGGAAGATTGAATGAGGTTTGCGAAAGAGATGTTTTAGACGATTGAGTGGTGTCTGTACAAGTACCTAATGGAGCTTTTCTAAAGTACTCCTCGCCGTTTGAAAGCATCTTGCGTGATGGATTTATAAGATTAAGCAACGTGAGAAATGTTACGGGTGAGAGATTAAAAAGATTAATGCTCTGTTCAAATCTCTAAAGCACACTCGAGAAGATGCAGTGGAGAATCAAGGAGTTTTGAGAGTTGGAGAGCTTATATACTTGTGAGTCTGTCGCCTGGCATCGTCTACAAATTTCTGTGTGATGATTGGCCCTTTTGTTTTTCCTATCGACATTTACGAACCAATAATGCTTCAGTATTAATAAGTCCAGTAATACGTAAAATATCATTGGTTGACACTTGATGCAGAGAAATTGTATTAAATAAATTATTAAATATTGAAAAATTATTGTAATTATTTATATTTATAAAAAACTGGTTCACTGCACCTAATTCACCTGATATGTTTCAGCATCCGTTTTAAAATACGTCAATAATTGAAATTTTGTCTTAAAAATAACACAAACAATTTTTTTTAAAGATAAAACACGCAAATAATGATAGGCATTACAAAAACGATGAGCGGAAGGCTTGGAGTGCATTAATATTCATTTAATGAGACAGGAAGTTCAAACAGAGCTGTGTCCTCGTGGTGCAAACAGGCTTGCAGAGCAAACAATGCCGCTTCAATCGCTTATCTTTTATTATGTTTGTATTATAAGTTTGCGTCAGTGTTGAGAATGTTTGTTGTGCCTGTGTGCTTTTTGTACGCCTCTTGTGTGCATGCTGGTGCCTTACTGGCTGGTCATTAAACACTGGTTTGTATTGTTATTCTTTTACAAATTAAAAGCATATTGGAACGTTTTATAGATTTTTATAGAATTATTGTATTGAAAACATGTTAACTTTTTTATGAATTGGAAAAGCTAGTGAAGGCTTTCACATTTCAACATCCTGCCTCCCACGCTTAGTCATTTGACCATGATTTAGAAGTGTGAAAATTAAAGCCATTTACAAAGTTTAAGTTTTAAAATAAAGTTGAAATTTCAATTATTTGAATAAATAAATAAATAATGTTATTATTTTCGCTAAGTAAATCTAAGATTTTTAAAAAACCTAAAAATAAATTTCCATGTTCCAATAGAATGAGTGGCATTCCGCGACTTGTGTCAGAGCTAATTGTCGATTAATAAGGGAGAATGGACGCGACGGGTCTGCAGAAGGGTGGCATAGAGGCATTGTGAGCAATTGGCTTGACGTCTTGGCAAAAAGATTGATACAAAAGATGGCATTAAAATAACCACTGAGTGAGTTTACGGTCTAACTAAAAAAAATTAAGAATAAATTTTGTTCTTATATTTGTTTGAGAAAATGAACACCCCATCAATTTCGAATGGGTTCTTTTTCAGCTATCTGTAACTCCTATGTAGTTGTTTTAATGAAAAATCTTAATAAAAATTATTAAAATGTTTTTTTAAATATTGGAAAAGTTTATTCTACAATTTTTGTTTAAAGGTGGAAAATGTCAAAGAATAAAACATATGGTCAGTTCTTGGAGGCTCAAAGTCTTGATTCGCTTCTGATTTACAGTTGTGCGTGAGACCTAATAGCAAAGCAAACAATTTTTTATCGCTCGTGTGTGTGTGTGTGTGTGTGTGTGTGTGTGTGTGTGTGTGTGTGTGTGTGTGTGTGTGTGTGTGTGTGTGTGTGTGTGTGTGTGTGTGTGTGTGTGTGTGTGTGTGTGTGTGTGTAGGTGTAGGTGTGTGTGTGTGTGTGTGTGTGTGTGTGTGTGTGTGTGTGTGTGTGTGTGTGTGTGTGTGTGTGTGTGTGTGTGTGTGTGTGTGTGTGTGTGTGTGTGTGTGTGTGTGTGTGTGTGTGTGTGTGTGTGTGTGTGTGTGTGTGTGTGTGTGTGTGTGTGTGTGTGTGTGTGTGTGTGTGTGTGTGTGTGTGTGTGTGTGTGTGTGTGTGTGTGTGTGTGTGTGTGTGTGTGTGTGTGTGTGTGTGTGTGTGTGTGTGTGTGTGTGTGTGTGTGTGTGTGTGTGTGTGTGTGTGTGTGTGTGTGTGTGTGTGTGTGTGTGTGTGTGTGTGTGTGTGTGTGTGTGTGTGTGTGTGTGTGTGTGTGTGTGTGTGTGTGTGTGTGTGTGTGTGTGTGTGTGTGTGTGTGTGTGTGTGTGTGTGTGTGTGTGTGTGTGTGTGTGTGTGTGTGTGTGTGTGTGTGTGTGTGTGTGTGTGTGTGTGTGTGTGTGTGTGTGTGTGTGTGTGTGTGTGTGTGTGTGTGTGTGTGTGTGTGTGTGTGTGTGTGTGTGTGTGTGTGTGTGAGTGTGTGTGTGAGTATATAAGTGTAGGTGTGTGTATAAGAGGGTGTACAGATTTATGGATAAGTATTGATGTATAAGTATGTCCTTGTTTGTCTGTTTTCAGTGATAACATTCTTATCCATCCCAAAGTTATTTAATATGAAATTCCTATCAAGAGAATTCGTTTCGATTTCATTTCTCAAATGGATGTTACTTCATAGTAACAAACGCGTATGCGTTGACTAAATAAATAGTTGTTTCTATAATCATTTCGTATTCCACTTGAAGCACTATAAACACAGACAGGCAAACACACGCGCGCAAGCATCCACACACACATACCATCCTTGTCTATCAAAACGGATGATGTATATTTATTAATTAAATAAATCATTGTTTCTAAAATATGTATATTTATTAATTAAATAAATCATTGTTTCTAAAATATGTATATTTATTAATTAAATAAATCATTGTTTCTAAAATATGAAAAGAACCCGCTCAAATAAATCTTACATATATCTTTAAATCATCATTAGCTAGGATTGAGATGTTTCAGATGATGGTGTGAAGAATGTCTACAAGGACTGGCAGAAGCTGTGGATGTGAAGTAGTCAGACGAGTGTCATTGAGAGGGCCGTAACAAATGACCACGGCCGTTGAAAGTGTGCCAGAGTATTTACAGCCTATTTAAATTAAATTAAAAAAAGTCTGAGTTTTGATTAAACGGGAATATCTTTTTTCTATATTAAACTGTGAAGAACTTTTGAAAATTAATTAAATTATTGTGAAACAAATTGATTCGGTGATACTTTATTGATTTCATTCAAATCATAAATACGCCTACATGCATCATTGATTTCGAAACGCCATCATAAAACGTAATGTAAGTAGAAAGTAAGGCAGCAGGCTGTTGGTGGTGGGGGGTTGGTACGCTTAGAAGCACTTCCTGTGCACGATGGAGGGGCCTGACTCGTCGTACTCCTGCTTGCTGATCCACATCTGCTGGAAGGTGGACAGGGAGGCGAGGATCGATCCTCCGATCCATACGGAGTACTTCCTCTCGGGGGGAGCGATGATCTTGATCTTCATGGTGGATGGAGCCATGGCGGTGATCTCCTTCTGCATTCTGTCGGCGATACCTGGGAACATGGTCGATCCTCCGGACATGACGGTGTTGGCGTACAAGTCCTTACGGATGTCGACGTCGCACTTCATGATACTGTTGAAGGTGGTCTCGTGGATACCAGCAGATTCCATACCCAGGAAGGCGGGCTGGAAGACTGACTCGGGGCACCTGAAACGCTCGTTTCCGATGGTGATGACCTGAAAAAAAGATTTTGTTAATTTAATAAAAACATCAACTTTTAAATTATATGTTTTTCTAACTTAATTAAATTCAATAAAACGAAAATAAGTGAAAAAGTTTAAACGTTTGCCCACCTGTCCGTCGGGAAGTTCGTACGACTTCTCGAGGGAGGACGAGGAGGCAGCGGTGGCCATTTCCTGCTCGAAGTCGAGGGCCACGTAGCAGAGCTTCTCCTTGATGTCTCTGACGATTTCTCTCTCGGCGGTGGTGGTGAAGGAGTAACCCCTTTCAGTGAGGATCTTCATCAGGTAGTCAGTCAAGTCCCTACCGGCCAAGTCCAGACGCAGGATGGCGTGGGGAAGGGCATAACCCTCGTAGATGGGCACTGTGTGGGTGACACCGTCTCCAGAGTCAAGGACGATACCGGTGGTACGTCCGGAAGCGTACAGGGAAAGGACGGCCTGAATGGCGACGTACATGGCGGGAGAGTTGAAGGTCTCGAACATGATCTGGGTCATCTTTTCCCTGTTGGCCTTGGGGTTAAGGGGGGCCTCGGTCAAGAGGACTGGGTGCTCCTCTGGGGCAACACGCAACTCGTTGTAGAAGGTGTGGTGCCAGATCTTCTCCATATCGTCCCAGTTGGTGACGATACCGTGCTCGATGGGGTACTTGAGGGTGAGGATACCTCTCTTGCTCTGCGCTTCATCTCCCACGTAGCTGTCCTTCTGTCCCATACCCACCATCACACCCTGGGTTGGGGAAGGTTAAAATTCAGTCATATAATTGTTTTTAAAAAGACAAAAAACAAAATAGTTTAAACAAATAGCAATTCTATTTTAAAAGTAGCGTCTAGGCACCTGGTGACGGGGCCTTCCGACGATGGATGGAAAGACGGCTCTTGGGGCATCGTCTCCAGCGAATCCTGCTTTGCACAGACCTGAACCGTTGTCGACAACCAAGGCGGTAACATCTTCGTCGCACATTTTGAGTTTGGGTTGGTTGGTTGTAGAGAGTCGGTTAAAATCTCAGAGAGGCTTGTGCAAATGCATTGGGCTGACTCTTCCATGCCTTTTATCCTCATTCGCAAACTTCCATATATGGGCATTGCATACTTCCAAGCTAGTTTACTCACTCAAACAAAGGTACTCCAGCAAGCTTCATAGGAACGTATGAAGCATGCGAGAGGATATACCAGATGAATCTACATCTCGTTCTCTTTCCTATGCCCACGTTTTCATACATTCTTTCATACATTTGTATACACTTCTCGGATTCACCGTGAACCAACTTTTATATGTATGGCTATGTTTGAATAAACTCATGTAGATACTCTGTAGATGTACTTTTATGTTTTCCTATGGAACTCACTTTTTATATAAACTTGAAAATGTATATGCTAGTATAGGAATGCTGCTCAAGTTGTTGGCTGCTTGAAGGCCCAATAGTGGAGATGCTAATGAGGATGCAAGCAGATGCCTCCATTGTGTGCCTTGCCCGTGAAAGTTGTTCTAGAAGTTTTCGATGTCTTGTGTGGAATAAAAACATTTCAAGAATTTTAATTTTTATATCTTTTTTCATGTCTTCCTATTGTGTTCAATTATTTACGAATGTATTGAAAGAATATTTTAAAGAATATAATATTTTAAGAATTTAAATTGTGATTAGTTTTTGTTCTAAAGTATTTATTTTTATATCTAGGTTTTAATATATTTTTTTTATGTTAAAAGCTCATTGGTATTAAAAAATTCAAGAAAAACTGCTGTTTCGTGATTTATTTCACCCCCGAATATTCTTTGTGCTCGCAAAATAATTTTTCCAACGATAAACGTGTAGAGTATTAATATTTCCATGAAGATACACAAGTCTAAAAATCCTTGAAGAAGTAGGTAAATCATAAAACATTTTCACACACCATATATGGTTGTGGCCATGTCATCGCTTTTTATAAATTACCGGAAGAAAAAAAACGTGAAAAATGTGTTATTATTCTAAACAATTAATACCGTAGGTAGACAATTTTCGAATCGTTGATGTATCTTTTTATATAATCATACTTTTTAATCGATGCTATATTTAAGTCATTTAGTACAAAAATTTTGAAATATTGTTTTCTGCTAGTCAAAAGAGGCTTTCTTATGCTGGTTAAATTTTAAATATAATTAACAAGTATCGAATATTAATACTCTAGGTAATAATAGTATTTCAATTCTGCTTTTATCCATTTAAAACCTCCTACAATTTTCATTTTTATATTGTAAAGCTTTATTCTTATTAGACGATTTATGCATAGGTTGAAGAGGAGAGTGAGGAGGAGATGCGACGAGGCTTGGAAGACGATCAGCAGGTTTCCAATCCCGTTGAGAAGAGTCAGAAATACTACTCCATTTCCGATGAGAGGAAGCAGGAAGTCAATGCAGTAGAGGATTGTTGGCACCAGTTTGATGCATGCACAGCAGGTCCACACGTTGCAGGAAGCAGAAACGACCACTGCAAAGTTCAAGTAGCCCCTGTCTTTCTTCTTGTATTTAGAAGCGCATATTTTATGTATTTTTCCTATGATGCTTATATTCTTCGAGGTGAATCGAAAAACAGGCCAAACTAAAAATAAAAATACGTATGTGAAAGGGTAGACTAGAAGGTAGAACCAGTTGACGGACGTTTTCATGGACATGTCGTACAAGTCCCAATAGTTTTCGACGGGGATGTTGCACACGTCATGACTGATGACCTTCTCGTTCAACAACAGCCTTATCGGAGGGATGTAGAAGACAAAATATCCCAAGCAAAAGAGTCTCGCAATTATTGCTATAATCCTGTTAGCTTTTACACTTTTAGGAGATTTGAAATGTTTCTTTTTAGTTGAATTTAAACGCCATATTCCAAAAACTTGACAGTTAACTTTGCTGAGAAGAGAGTTGAAAAAGGCAACCTTCACGAACCAGACTACTCCGAATGCACAAGTGAAGTAGTTCATGGTGTCCAGATGTCGACCTTGGTCGTAATACTTTCTGATCAGAACCAGTGCTCCCACCATACCCAAAAAGACATTCTCGAGAAGCATATGAAATAAATTTAACCTTTTAGCTTTTTTGGGCATTTGTTTGTCGTATTTGTAAACGGTGTAAACGTTCAAGAAGTTACACACGAGTCCGATGACGAGGACGACAAAGAGAATGTTGAACTCGATGAACTGACTCAGAGAGCTCACGTGACGACTCAAGTAAGTCTGAACCAGATCGGTCACGTTGCCAAACGATTCGACTGAAATGCTTGAAACTACGGCTAGCACTGCATCGATCTTCTGGACCACCACGTCTTTCTTGTTTGTCTCTCCCACTTTGTCAAACTCCTGTCTTGAGAGAAAATCACTTGCATTCAGAAGGGTGAAGTTGGAGAAGGAATCATTTGTCTGAATTGGCGACTCAGTTGTCATAGGCATCTCGGTTGTGGGAGTCCTCATTGTGGTTAGAAGCTCAGGAATTTCACTATCGTTGTAGAGATTGCAATATTCATCCATTTTGACTCTTCAAGTTTGTGTATCTTCAGTTTAAAACGGTTATTGAAAATCAATGTTTTTTCATTAAATAAAAATTATTTTTTTTTTACTTTGTCTTTTCACAGAATCACACTAATATCATTGAAGTCTAAAAATGTTCCACCTTTTATAGTCTCAGTCCAAAAATGCAACTCTCTTGACAATTACTTGAATAAATACACTTAGTTGATTATAATAATCTAATTGAAACATTTTTCATCATAAGAAACATAAAAACAGACTTACATTAAAATACAATACAATGTCGACAACTAATAACGTGGCCACATCGTGGCGTAAACCCGAACGAGTTTCAAGACCACTCTGTTAGGAATAATGATACAACTTGAACTGTTTAAAACATACATTTCTTAATAAATTTCATGGTTCATAATTACGAATAAGAATAATTAACAAATATAAAAGAAGAATTGTCCTATTTTTGATAATATGAAATAATAATAATAATTATAAAGAAATTAATATTTTTATTTTTAATAAAAATAAATAATTTTTTAATTTTAATTAAGAATTAAAAATTATAAAAAATATTTAATATTTAAATGTATAAAAATAATCAAAATAATGATAAAACACACGTATGCAAACAATCCTATAGATAAACGATCTACATTTTTTACAGCCTCATGTTCGTGAGTTAATTGAATAATTACTTTGGGTAATCAAAGACTAATGATGGTATCACATAAAAAACATTCTGAGCTGAAGACTTTTAACCCCACCATAGTATCTTCATTGAATGCGAAACGCGATTTTTACCTCGAATATTACCCAAACCCTCTCATGTTAACAAAAATCAAAAATCCATTTTGATCATTTTTCTACATTTAAATTTTACTTTCTCAAAAATACTCAAACACAGCAAAAAGTTCAAATGAAGCAAAAAACAAAAAAATGCATGCACACTTTTTCAAAGCAAAAAGTTTGGTCTGTTGTGAGAAAAACCCAAAAATCAAAAGAATGCCTATTAAAGTTTCAAAACTTATTTAACCAGTGAAATAATATCAAAAACAAATAACCAGACGTTTTTTCACTTTCTTTCCATTTTGTTATTTCCCACCGTTAAAACAGAAACATTTAACAAAGATAAACTGACATTTACCCAACAGTCTAACGCTTGAAAAAACAGTGAAAACATGAATAAACTAGTCTCTTTGAAGTTCTTTGATATTCATATTAAGTTAATAGCTCTCCACTGGTCAGTTTTGATGTATGGAAGCTTCACGTCTTTGCGGTATACAAGGGTTCCTTCTGGCACCTCCAGAGCCCTCATCGCTTCATCGCTGTCGACGCTCTTCAACTGAAATCAAAAAGAATTTATTTGAATTTTATTAAGATTTTTCTATATATTAACCTATAATAAAACCGAGATTATTGATTCAAGTTAATATTTTTGTCTGTAAACGTTAAAAACTTTGAATTTATTCTATTCTGACACTAAACCGAACCTTTAAAAAGCCATTGACGAGAGCAGTGTCATCGGTTATGTCATTACCACGCCGTGTTTCCAAGGGTTTCAGTGATTCATTTGACAGAGTATTTTGTGTGTTTTCTTGAAAATCTTCCACCTCTCCATTGTTTTTTTCACTTCCACCATTACCGATTGGTTCAGTATTTGAAGCTGGAGCGGATCTAAGAGGTTCAGCGGGAGTTTCATAAAACATTTTGTCAAGATTCTGAAAAACGTTTTGGCATTTGGATTCTTTTTCCGTTGGTTCACTAGCAGTTTTGAATTCATTCGACGAGTCAAAACCTGTTTCTTGCTGGTTGAGTAGAAAGTAAAGATTATAATTATAATAAATATTAATTGAAAAAACTATTTTTAAATACAAAGAACGTTGAAAAATTAAAATCGTCAATGAACATGAAACTATGAAGTGGATAACACTATGAACTGCATATTAATAAAAACCTATTTTTTGAGTTTCTAAAAACTTTGTAAATTTCTCCCAAAAAAAAGTTTGTTTCGGTTATAAAGCATTGAGAGGTTACCTTTTTAACGATCTTCCACTGATAGTCTGCGCTTTGACACCCGAACATGAAGGGAGGCATGGGAGGTGGCGGAAGGTTCATGAGGGGTGGAGGGATTGGAAAGTGTTTCAACACCTCTTCCAACTGCCCTCCGAGGAAATAAAAATTGTTGTTGTTGTTTATGTTGTTGTAGGTGTAGTTGTTGTTGTTGCTGTTTATTTGAGTGTTGTCTATTATTGGCGTTTCGTTCTTTGGTTTATTTTTTTCAGTTTCGCTAGAGTTTTCTTCCTCGTGTTGTAGCGGGGTTTTCCCACCCACTTCAACTTGTTCTGTATTAATGCACATTTGCAAGTGAATATTTGAACTAATTATTTGATCAAATACGGATATTCGAACTAGAAATTCGAATTGTGTACAGTGTATAAAAGTATAGAAATCTAAACATCTCAAAGGTAATTTCTGCCCAAGAATAACTCAAAAATTAAACTTTGAAGTTTCAAGTTTTTATAAATTAACTAACTAATAGTTCTAAAATGATATAAAATTAAATTAAAAAATTAATTGTTATAAATTCAATATCAAATGACCAAAATATAGATAATCCAGAGAAATGTTCTTGAGGGGTGACGCATCTAGAGTTAGATTTTCGATCAATGGACTTGAGGTGGTAATGGGGATGGAAGAAGTCTCTGTAGATACAACCACAGTGCTTGAATTTGTGGAGATCATTGGAGATATAGTGGTCGACTTATATTTTCCCTCTTGTCTTTTCATTTCCACATTTTTATTTATCTTCACAAGTCTTGTTTTTTCGGTAGCACCTCTTGGAACCTTTTTTGAATCACTTTTTGAAAGTGGTTTTTTCTTTTTCTTTTTTTTCTTTTTGTGTTTTTTTGTAATAGTTTCGTTGTTTTTAATTTTACTTTCGGTGGGAACGAAAACTGTTGTCGTTGTTGTAGTACTGGTAGTAGTACTTATAAAAGAAGTACTAATAGTCCTATTTAATCTATTAAGATTATGAAAAATAGTTATATTATTAGGGTCTTTAGTATTAGTCTTGAGACGTGGATAATCATCTGAAATGTTTTCGACATCTGCATCTTGTTTGTTCGATGTGATTTTGATTTTTCTAAGTCTTTTAGGGGGTTTTTCTGTAATAGAATAGTTCGTAAATTATAAAAAAATATAATAAGTCTTTAGAAAAATAAAAAGTTTACAATATAAAAAAAACTTTTAACAACATACTTGTCGTAGAAGAAACAAGAGCTAAACAAATCAGGAAAATCAAAATCCAATGCAACTTCATTTTGGAATTTTATTAATAAAATGATTGAAACTTCAGATTCTTGTACCAACATATAGACTTTCCAACTTATCTCATGGTTTTTAGGTGGTGCTCAATCCATTTCAAGTGAGTACGAAATCCTGTTTCACATTATCTTCTTAATCTTTAATATCTTAATTTTGCTAGCGTAGAACTAATGAATGTTCATCAATGAGCGAATAACTTTAGCTCTTCTTCGAATCTACTTAAGCGAAACCCTCGTATTAGCTAAGCCATGTTCATCCTATAAGTACCTCCTTGACACACAAGCGTAATGGATAATTATAATAACTACCAGTTGAGAGTTATCGCCTGAGTCATCGTTCTCAAAATGAAACCAGACCCCCATCTATGCAACAGTTAAAAAGTTATTTTCAAATTATTTGAGCATTTTTATGAACTTTCATTAGTTTTAGACATTAGAAATTAATAATCTGCATTATTTTATTGATTTTTTCTTCATAAACCTTTTTTAAACGCCAAGCACTTTAAAAAGTACAATCAAGTGACTTACATTAAAATTTTTATTTTAAACTGCATAAGTTCAACAAATTTGTAAAAAAAGTTTTGACAATTTTATTTTCATACTAAGACCAGCTTTATCTTTTTAAAATCATACTCTGTTCAAATATAATTTAAATAAATCAGCGAAATAACATATTCGAAATAATATTCAAAATGATTTATTTATTTTAAATTGAAGCTGATTTTGTAATATATTTGTTAAAATAGCATATTCTTAAAATACGCTTTTCAAATATTTATCGTTCAGAAAATTTCATTCATAAAGTTTTTACTTTTAAAGTTTTCTATAAATTTAAATTTATTTATAAGATTAATGAATTTTTATATAATTATTTTGTTATAAAGTTATTTTTAGACAAATACTATGAATATATTTATAATATATAGTGTAGATTAACCTTTAAGCAGCTCCTACTCCGACTCATTGTTTATCTTGTAAAGTCTTTCAAAAGATTTGCGCAATTTGTACATTTCTCAGTTATCATTTAAACTTTAAATACAAAAATAAATGTGAAATTTTAATTAATGGTTTAGTATTTTTAATTTAAAACTAATTAAACACAAAAAATATTCTTAAGCGTTGTCGCGTTATTAAAAAATGGATTGGTTTAAAAAGTATCAACTTTCTTTCATTACAATTTTTTAAATGAAAATTTATATTTTTCATTTTTTGCTTTTCATCCTCATTTTGCTACATTTAAAGATATTTATCTAGTTCTTTTTCTAGTATCTAATTAGAAAACTACAGTGAGAAACTATATTCTAAAAAAGATTTTATACCTTTAATTGTAATTTTTTTAAAAACATTTATTTGAATTTATTTTATTCAGTTTAATAAATATTTTAAAAGATAGTTTTCCAAGCTTTTTTCAATAAGTCAATAATTCACTAAATAAACCCCTTCAAGTAGTATATCAAAAAGAAAAGAAAGAGAATCCCTGTCCTCTCCCACAAAGGGTGCGTTTTTGTCAGTGGAGTTGGCGTCAGAGAGTTTGAATGAAGGCCTCAACCTCCCTGAACTCGTTTGCTTGCCAAAAGGCCTTGATCTCAATGAGTGGCTCGCCTATAACA
Organism: Piscicola geometra; assembly: GCA_943735955.1. Taxonomy (NCBI): domain Eukaryota; kingdom Metazoa; phylum Annelida; class Clitellata; order Hirudinida; family Piscicolidae; genus Piscicola; species Piscicola geometra. The sequence goes on from OX030956.1 coordinate 1,179,544, forward strand.
GTAAGCTCTAGTAATTTGATTATACAAGAGTACTCAATATTTTTATAAAAATATTTGAATGTCATTATGAAACTGTTTTTATAATATATTTCATTTACTATTTTTATTATTTACTTTTTTTACAAAATATATTTTTAAGATTAGTATCTTAATTTTTTTTTATCTGTGAAGGCATTTTCATGGCCATAAAATCAATTTCGAAAAGGCATAATATAGGCTATATTATACAGAATTTAAAATGTGAATTATTGAATTATATCATATTTTGTAATATGATCTATATTAGGGTCAATTTAATTTCTATGTGTTAAATATTCCAGTCTTAAAAAAATGATTCTAAACTATTTTGTTTATCTGTTTGTATAATTAATTGTTTTTCTATATTTTTTAATAATCATTTATAATCTTCATAACTGTTTTTTATTGGTTTTAACGTTGATTCAATCTCTTTTGTATTATATTCATTTTAATTCATGCAAAATAAAAAATAAAGTGTTTGATTTTTGTTATATGTTTAACTTCTCAAAGCGATAGTGTAGCTGAAAAGTAGTCTATTCAGTGTTGCACAATGGGAATGAATGAGTGGCGTGATCTGTTAAATTTAGCCCCTTCTCATTTGCTTCTAGCCAATAAGATGCCTGCTAGATACATAAAATATAGAACAACATCTAAGGACATAATTAAAAAGATTTCAATAAAGCAATATCTTTATTATCACAAGATTAAGTTTATATTTTACGACATGTAAAATTTATGTTTTTAAATGATCTGTGTGGTGCTCTTTCGGCATCTCCTCACTCACTCTGACCAAAGGCCTTCTGTCCAAAAGTCAAAGTACTTCATGCTTCTTATACTTTATGAATCTGAATAAAAAGCTCACAAAATTAAATGCAGTAGATTGCTTGAGGAAACGTTTGTTTGCTTATTAGAAATTATTTTTCTTTATTACTTTCTTTTTTTGTCTTTTTAATCTAATATTTCTCTCTGGTGAATTATTTTTCCTTCTTGACTATAATACATTTTTTCTTTTTTCTTATCTTTGCAATTGAACTGGTGTTCTTATCAGCCAGCATTGACTTATCTGCTTCAGAATTTCATTCTAAATAGATGCTGTTATTTATAGGCGAAAAACTCTTTTATTTCATTTCATTCCTTGAATTCTAATAGTTTTTATTCAGAAAAAACTCAAAAATATTATTTATGAATAAATTAAGCTTTTATCTTAAAGATAGATCTGCATTAAGATACCTTTTTTAAACTAAGTTATACTTTTTTTATTGAAATGACACCTGGATTAATAATATCATTGGTAGATATAATTAAAGTCAACTTCTTCAAGAGCTTTCTAAATGAAGGGCTTTTAACACTCCAATTTTCTAAGTAAACAAAAATGTTTGTGTAGTTAATCGCTTGTTATTATTCTTTTAGATTTTTACATAAAGCAAAAAAAATAACACTAGCTTCCAGGCACTTGAGCATGATGCTACACAGGCTATCTTGACATTCTCACTGCCTCACTGCCACTTTTTCTTAGCACTCCATTCTACCTACCCCATTACTAACTATTTCATCACATATAATTAGAATACTTCAGCACAATTATACATAAAAGCTTTCTCCATAGGCACTTGACATTATTGACGTTGTTCCTTTCTACACTGCTATTCTCAATTCAAACACATTTCTCAGTAAAATTAGTCTTTCAACTTAAAATTTCATCTTATTATATTATATACTAATAAAATAATCATTTATATAATTTAGTTATTTAAATGAAGTGTATTCAATAAATCTTATTTTTCATTCAATAAATAAACCTTAGAATGAATTATTCATTAATTTGATCTTCTGGTGTATTGTTGCATTGTGTGGGTGTTGCAGAGTCATATAAAAAATAATTTAAAAATGTTTTTTAAAATCTTTTGTCCAATTAAACCTTAATAATCCACTGCAATTGCCTGGAAAATCCATTATTCAATGGTCTTCCAATCTTTTTCATGGGAATCTTCAGGTGCTTAAACTTCCATTAGGCATTTTATAGAGTATTTGCATCAAGGTTAATCAATAGAGCTCCAACCACTCCAGCTATCTATCTTTTTCTTTTTTGGCGTGCGTACAAATGTTTGTATCTACATAAATATTGGAAATATGTATATATTCGTGTAAAATCGATTGTAAAATTGAGTGTTTATATATGCTGTAAAAAAGTGCTCAGGTTTGCTTAGGAATTTATGAATATAGCATGCTTGAAGATAGCTTTTCTCGTCTTAGGGGGCTCTTGATGCAATCTCGGCAATTACGTCAAATCCTTTTAATTGATGTCTTGCTGTCTTCTTCCAAAATCCCTTCCTATCCATTATTCATATTCTCCATCATCATGTCTAATTATATATCAAAAAATAATTTCAAATAATATTTTTAAATTTAATTATTAAATCATTTTTATGCTTTCATTATTCTTTGGGATCTGTTTTTGAGGTCTGTATGACTTATAACGGAGTTTTTTTTGTTTCTCCGCTGAAGCATATTACAAAGAAGCCATTGCATCATGGTTGCGAAGATGACACAGGATTTAATGATGCGAAATGGGGCGATGACGTGAGACTGCAGAAGACCAGCACAGCCACCACAGCACGCAACATTAAACATAAAGAATATAGGCGCTACGTAGGAGTGTAGCTAATGGACAGTGGGTCTTCCAAATTGGGATTTATCATGGTAGACATAGCGCCTTAATGCAGAGGCGTTTCGGACTGTATTCATTCATATTTTCTCGTATCGCCTTCGAAGTTTTTATTTCGAAGTATTGGAATGTGAGAAGTTGAATTACTATGTTATGTAAGAATAACCATCCACCATTCCGACTTGCAAAGGCAAGCTAGGAACACAGTGATTTTGTATTTTTTATGAATTTATAATAAAAAAATAGTTATAGGCTTTAGTCAGGGATTCAGTGCTCGCGTGAAACTCTCTAGGAACTCTGAAAAACATGTGAAAATTTTCTAAGTTTGGCGTTTTTATCTGTTTATTACGCTTTTTATTGTACTAAAGATGTTTCTAGTTATATTGAAGTGTTATACAAAATTTACAACGCGTAATTGAAGCATCGCTTGCGTCGGTATTCATTGGAAGTGCCACTCAATGAAAACGTCTTTTGAAGATTTAAAAATTTTTGAAACATTCAACGCTTAAATATTCCGAAAATATTTGAAAACATTTAGGAAATTTTTTCTTTAATTTTAACCCTCATTCTCTAAATTACTATAAAAATGTAGGGAAAAGGTAACACATGTTTATGAAAATTTGGGCGATTATTTAAACATGCTTTCGTATTAATTTAAGGAATGAGTGTGACCGGACGAGTTTTTACAAAATGAAAATAAAAGTAAAATAAAATATCTTTTCGATATGTTTCTTAATATTTTTTATCTATGGGTATCAAGTGTTAATATTTGCAAAAAAATTTAAATACAAAGACAAGTTTTTTTATGGAAATGCATTTTTCTATGTAATTCATCAGCGTCCTAAGTGGCTTTGTGGGCTTCTTGAACATTCACATATATCTCTCTTTGTTTCATAATTTTTTGAGGCTACCCTTATTGATTACCTCACAAAGAATAAGCTACATTTTCAGAAGAATGATTTTTTACTTTCACTATTCTTTCAAAACAAGACCGCTTAACATAAATATTTTGATTTATCATTTCTTTTCATACATATTTAACTTTTTTCAATTTTTATTATTTATACACCAATTTTTCACCAGGAGAACAAGCACTAACACCATCGTATGCCCTTTATTATCATCAATCATCCTTGCAATGAAAAACGTTTGCACACCACGACGCATACGCACGCAAATCTATACCAAATAATGGAGTTTGCTAGGTGCAATGCCTTTGTAGCACTGAATTGGCTCTTTTCAACACTTAACTTTAAATTTTTAGTATTACTCATGGTTTTCTCAAAAAATAAATTTACATATATATAATTTTCTCCCTAATTAGCAAGTGTTTTCCACTCATTTTTACATATTTGCGTATTTTAAAAGAAGATGCGTCGTTTTAAGCCACATCACATAACAGTTAATTCTTCGAAGTTTTCTTAGATTTTAACGCCAGTACACTGGCTGTCTTGCTAATAGTAACTCACCTGCATATGCTGTTTGTAGTTGCTTCAAGGTCTTTTTATTTTTATATTTGCACCTTATAATGGGTTTTTGGTCTACTAAGTGTATAAAAATTATCTAATTTTAAAAATTTAGATTTTATAATACATTTTATAATATTGAAAAAACTAAGTTTCATTCAAAAAACCTCCATTTTGAATTTAATTTTTTTTGAACTGTTAAAATTGCTAGAAGCACTTTTAAAATGACTTCCTGTATAAATCCATTATTAAGTTCATTTCACCAAGCCATTACCCTCCTTCCACATGCACACACACACACACACACACACACACACACACACACACACACACACACACATACACACACACACACACACACACACACACACACACACAAACACACACACACACACACACCCACACACACACAAACACACACATATACACACAAACACCACTACTACTACTACCACCAAACAGCGGTCGCCTTCTTCGACCACATAAGCATGATCTTCAGTTCTGTCTCTCCATCTTGCAGCACACAATGCTCCCAGCAAGTCAGTCCCAACTCCACGTGCGTCATGATGATGATGGTGGTCATGGTGATGATGGTGGTCATGGTGATGATGGTGGTCATGGTGATGATGGTGGTCATGGTGATGATGATGGTCATGGTGATGATGATGGTCATGGTGATGATGATGGTCATGGTGATGATGGTGGTCATGGTGATGATGATAGTCATGAAGATGATGATGGTCAGGGTGATGATGGTGGTCATGGTGAGGATGATGGTCATGGTGATGAGGGTGGTCATGGTGATGATGGTGGTCATGGTGATGATGATAGTCATGAAGATGATGATGGTCAGGGTGATGATGGTGGTCATGGTGAGGATGATGGTCATGGTGATGAGGGTGGTTGTGGTGACGATGCTGTTAATTGTAGCGGTGATGGTGATAATGACCATGATGAGGATGATGATAACATTAGTGATGGAGGTGAATAATGTGGTATTATAAAATTTATAACTAATTTCTCACTATAAATTTAATCATTATAAAATAATTAAATCTTTAAATTATTTCTCACTTTCAATCGCCAGGGGTCCAGCCGCCACATACACATGGGTGGACGAGAAGGGCAAAAAGGCCAAATGCACGCCCTCGCAATTCATGGACCTTGCCCTGTCGTTCGTGCAACGCTCCGTCGAAGACGAAAGCGTTTTTCCTACTAAATACGGTGAGATGCGTGCTTGGTGGTGTTTGGTGGCGTGGTTACGGGTTGGTTTTTTGGTGTTGTGATGTAATAGTAGTGGTGCTCGTGTGAGGGTTTAGGGGTGTTTGATAGGTGTGTGGAGTTGGTGTGTTGGGTATGCATTATTGATGCAGTGGTTGTGTAGGGACGCGGCTATGTGATAATGTGTTATATCATTCTTTATCGATTATATTTGTGGCGCAATAATTATAAAGCCAGTTCATAGAGCTCAATGTAGAAATGTACTGAATAATCGCTGCGTTTTTAGCCTTTGTATTGAATAGTGGGTGTAATTACTTATGATTAATTAGTGGACAACAGTGTTATTTTCGTAACGAAAACGAAAACGACAATTCTGAATAATCGTTCCACGAAAACGAAAATAAAAACTAAATTTTTTTTCAAAACGAAAACGAAAATAAAAACTATAATTATTTCCAATACGAAACTGAAATAAAAACTATAATTATTTTCACAACGAAAATTAAATAAATTTCAAAGTATGCCATAATATGTAAATGTGTAATTTATATAAAAAATATATGTCTATGTTATAAACATTCTCTTTGTGTTCTATGAAACTAGCGCCATTTATAAAACGTTATTTATTACCGCTTCGCTTTGTCAATTAAATAATCACTTATTTTAATCGTAAATTTTTTATTATACTTCAAATTTGTTTTTACTCAATAATTTACGTACTCAATTCTTATAATATTTAAATTGACTTAATTTTTAAAACTCATTTTTTGTTAATATACAGTTATATTTTACTGTTTCATTTTATGATCAATTAATTTTTTAAGATATAAACAAATAGTGTTTGAAGTTGTAAATTAATATATTTTCAAAACTAAAATGAAAATAAAAACTTTAATTATTTTCAAAACTGAAACGAAAATAAAAACTTTAATTATTTTCAAAACGAAAACGAAAATAAAAACTTTAATTATTTTCAAAACGAAACTGAAATAAAAACTATAATTATTTTATGAAACGAAAATAACACTGGTGGACAAACGAATATTGGTTATGATAAATTCTTTAAAAGCAAGGTTACATTTTAGATACTATTTATGAAACTCTGATTTAAATATAAAATGTTTTTTATCACATTTTAAAAGTAGAATTTGTTGTACGTTTGAAAATATACATGTTTTTAGATATAAAATATTTATTATTAATGGTTTTCTTTAGTTTACACTGTTCGTGTTCGTATCAGGTCGAATAGTTTGCCCCATGGTTCGCATTCGGCCGAATGGTGAATTTGAAGTTCACCTCTAGTCATCAAAATGAATATTAATATTTTACAACATCCTTTGAGTAATGCACGCATGTTAGGTGGTTCAAGGCGGTAGGTATAATTGCTTGTTTAAAAATAAATAACTGATGAAGCGTCAATACAAATAAAAATATTCCCACTTTTTGTATCTTCATGCCTGATTCAATCAAATTTGATGGGTTTGTTGCTTAAGTAAAAAACCTTGCTTACTGCTGCCTATCTGTCCTTCTCCTGCATTTGAAGGGTTTTAATCAAAAAATTCTGAAACTTGGCATTCTAATGCAGGCTGCTTTACATTTTTTAGGCTCAAATAACGTGAAAAAATAGAACACAAAGAACTGAGCTTTATGAATGCATCAATTACCATGAAAGCTAGAGAGTAAGGGCTCAAAAAGGTATTTCATTGGTAGTTGCTGATTGTTTTGAGGTGATAATCAAGAAATAGAGGTTGTAAGAAGCAAATAAAAGTCCAGGTTTTTAAAAGAGTATTTTTTTTTGTATCTTCCAAATAGTACCTAACCCACACACAAATAATGCTTGTGGTGATAAGATGGATGTTTGTGTTACATAATTACATTAGCAAAAATTGAAAAAATTCTTGCCAAACCATATTGGCTTTCTTGATTTTAAAATTATTTATTTTTTTAGTTATTTTTATTCAATAATTATTCTTCTATACATTTAATTCTAATTTTATTATTTTTTATCTCTCATGAATAAGGTTTTAATCAACAATTCCTGGTGTTTTGGATGAAGTTTTCGAACTGGGAAAATTTATTTCTTTTTTTAAGGTGTTGTATCACGACAACCACTTTCCTATGTCGGTGTTTGCTCTTTGTAGCCTGCCATACTTCTTTGTGTTAGTACAGACGCTAATTCTTGGATAATTCATGCATGCGTGCATTTTTAAATGGTTGCATTTATGGATAGAAGACTGAATCTATAGATGCATCCCATATATGATTTTGCAGCCTAATTCGTGAAATACTGATTTGGAGATTTAAAAGATTTTCTTTTGACACAAATTATCTATACCCTATTAATTACACCCAAATATACATTTTATTGGAATTATTAATCGATAAAGAATAAATTAAGAATGATATAAATAGTTTTAAATACGTGAAAAATATAGCTTTTCCGCTGCGCATTTGAGTGGATAATATGTTGGTCAAATATTCAGGACAAGGTTGCTGTAGTTGAGAAGGACGATGGTTATGATGATGCTGCTGCTGATGATGATGATGATGATGATGATGATGATGATGATGATGATGATGATCTGGCAGTTACTATTGATGAAGAAAATTACTGATAAAGTAAACAAAAGAGCGGGTTCTAAACATAGTTGAGAAAATAATAATTTGTTCCACTTGTTTATAAAGGCGTTGATTACTTTGATAAGGGGATTAAAGGGCGTCCATTTAAACGAGATTATTCAAAAATCGACTAATTGTCGATATATGAATCATTGTGAACGGAAACCCTGATTCACGCTCGGATGCTGTAATGCAGTTATTAGCGGATTGATGCTTTGTAGCAATCGTTTGGAAAAGTCCCTTGAGCATCTTGGTACAGGTGATATGGCAGGGGCTTGGCATTTCGGATCGCCTAGACCTATTTACGAGGCTCTAAATCAGAGTCGAAAAAGAATGTGAAGTTTTTTGAAATGCTATTACTTGTCTTTTTTTGCTATTAGTCCAAATTTAGGTAATGTTTTCAACTCGATTGCCTTCCTATGAGTATCTCACTTCCACCTAAACTTCAGTTTAAACAGAAACTTCATTATCTTTCACCAAGCACCACACAACTTCACAATAACCACCCATCAAAAAGCATAAGAATCACATTTACAACATTGCCATCTTCGCCATTCATTGAAACAGGCAATACCTTCCCTGCGAACTTTGTGGCGGTTGTTCGCAAGGTTCACAATCGTCTGCTACAGGTGCTCAGTCACATCTACCTTTACCACGCAAACGACATCACAAACCTCAAGCTACAGGTGTGTAATAGCGGGCTTGGAAGCTCATAATTTGGTTTTCGATGGCTTTATTCGGATTAAGCATTACTCGCACTGTTCATCGCAATTTATCATCGATAAAAATCTGCTTTATAAATTAAATATGTCTGTAGTCTTTTGTTTGTTGAAGGCTGTATAGTTTTGAGGTTTCCTTTACTTTTTATAGTTTGTTTAACTTTTTCATTTTTTTGAAAAAGATTACATTTTCAAATGGAGATTCTAATGTTGTGGCAGTTCTTGACCATTGGATATTCTGATTATTCATTCTCAGCTCCAATTTTGGAGGAAATTTTGTGTGTGAAACGAATGAAATAAGCTGAATCATATTCTGAAGTGCATATTTCTTGTGTAAAGTGACAAATTGCAAGTCACAATATTGAACATTTTAAGTATTTGTCACGCCCTAGAAGATCTGTTGCACATCTTCAAGAAATCAGAAATTTTTTGATGAAATGCAATTTTTCCCATTCGTTCGTTGACATTAAATTAGTAGTGGTTGTGTTCACTTGCTGACAATGTAACCAAAACAGCAAAAAACAGTTCAAATTGGATAAGTTTAAATGCATTAACATTTTTTAATGCGTTAATTTTTTTAAAATTTGTTAAAATCTTTAATGGCGTTAGAAATTGTAACGGTCGTTAATTGATTAATGCGTTAATTGAAAGTTAACGTAGATTAAAGCACAGCTCTAAATATTATGTAACTGACTTTTTATATAAACCTGGTGATGTATGTTTTTATAAAAATGTATATTTGTTTTTAGTATCTTTTTAAAATAATTTTCTTTTATTACCATGAAAATAATTGAAAATTGAAGAAATCTATCAAATCGCACTGAAATAAATGTATATAAAAATAGACATAAAAAGTATACTCCGCGTTCTATCACTAATAAAAAAATTATATTCTGGAAAGTTTCCAACTTTTTTCAACTTGATCCTAACAATTATTTTACCAATCACTCTAAGTATTAATTCAATTTGAGGTCGATTGAAAGTGAATTTCAACGAGAAAATTCCATGGTTTAAAAAATAATCATCAAAAAAGTTCTTTAAGCGCGAGTCGTGGTTGCAATGTCGGAAGTGCTGGAGGGGGATTACGCAAGAATCTGGAATTGAGGTAGAAAAACGGGAAGAGAAGAATGAAAAAGGAGAATAATTTCGTGAAGTTTAATTTATAAATAGAAGAGCAAAGAAATAAATCGACAAATCCACATCCATTCCTTGAGTATATGCGCACTTGGAGAATTTCGAAATGTGTGGCAAGTAATGATTCATTTGCGGTTTATTTGCACGTAGATAAGGTAGTGTATATCGGTTACACTCAGGGTTTATCGCCTCGAAAACTAGATTGATTATTGTTCTGGAAACTTTCCAATCTGTTTTCAACTCATTTTTCAACCTTGGTTTCCTACGATTCTTTCATCGATTGCGAAAAGTATTAAGTTTCTCTCGACAAACAATATGAGGTTTCCGTTTCGAAAAAAAGAAGAAAAATGAAGCAAATAAGCAAAAGTTTTGAGAATTTACATTATATTCAAACCACCCACCACTCGTTTAGTATTTTGAACAGTTCTAAATTAGTCATTTTATTTTATTGCATTATATTAAAGCATCACCCTAGTTCCGCTTCTAGCACTGCATCTGCCACACAGGCTTGCTTGAACACTTCCTACCACCACTTCCGCCTCTTCAACGACCACTTCCAGCTGGTCGACGAGAAGGAGAACGAGGCGCTGGAGCCTCTCTTTCGAGTGCTGCAACACAAGATGCAACTGCGCCTGCAACAACTGCAGCAGGAGAAGGCTCAACAACATGCATGCTCCTTTCCTTCATCACCTTCATCCTCTCTTCCAATCTCTTCGTCGTCTCTTCCATCCCTGCATCACTCTCTCCAATTCTCCACTCCGCACACCACGTCTCACGCCACCCCTCACAAGCACACGAAAGCTTCATCTCGCTCCAGACTCCTCTCCTACATCACGCCCACCAAGTCTTTCTCTCCCTCCGAACCCTCCTCCTCTTCCTCCTCCTCCACTGAACCCTCTTCCAGAAGCAACCCCTTCAGACCACTCTCCATCGCCACGTGACCATCTCATCATCATCATCATCATCATCGCTCATCTTCTCCTCTTCCTTCTTCGTCTTCTTCTGTTTCAAATCGTCTCGGTATTATTGTTTTTTTCCAGTTTACGTTTCATTGCGTTCTTTTCATGCGACGAGCAACTGCGTAATATTATCAGCAGTGGCATGGGGCGTAGGTTGGTTGTTTGCAACGTGGTATTCTTCATTGAGTGTCGCACTTATCAGATTTCATCGTCATTTTTTTTTGACTTCGCATTATTCAAATTCCATGCAGTTTTTTCCACACCCCCACTCACTATTCATCTCTACCTGACTTATTCGTATAAGTAATCCATACAATGAAGTTTTTTTTTTCCATTTTTAAGTAAGCCATACTAAAAAATATTTTTAAAATTGTGAAATTTGATTTTTCACCCCTATTGAAGACCCATACGATAGCTTTAGTTTAATCAATGATTCATGGCATTGTGGAAAGCAAAGGGCATTCATCCATGACGTGGTCAATCCATCATCGGCAAATCCATTTCTTGAAAATGATTTTTCCCGTCAAAAACGCGGGCATTTTAGCATGATAAGAGAAGTTATTACACCTAACAGATGTGTTCTGTAACTCTGGAATATATTAGAGCTTACAAGAGTGACAGTAATACTTCAATTCGAAAGTAAAATAATTAATAATTTATTTAATTAAATTATTTGTTTTTAAAAAGTAGGTTAAATTTAAATTAAATAATTCTTTTTTTAGGGCTTTGTAGTTTATAATTTTCAATAGTCGCTTATGCCTCGAGACTTCGCACCACCATGATAACAGCAGTTGTGACGGTGGCAGAAAGGCTAGTCCGAGCTGATAATTGTCTGTGGAGACTTCAGCATTGAAGCCAATTGCTGAGCTAATCATGCTGGAGGATGCATCAAGGTGATTGAGTACTTTGGAGCTTAAATCAGAATTTCACAAGGGGTTTTAATGGATTATCAGATGAAATGCATAAGAAGGGTGAAAGTTAATGGATTGAAAGTTTATTTATTTTTTATTTATTTAAGGATTTGAGTCCGTTACAATGATTACTAACGATGCTTTGTTGATAATTGAGTCACGAGTGTAATTGTAGATTCAAATGGTTTAAACATGAGATTGAAATGTGAGTGACGAATGTGTGTTCATAAATTATTACATTTTGGCTATTTGTTTTTTAATTTGTCTTCAAATAAATCATTATTGACATTTTCATAGTTTATTAACAATTGTATTGTTGGCATTTTGTAATGATTAAAACACCCGTTTTATATTTGCAGAGTAATATTTGTTGTAGAGAGTATTCACAATTAATTTCTTGCATGCTCTATTGGACGGTCATGTGATCTCCAGAGCAGGGTGTTCTCTACTAACCACAAGGTTAATAGTACCAATTTTTAAAGGCTTTTATTTAGGTAGTTTATTATATAACTTTAATCCTTGTACTTTTATCTTGACGCAGGTGATTTTAATTACACTTGTTGTCTCTTACAACATACTCTGAGCCGTGTATTCATTTATTTCAATGGACGTTCGATAAATCTGAATATGCATTGTTACATAAAGTTAACAACACTAGATACGAGTCGAATAGTACTTTTTGAAATAGGAAAGAAAATAGTTTGTGTTGTTTGCATAGTGGCAAAAAGCCTTCAGGATTCTCTGTTATTTCTTTTATATCGCATTAAATTACGTGCTTTTTGATAAATTCTTAACAAAATCGAATATTGTTCGTTAATTAACTAATAAACTTCTCTTCAAATCTACTAATAAATCAATTTTTAAATAAAAAATAATCATGTTTTCATAAGCTACTCAAGCAAGCTTATCCATTATTGGTTTATTACAAAAACTACGAACAATATCTACATAAAGACATCTTAAAAAAAGCTTATCGTTTCTCTAATGATGTAGTATTATCTGCCCCTTTTTACCGTTCAACTCCCGCCATGGCTATGATAGAACCCTTCCTTACGCCATTTAACTCTAAAAATCATTTAAAAGAGATTAAATCCTTTTCCGTTTTATTATTATTTTTTAAATTATTCTCCATTTAAATATGTTCCTTAATACAAAGTTTTCATTTTTATATAGAATAATATTATTTTAATTTTTAATTTTTATTTATTACATTCGCATTATGACGATTAGGATCATCTTAAATATCTTATTCCGAGTTTGAATATTTTTTACAAATAATTTAATACCATTTTGTAATTCATTTTAATTTGAATTAGATTTGAATTTCCAAGCAATTTATTTATCAACCGTTTGTCGACTTCATCAAAATTAACAAATCATGTTTGTAAAATGTACTATCTTAAAATCACTTTGTGTACATTCATTTATTATTCCATTTCAAAATTATGTTTTAAATTTCTGCACATAATTTTCTCTTTGACATTTCTTCATCATTTTAATTACTCTTGATTAATTTTCCACTCAATCATCATTTTGCAAGAGCTGCGCTAAGCTTCTGAACGACGTTTGCTTCTAACAACTCCAGCTTGAGAGCCTTTTAGTAATGTATGAGCGTGTAATTTACTATTTGAGGATTCTTCAGAAAAGTGTAAATATTGCTTACGATAACGCACAAATTACCAGCGCATTCTCACACTTCTAAATGCCTCATTTTGCTCCTACCTAAGTTCCACAACCGGCCGCATCAATCTGAACTACTACAACTAACCTCGCTTGGCAAGTGTTTATATTCTTTGTGTTATATTAGAGCTAATGTCTTAATTAACCTGGTCTTAAGTAACTAGCTTACTTAAATTCCTAATTGTAATACACTCTGAATAAAACTTATAAATACAAACATACAACCATGAATATAGATACAAACACACATACACATACATACACACTTTCTCACACACACACACATAAACACATAAACACACACACACTTACACACACATACACTTTTTCACACACACACACATACACTTTCTCACACACACACACACCACATGGTTTGAGCTGAAGAGGTGACCAACGACAATGGCATTTCTCATTTACTCTTCGTAGTAAACTCTTAAGGAAGCATTGTAACTAGGCCATAGTTACTTGATGTTAGTGTTGATTAGCTAGTGAAAGTCATGTTCAGTCTTCCAATATTACACGTAGCAAACTTTCTACAGTAGCTTCCGATTCATGGATCGATTTCATCAACCAAAGTTCCTAAACCCTTCTTTTTTTACATTTATTAATATTTTGGTTTCTGGTAATTGTTTTGATTAATTTAGTTTCTCGAAATTGTTTGGTGGTGAACTCAAAAGGGAACAATTCTCCCTTTTCATGACCTCTATCTCGTATTTCATCATTTGCAATGATGAACTCCTCTAGCTAGAAAGGGGAAAATAATATTGTCAGTATCTCATGCGATATTTCTATAACTTTAATCTACTTTTTTTTTAAATTCTTATTTACGTCAATTCGTCTCTGAGATTCCACGTACTTTTCCATACACCCTGCATACTTTCCTGACCACTCCAATAAAACATAAAATCACTTGAAGATGATTCACCAACCCCTCTGAAGGCATTCTACATAGCTAGTTCTTTCCAATGTTACATAAAGCATAAAACCTACACGCTCAACATTCTCTTTGGAAGGCCTCTCAAAAACCAGTTATGTAACAAGCGCCTACAATTTTGTGTCATGTAAATTGCCATCCCATTGTATAGAACAATCTCAAATTCATAATGCATAAAAGCAAGCATACTTAGCAACTTAAAGTTGTTTGTTGCCATTAAACTTCATCATTTGTCTTCCAGCACGCGTGTTCCGAAGAAATTCTTGCTCGATTTGTAGCAGGCGCACAGGCCTCCGGTGCTTCAAGCTTATTCCCCCATCACCTTTACCGTATTTTGGAACTAAAATTCGTCTATTAAATTATCCAACTCATTTTTGATCGTTTTTGGTTTTATTTGTTTTGAGTTTTGAAGTTGCGAACGTATTTATGGTTTTCACATAAAACTGAATCATTTTCACGTTTTAATTATTAAACGATTAATTTTCTAGTGCCAAACAGAAAATAACCGAATATCTTTCAAATGGCAAACTAGGGTTAGAATATCAAGCAAAATGTGATGAAACTATGAGTAAAGTAGGTAGAAAGTCTCCAAAGGGATCCACTATGAGAAGCCATTTCGAATTATCTAAACTAGAAACGATAATCTTCCCACATAAATACATTGAAAGTGAAAGAATTGATAATTTAGTATAAACAAAGGAAGAATCTGATCTTAAAGTTATATATTATTTATAGAAGAACCAAATTCTGAAATATATCAAATTAAAAACTCAATAATTAATAAGAAATTAAATGTTAATGAAATGTGATAAAGCGTTGTTAGATAATTTTATTAACTATTTAACTTAGTTATTTTTAAATTCTACAGGCTTGATTCTATTGAAGGTAGCAGAGATGCCTCTAGAGTTGAATGGCTTACGAAACCAGCACATAGATCATGCTGTGGTGATTGTTTGTGTTTTAGTTAAATGCATCTCTAGGAAACTATTGAAACAGTGATAAAATACTTACTGAACAAAAAGTGTGTCTAATAAATGGCAATTTATTTAAAAAATAGTGATTGTATGAGTGATTGTACCTGTAGAGATAATAGAGGAAGGTGATGATGTAAAAGGCAAGTTTAATCCAGCCTTCCTTCATGCCTCTGTTCAACTCATCGTTGTTCATGATGGTGGTCGGATCATACAGACCAGGACGAGACATTACAGGTCGGTTCATGTAGCTGGGAGGGAAGTAAGAGAGGATTTGAGTTTTGGTGTTGGAATAATATTCAAAAAAGTCTAAATTCTGAATTAATTTTTATTTAAATGGATTTAAACAAATTTAATGATTAACCGATAGACATGGTAGGCCAGAAGAGGGATGTTGATGAGCACTGTGGTCCACTCAAATGCATACAGAAATAAGAAACAGTAGAGTGCATGCAAGGCATACTCTGGCAACACCAGCTGAATATTATATTTATAAGGGGTTAATAATTTTATTTAAGAGTTGACAGATAAAATTTAGTTTTTAGTAAAATATTACATTTTAAAATGGAAAATACAAACACTAATACTCCACATACCGGATTCAAAGCATTGCATTGATCAATAGGATTCTTATAATCAGTTTTTAACTCATCAAAGCAAATAATCTGAAAAATTTAAGTACATTTTAACTAATTAGCTCTTGAATTTGATGAAAGAGCGCTATAAAAATGTATTTGATTGATTGAATTAATTATTAATATTTGAAAATAATTTTTCTAAAATACCTGATAAATAACCAAAAAGATCAATATAGCCGTAAATATGAGGGCAATTATATAACAGATGGCTGCAAAATCAAGAGCCATTATCAGAAACTGCTAGAGCCGGTACTTTCAGACTCTGAAATTCAGAGATTTTTGACGAAAGCTAAAATTTTGTCGATCTAACTACCGAGCTAACTACTTATTTATAATAGTATTTAAAATGGTAAAAATATTACTAAAAAAATTTTTTAAACATAAATTGTAATGTTGACTCATCCAAACTAGTATTTTCACATTTTTTATATAATTTTTCAATAATATCCTAAATTGGTTAAAGCCACAAAGATCGACTCAAATTGTATTCTACTCGTTTTTATATATATTTTAAGTTAATGAGTGAATATTAAAAATGAATAAAATTATAAATTCAAAAAATTTTGACATCCCTTTTCATCAGCAACATCAGCAACATCCTCATCCACATGTCACTATCCGTGTCATCATGCGTGACTAGAAAAAAATCTTAGAACAATTTTCGTTCACGAAAAAGCGTTTGAACTTTAAAAAATAACTTTTTCCGTTTTAGCGTATTCTAAATAACATTAAACTTGCATGGGCGGTGATCCTGAGGGGGTTCTGGGGTCCAGACTGCCTCACTTATTGTAAGAGCCAATTTGCTTTGAACATTTATTTCTAGCTAAGCAAGTAGGAAAATCTTTGAAATCCAAGGGACTAAAATATTATTTTCGAAACACTGAAACGAATGATCCCGATTTGAAATTTATTTTATAGTCGAATACTTTCATGTCCGTTTGGTTACTCAGTCTGATAATTTTTAAACATTATTTAAATAGTTATTATAAAATTATATGTGGTGACAATTTCTTTTATTTACGGTTAGAAATGAAAATAAAATTAAAAAAAGAAAGAAAATCTTTTTCCAAGTTGATTAATCTATCAAAAAATTACAATAAAAAAGATTGTTTTTAAAGAATACTTTAGATTACCTAGAAATGGAAAATAAATAGGTTTAAAAATAGCGAAAAAAGATATTTTTGGCATGCCTGGTAATCGCTTCATCTAGAGTTTGTTTCACTAAATCCGAATATTTACAAAATGTAAGGGTTAGAGTTATAATTAATATTTTTAATGTAAATATATATTTAAAAAATAGTTAAGTCATTAATTTAAATTATGAAGCTTTATATGAAATTTTTTTTATTTAAATAACATGTTTCAAAGAGATATCATGACAATTTTTGATGAAACAGACATACCTAATATTATTTCGTCATCTTCTCTAAACAGTCAAATTTATGCTGACGACTCCTATATTTATACATCTTTTACTGACTCTTCTCTTGACCTTACTGTTGATAAAATAACTCTCTGTCTTCAATCTATAATCTCTTGGGCTTCTTCTATGTTTCTCAAACTTAATCCGGACAAATTTGAACTCATATATTTCAATAAAAAATCAAAGTCTTTACTATCTCTTCCTTCTTTAGTTTTGCCTCCTCCCTCTTCACTCTCTCTAAACCCTTCATCTTCTATTCGTAGCCTTGGTTTTATTTTTGATTCTAACTTGTCTTTAGCTCCTCAAATTCTATCTGTCTCTAAATCTTGCTACTTCCACATTCGTCGTATTAAACAGCTTCTTCCTTTTCTCGATGATCCTACCCTACAACTTCTTGTATCTTCTCTAGTTCTGTCCAGGATTGATTATTGCAACTCTCTTTACTATGGTCTCCCTAATACTACTTTGGCTCCTCTAAATAAAACCTTCAATTGTGCTGCTCGTCTTGTTGCTCGTGCTCCTAAGTTTTCTCACATTTCTCCTTATCTTCGTTTGTTACATTGGCTACCTTTGAGATCTAGAGTGACTTTTAAAATATGCCTAAATATGTTTAAAATTCATAACTGTAATGCTCCAATCTATCTTAAAAATCTAATTAAACAACCCCCTAAATCTGGTCTAAGATCATCCACCTTTAATCGTTCTTTTCGTTTTCCAGTTAAACACTCTTTTGCTAAACGTTCTTTTTCTTACTGTGGTCCTCTTTTATGGAATTCTTTACCTTTTTCTTTAACTTCAACTAAGTCACTCATAACTTTCCGTCGAGGCCTGAAGACGTACTTGTTTGGGACGTGATGGCTGAGCGCTTTTGTTCACTTAGTAAAGGGCGCTATACAAATTATTAGTGATTGATTGATTGATTGATAAAAACAAACAAAATCCAACTATAAAATCAATTTTCTAAGCAACCCCCTATTTTTAAGATGAATCAATGTCAAGGAAGAAGGGAAAGGATGATTGGAAGCAATATGCACAGCTCCCGGAGTCAGATGCGAGCCTCGTAACACAGGCGATAGGGCGGAGTCGATATATTAATCTTGAGAACGCAATATTGATTATACAAGATATACATACCTCTATATTCTATTTGATGTTCTCTTGTTTCAAATGATAATTTAATTTATATATTGTAATTTATTACGCAATATATTATATACTGACCATAATTAAGTTTACGAAACCTATGCACTTTATACGCTTGATGCGAAGTGTATGTTTCCAAATAATTTACTATTTGCTTAATATATCTTTCATGTCCATTGAATGCCGCTCGTATTGAGTCGGCAAACGCTTTGAGGCTTGTTTAGAAATAGAGACGTATTTTCTCGGCAGACTTGTGCTTTGCAAGTTATCTAAAAGAATTATATAAAAAAGTTATTTATCAAAAAGTTGAATGAAGTTGTGTGAGTTATTAAATATAAATATCCTTAAAAAGTCACAAAGGCTTGAATAATGCTTATGTTTTCATTATATTTAAACTTTTAAAATTGTTTCAAACTAAATGTTTAAAATTATTGTAAATCTCTTCCACTATCAAATAAAAATAATTAAACGTGCTCTTGAATGTACTTGAATTGTAAAAATTATTACAAAGACTTAATAAAAATAACGTTATAAATGTGTTCCAAAAACTTAAATGGTTTCTTGTGGGAATCACCATTGAAACGGATTATTTTTGAGTTGTGATGATTAATAATATATTGGAATCTGATACACACTAAAGGTTACATAGATTAGTGAAAAAACTTTAAAAGGTTCAAATAACTATAAGAAGTTCGTAAATAATATAATAAAAAAATTTCAAACAACCATTCAAAATAAAAAATTAAAATAATAGATTTCTAAATTTCCATCTGCTTCAGTTGTTTCAAAACTCCCGAATTCCCGTGATGTTTTATTCTGTGCATATGGCATTATCGGAAATTGAATAAATAAATGACGCTGTTAATTATTCTCATTCTCTTTTACGAGCAAGCATCATTTGGTCATTTCGAAAATCTTTAAAAAGCATTATTATTAATTAATCAGATTGTCAATGCTGTCAGCTTAGTTTTTTTATGAACTATAAATTATAGTTCGTAAATAATTGAGATGCCAATATCCACTGCAAATCCTGTCACAGCGCCAATGTTTATAGCGACTATAAAACGTGAATTTATCAAAATTAGATAAGTATTTATAATCCATGAAATTTAAAGTAATTCATAAGAAATAAATCGTGAAATCCAATTAAATGTTATGAAGTTTTTTCTATTGAAATATTTATTTTTGTTTTGCAAAACCTTCAAAATAAAAAAAATAATTGAAGAAAAAAAACTTCCATATTTAAAAAAAAAGTTTAAATATGAGAAATAAAAATAGAAAATACCGTTAAAAGGGTATGAGACGCACTTTTTCAACTTTAAAATTGAATTTTATGAGTTAATGCGCCTTATACACGGTATTTTGCTGCAAAACAAATGTTTTAAAATCATTCTGGACTTGCTTGTCAATCGTATTGATATTAAAGATGAACCTATATTTCAATATTTTTATTACGGTTGTTTTGACTTTTGTTTTAATTTTCATCGTCTTTCAGGTATATTCTTAAATCATCTAATAGTTTATAATTTATCGTTTCACTAGTCGTTTTTTTGTGCATTAGTTCAAAAATAATTATTTACTATCTTGTTTTTTTTTCATCTGAAAATACACTAAAGCACTCATAAAGCTCCGGAACTAAGGTCATTTGTTTCACTAGTGGACTTCTTTTCTTGTTCCTACCTTTTATAAATTAACCTTTAACATTTTCAATATAATTTATTATATATATTTTTTAAATCAATTTTAATGTTATCCCCTAATTTATGTCAAAACATCAGGATGATTAAAGTTTGCACAGAAGTTTAAACATGTCACAAAAAAGGATGTCAAATGTCATTTTGACAACCTATATCTCATTTCCCTATTATGGTTATAGCACTAAAAAAATTTAAGGTTTACATTCTTTTTCTCTTTGAAGTTTTTTTAAATGAAAAGTTCAATTATAATTTAACAAGAATATGTAATATATTAGAACTTTTATTATATTAACTATTTGAAACAATTAATTTTTAAAAATAAGAACAAGCAATCTATAAAATGACTTTTAATAAAACATGAAAAAAAGTTATATCTAAAACATGCGGGCTTTAACATTTTCGTCATAAAATACCAGCGAATTTTCAAATAAAGCCATGTATAGAATAAAAAAATGTAAAACAACATATACTAAAATGTTATAAAAAATAAAATAAATTTTTACAATGAAATTAAATAAATCTTTTTTACAAATAAAAATACTGAAATAAACGAAAAAATCAATAAAAACGCTAAAAAAGCTCACCGAAGCATCTCTCAAGTAGTGGCATGCAAACAATACAGAGCTTGCAAGCCTGAGATAACGATGCAGAAGGCAATATACATTTATGTCACTGCATACGAATTAAAATTTAAAGACTTTCTACTTAAAAACTAAATTTTTTACATTTTTTAAACTTGGAAAGAGCTAAAAGAATGTCGCTTCACTATGAATTTAGGAAAGTCTGAATAAACTTGAAATTTTGAGATTTGGTTTCAATATTTAAATATCGACTTTAAAATTTTTTCTTTTAATACACTTATAAATATTTCATGCAAAATAATTGTTTGTGATCAAAGGTAAATTTATGGTGAATAAATAATAAGGATTACTTATATAAAATGAAACTTGAAGTATGCAAGCTATTTTATAAAATATTATAGTCAAATACAATGGACTTCAATGGTGATGAACATAAATAGAGCTCTCCATAAGGTTCTTTCAAGCCTGCCAAAGCGGCCTCTTATTGCACTGGCATCCAGTGTTTATTGACAATAAAAGTCCTTTCTTTTCTTTGCATACACTACTTACTACACCCTCTTCAAATGTTTCGTCTTTCAGTATCTTACACTTTTTAATCACAACCTTCCATAACTTATAGAGCTGTTTTTATATGTTGATGCCACTGTTTTTCTTTTCATAGAAGACATTTGAAGAAACTTAGATTTAGGTTAGTAAAATCTTAAAACTCAATAGATTCATTTAAACCTTTGCACTAACAAATTCTTTAGTTCAAAGGTTTCGAAAATGTTGGACTTTTTCTCTCTTGAATAGATTGAAATGAAAAAGGTATTTTCCAAACTTTCTATCTAACTTCCTTGCCTGTGTTTGGAAAATAGACCGCCAACCAGCTTTCGCCAAACGTTTTGGTCCCGTGCTCCAACGTTTTTTCTATCATCGACCAGGCCTTGCACCAAGTGCTCTTTTCACTTTCCTTTGGAGAGATCAAAAATGGTATTGGGGCAAAGATTGCTGGCTTTTGGAGGGTGTGAGCAGTCCATCGTCTTTGGAGAATGTCTTCTGCACGGACTACTTTGTGGTTTTCCCCATCATAATTCGTTTAAAAGCTTGCCAGAACTTCTCAATGACAGGCGTTAATAACTTTTTTTATGCCTCTTCCATAATCTCTCTTGGAATTTGATAGTTGTGTTGTTGGATGCGTTTGTCTTGAACACTTTGCTCTTGTCTCCGTTGAGTTGTCTGCTACAGTGTTTGTCTTCATCTGCATCTGTTAGTGGCTTGAACTTTAACGTCTTCATATTTTCAATAAAAGGGAATTTTACAACCACGTCACTAAGCTTATATTTTTCTCAGAATAGATTTATAGTTTTGATATACTTTTTAGATAAGCTATAAAAAATCAATTTATTGAAATAAATTTATACTTAAATTCAAATTTAAATGCTGTCAATGCATATATTTTTTACAAAAATAATTTTTATAAATAATTATTTTAATATTTCAAATGTCAAACATTTTTTGGATTGGCTATTTTAAACATAGAATAAAAATATATGAGATCTCATGTTTTATCGTACCATTCAGTCTAAAAAATCCTTGTTAAGATGTCTAGGCATGTTTCTACTGTATAAGACCTATAAACTTGAAAAGAAAAATTAATTATAAAAATGTTTGAAAATTTGAAAATAATTAAAAACAAAACTTTATTATTTAAATATTTATAAATTTGTGTCAAAAAAGTTGTATAACATATTTTCAAAGTAATTGTGAAAGACACTTTAATAATAATTTTATAAGATGTTAAATGATAATTGTATAAGATGCTTTCATAATAATTGAATAAAATATTTTCTTTTAAAAATTTTATTAATTATTTTCTTTAAAATTTTTATTACAATATTTTCTTTAAAAATTTTTATAAAAGATTTTCTTTAAAAACTTGTTTAAAATATTTTCTTTAAACATTTTTATAAAAGATTTTCTTTAAAAACTTGTTTAAAATATTTTCTTTAAAAATTTTTATAAAATATTTTTTTAACAAATTGTATACAAAATTTTTGTAAAGAAATTGTAAAAGATATTTGTAAAAAAAATTTAAAAGATATTTACAACTTCAATTGTTCTTTTTTATTTTGCAAAACACATAATATCTTGAGACATCAGAATACATAGTAAGACATAAATGATTTGAATGTTTAAGACTTCACTTTTTAAACTAAAAAATTATTTATAAAAAAATATATACTTAGATATAAATCTCACATTAAAGTACTTTTATAATATTTTTGGTGAAACGATAATTGTTGGTTATTTGTTTGGTTTTTTCTTTAAATAGCTCAAAAATTATATTTCAAAAAACGTCATATTTTTAAAAAAATTATAAAAAATCATAGCAAAGCAATAAACTTCAGATATAATATTGAAAGCGGAAAGCAACTATTTCCTGAAAAGACTATTTTTTACAAGACTTTTTTTAAAATATAGTTTAAATTTATAGAAAGTTGTTTAACTTCAATTAAACATCTATTAAACATTTTTACATTTAATGTTTTGAAATAAGTTTTTTTAACAGATAGATTAAAAATTTAAATCTCGAAAATATTAATTAAAAAATCATTTATAATAGCCTTTTCACTTCCAAAGTAATTTATAACCCAAAAAAATTACTTCTAAACCAAATTCACAGCCATGTATGTGTAATGCTAAAATATTCGGACCTTTACAGAATCGTTATTCTAAAAAAAATTATTTTTTGAATTTATATTTTGAGCAAAGATTTTAAACTTGTAATTAAAAATTCAATTATCTAACACGGAAAATAATAATTTGTTGAAACAATGTCTCTATTTTTAGACAGGAAAAACTCATTATTAATAAATACTCGTAGACTTTTGTTTTTACCGTAATAATTTGAAATAGATTATTTTATACATAAAAGTTTTGTGAAAAAACTTTTAAGAAACCTTTAAAGAAATTATTTATTATTATTTAAGCATTAGGAAAACAACAATTTAGTATTCCACTGGCTCAAAGAAATTTTAAAGTTGCACCTATTCCTTAAAAAGACTTTTCATCTGAATTAAATAATTTGCATGCATTGACCCTTGTACAGTGATTTTAAAACTTTCTGCCTAAAAAAACTCTAGCTCTTGTTATTACATTCACTTTCGAGATATTCTTAGTTTTTTTTTATAAGCTTTCTCATGTATTAATGCTCATTATTTCAGACAAAAAATGAAAAATAAAGTTAATTTGAAGCTGAATAAGATTCCAAACTCTCAAAAACCGATTTTGATGGAGTGTATGCAAGTCTAAAATATCTATAGTTTTAAATAATCGGAAAATATGTAAATAAAAATATTTTTGTACTTTTTAAATAATTTGTGCCTATAAATCAAATGGGATGTAACTAACTTGACAAATGACATATCATTCATTTTTTAAATATTAACTTAACTTGAAATATGCTTTCAAATTTACACTGTATTAAATCATTTAATTCAGTAAATATTTTTTAAGGGTTGTAGCTAAGAAAGGATATTCAGAATGGGTCCAAATATTGATCAAAAAAACTTTTTAAAAGCTCTAATGAGTCAATCTTACCCCTGTAAATCTGTTTATGTAAAATACCAGCCAGCATTCTATCATCATGAAAATACAGTTGTGTCGCCATAACCCATTCACACGTCTCACAATCAATTTTTTTCCACGTTTTAAATGTTCAAACTCTCCAAATAGAAGTTTAAATAATCATCATCATCACAGGAAAAACAAAAAAATCTTTTAATCTAAGATTTTGTTAAATATGAATTTTCCTCCTACCGGACTACCCAAGCCAAGCCCCAAACGTAGAAATATCCACTCGTCTACTTACAACTTCCACACTCCAAGAATTAAGCCCTCCAGGTAGTAATGCGTTTTTATGTTAAAAATAACTTTTATAGGTGTAAAAAATGAAATTTTAATGGGAAAACTATGTTTTATTTGAATATAAAAGCAAATTTATTTTACACTAAAGTCATAAGGTGTTCGTGACGGCATTCTTGAATTTAATAAAATTCAAAAGAAAAAAGATTTAATGCAAATATTTAATTTCAAAATTTATTTGAGTTTTCTGTCAATGTAATAACTTGAATTTTAATATAAAGATCCAGGAAATTAAATCGAGTGTCTAGTTTCATTAATATTCTTTTAGAATAAGTTATGTTTCAATAATTGAAAAATGATCAAAATTTGTAATTTTAATATTTAAAAATTAATTTAGATATTTTGAATTTTATTTTTTCATATTTTTGTCTTGAACAAACTCGCTTACACTTAGTGGCCTTAATTAATTCTAGAGACGATGCACTTTATTATGCCGTAAGCGATTTGACGCTGGTGAGCGATGCATAAAAGGGTCGTTTGTGCAATCAATGATTCAACTGATCTTCAGTGTTGGCGATGAAGACGAGCTGGAGATGATTATCCGACGATCTTCCGTCAACAACATTTCTTCTCTCTTGCAAGCCAGTCACGAAACCTCGTACGACAACGGGAACACCAGCTTTTTGCGACCACGACCCCTTTCATTCAGACACCAAACAGATCAGCAAGCTGGCAAACAAGTTCAAAAAAATAATGATCCTTTAAGCAACATAGGTTTTTCTCATTTTAAAGCAAAAAACGACTACCTGGATGCATCTTGGTGTTTGAGAAAAGATACGAAGTTGAATACTTTGAATTCTCACGACATTGACGATGACATTGGTATTCTACCAGTCAAACTGTCTCTCTTAGAGAACCAATTTAAATCTATATCAAATCTCAGCAAAAAAGAGCAAAATAAAGATAAAGGAAAAAATGAAGAGGCAAAAAATGAAGAATATTCCGAAAAACTTGCTAGCATGGGACTACTATTTCCCGTTAAAAAGAAAAAGGTAAATACTTATTGCATTAATTATTTCTGTTCACGAGTTTTTGTAATTTTATTAATGTATTTAAAAATCAAATTTTCATGTGTTGTTGAAACTTTCTAGCATATTTCATAATTTATTCTTTATAAAACCTCATTTCGAATGCACAGCTCCAATTACTTTTCCTTTCCCAGCTTACAAAAGAAGTGCCAAATAAAACACAATGCATTCACACTTTTCTTTATATTATTGAAATGTATTGTTTCGTATAAAAATTCAAATAAATAAATAAAATAATGTAACTTATATTTATGAATGTTAAAAAGTCAAATATTTTGATAATTTTTATAGATGTATAAGATGTATAAAAATATGTGAATAAAAATAAATAATGTTATTCAGCAAAAAGACTTGGAGAATGTCAGTCACTTCAGATCTTCCTATCTGCTTCCTCCTTCCCAAGACGACAGCCCATCTCCTCGACTGCTGCAAAAACATTCCAACAAACAGCTCTCATTGTACCAGAACTCTTCATCAGCATCCCTCCTCTCTCCTGACCACACCAACGATGACAGCACTGAGCGTCTGCTTAATCCGAACACTTATTCGAAGCTGCGAAGAAAGTTTTCCTTCGATCCAAATTCACCACAAGAGTTTAGCAAGACAACATACTCCAACTTTGCTGAACCCCAAACGCGATCTGACGAGACAGACGAAAACTCTCAGTTTCAGCAAGTCGCCACAAATACAAGCCTCATCAATTCTCAAGCGCAAAACCATCCAAAGACCAGAGACAACGCCAAACTGCTGAATCCTCTCGAATACAAAACCAACGTCAAAACACCGCATATCACTTCTAAAAGCGTTCGAAAGCAACGTCGCAAAGAGATCGCATTAGCTTTCGGCAAGCAGTCAATAGGCGAAGAGGCCTTTCAGTCATGTTCGAGAAAGCAAACATTCAAGCATCGTTTGTTATCGTGGTGTGGAGACACGTTCTGTTGTTGTTGCTGCTGCAAACATGGCTACACAGTAGCCTTTGATCCTTCGGGCAGGCTTGCCTACTGGTGGACCATGGTTGTCAGCATGGCTTTTATCTACAATTTCTGGGTGCTCGTCTACAGGTTTGAAACAAGATAATGCTTTGAATGATAATGCCTGCTTATATATTCACCTTAACGTTTGAGATAATGATACATAGTTACAAATGCATTAATAATAGATGAAACAGTAATGTACATTATTTCTCTTCCCATGAAGATTTGCCTTTGACGAAATCAGAAAGGATACCATAATGATTTGGCTTGCACTCGATTATATGGCCGATTTTGTTTATGTTCTTGATATTGCTTTTCATTTTCGAACGGGATTCTTAGATGATGGGGTAAGAATTTCTTGAAAATTTATTTTCAAAACACAATGTTTTTAAAATAACAAAAATAGAAATATTATACGTTGAAACATTTTAAATTTTTATCAAAACAACTACAACTGCCACACTCACGATGACCACAAATTATACCATTTCAAAGGTCCTCCAAACGGATCCCACCAAGATGCGAATTCATTACATGAACTCCACCACATTCTACATTGACATGCTGTGTCTGCTCCCGCTCGATTTCATCTACCTCAGTCTCGGTTTTCAATCAGCTTTAAGGTTTTATCTACCATTCCTATTCTAATGTTCCTTGAAGAGTTTGCATTAATTTGATTAATGGCGCTTTTTTAGAAGTATGAAACGAATACATTATTAATAAATATTTTCGTTAAAAAAATTTATTTGAAAAATTAAAATTTATATCCAACCAGGTGCTTTCGTCTGGTTAAGATTTACCGGTTTTGGGAGTTTCTTGATCGTACCGAACGCCACACGAACTATCCCAACTTAGTGAGGACCATCGCGCTGCTGCACTACCTCTTCGCCATCTTCCACTGGAATGCCTGCCTGGTTTATGTCGTTCAAGACTCTATCACGACTACAAACTTCAACAACCCTTCTTCACATGCCAACCCACCCCACCAGCCCTCTGAGAATCCTCTGCTTAGTCGCTCTTTATACACAAGCTCAAACGAAGATTTAAGAAACAGTAATAGTAATCTAAACAACAGCCATTCCTTCTTTAATGTTTTACCACCAGGGGCACAGAAAAACAAAAAATCATTAAATAAATCTTTGCAATCGAATGAAGGTGCAGATAACAGCAAAATGTTTGTAAGCCGGAATCAAGTCGTTAGGAATGCTTTATTACTCAATCTCAACAAAAGAGGGTTCCTTACGCTTTCAAGAAACAGAAGAAATACAGCCAAAGGCACAAAAAATACTTTGAATTATGCAAAAAAGTTAAAAGGTTTGCAAAAAAACGTTTATTTGAGAAAAAAAAGATATAAAAAACTCAGAAAAAGTGTTTTGCAAGAAAAAGTCCCAGCATCATTAGTTTTGACGCTAGAAAGCAACAGCTCACATCCAAACAAGACAAAAGCTTCTTTTAAAAACCCCAAAAAGGAAAATATAGAGAAGACTCTTGAATCCGACAACCCCATCAATTCAGCGTCTACGACTCAGCCTTCTTTAATAAGCACTGATTTAGACTTTCAAACGTCATCCATTTTCAATACTCTAGTTTCAACTTATAATTCTACACAGAGCTCATTATTTTACACGACCACCACAATACCTCCAAAGTCTTCATCTACAAAATATTTCAAAAAACTAAATAAATCATCACAGCAACTTAATACCACAAAAACCTCAAAAATACTCAAGCACACGCTTCCTTCGACAGTTCGCACTACCAACACTCAAGCCTTGCTTTCAGTCTCAACACACACGTACACTTCGACACACACAATTAAAAACGTCAGCGAGACACTTTCAAACGAATTTGATTTTTCTTTTCGAAACAATTCAGAAAATACCGCGGTCACAAATGACACGATCAACGTATCAAATAGTAAACATTATAAATCTCAAAAACTAAATCTAAACAAAAATACGGTAGACAAAAACCATGAAAAAGATATATTTGCAATTTATTTGAAGTCTCTCTACCACAGCACCATGGTTCTAACTACAGTTGGAAACCTTCCTGAGCCGACTACTAAATTTGGATTTGCTTTTGCCATTTTCGAATTTGTGTTTGCGCTGCTTCTCTTCGCCGCCATCCTGGGTCACGTGGCAAACATTGTCACCAGCATTAGCGCAGCCCGAAAGGAGTTTCAAGGTATAATCTGATTATAATGCTCATTGGAATATGTAAAATCGAAAATTACTAGTTATTTTATTTATATTGTTGTTGATCTAAAAATGCAATTTTGAGGTTTTAAAAGGTACTTAGAAAAAAACATTTTCCAACACATTTTGAAACATCTTTTAATCATGGATGAATCCAATTGAAAATTCAAAATTTTTAAATAGGTAGCAAAAATAACTTTATAATTAGCGTTTTGTCTGAAGAGATTTTGAAAATTTAATTATTAAGTTGAGGGAATGTTTCACTATATTAATTATAACCGTTTTTAATTACCTACATAGAAAATGAATTTTTATTTAGAGTCAACGTGACAGCTTTCGCAAATTTTTTTTGGAATAACTTAAATAAATAATAGCTTTTTTGTTTACTTCAAGAAAAATATTCAAATTACAATGCAAAAATATGAATGAAAAACATAAAAAATGCATTTGTTCCATTTAGAGCTCTCAATAACTAACCACATGGTGCAACTAAAAACTGAAATGAGAGGTTTATTCTAGAGTGTTATAAACTTGTTTTGGAAAAAATTGTTTCAAGAATAAATATGGAAGCTACCTTATAATCTATTTTCATTAAAGAGACTTTGACTTCTCATGCAAGTTTGATTTTGGTTAGTGTTGGGTTGTAAATAAGTTTTATTTGTTTTTTTTTGTTTTTTATAATAATTAAAATGTAACAACAATTTCAAATACTTCTTCACAAGTATTGATTAAATTATTTTTGATTGAAATTGTATTAGTCTAAACCTTTCAATGGAGCAAATATTGAAACTAAACAAAAAGAAATTAAGTCAAACACAATATATCACATTAGTTTGATGTTTTACTTAGTTATCAATGTGTATCCTTGGCTTCGCATTGTATGACTAAATAATTTCTACGTTGATTTTCGGATAGATGTCGCTTTTGAATAAACTCAGCATTTCTAAGAGCTTTAAGACTCACATTTATTTTTTTAAATTAAAAAAACACTCTATAAAAAACATAAATGCAAAAAAACTTTTTACTTTATTTTAAACACACAGAATATTAATTCAAATATTTAAAGTTCTTTTAAATCATTTTGTGTAGAAAAAAGTGTGTGGGATGAAAGTGTACTTCTTTTATATTAAAATCAAATAAACTCCCTACGCCAAATATATTTCTAAGAAACTTCATTAGCTTAATCGCGTTAACAAAATTGATTTAGACGAAATGAAAATACAGAATTAATTCACCGAAATAAGCAAACTTTGTATGAAAATTATTTTTACTTCCATGTCTCCGTAAACTTCTAATATTTTTATTATTAATAAGAAGAAAAAAATACATTTGCAAATATTTTTCTTTCATTGTAAGCATTATAAAATTAATCAGATGTGTTCTATCTTATATATATACAAAAACATATAAAATACAGTTCATTAATTATTCTCGTTTCGAAAATATTTTTAAATAGCTCATTCTTCTTCAAATTAATTACACATGATATAATAAGTTATGTTTAAGTTCTAGTAATATAATTAAACACACTAAACAGTGAGAATATCTCATTAATAATTTTTATAAAATGAAGATAAATGACAGTATCTTGAAAAAAAATAGCTCTAAAGTTGTTTTATAAATTTTCCTCTAAGACCTAATTCACTATTAACGAATTTTTCTAACAAAGTTTTTTTAATTAGTAAGGAAAAGAAAATACGCGTATTTTTAACAATAAAGCTAAAGAAAGTAATTACAATAAAGATGTTTGAGGGACTTACGCCTATTGCCTTTGCTAATTTAAAGTAAGATTAACTGCATAACACGGCAGAACACGGCATAAAGAACATAGTATTTCAATTATAAAGTATCTTTATAATTATAAAAATGAAATTCATCCCATAAATAGAAAACCATTCGAAAAGCATGTATGTCACTTCAAAAGTTAACTCAATTATTATTATTGTTTTTAAACTAAAGACATAAAGACAGTACAACGAATAAAACATGAGCTGGCTTGTCTTCTCGGCTCACTTGAGACAATGTTTGCCGTGTAGAGTTCATAAGGACTACTCAGTCTTTGTAGAAAAACATATTTCGAAGGTAATGAAGACAATGATGATGGGAGTAACGACGATAACTTGTTTTTATGGTTATAATTGTTATTGTCATAAAAAACGAATGATACTAGTGAAGGCAGTATTAAAAATTAAAAACAGCAAGTTTGCTTCAGAATGAAAAAGATGTATAACATTTTAAAGCTTGGAAAAGAACAAATATTTTTTTACTTAATTTATGTATAAAAAAATACATTTAATTTATAAAAACATAAAAACGATTTAATTTATGAAATCAAAATGAAAAGTAGAAAGGTACAAAGGTAATTGAAAAATTATATATTAATTGAAACGGAACTCTGTTGAAACTATTAAAAACTGATGATCAAAACTTTAATTAAAGTTAATTAGGATTAAGTATAAAACACGATAACGTTGTTTTTATTTTTTATACAATAAGGATAAGAAAAAAATTATTAATTACTATAATAATTGTTAATTTAAAATTTTTATTAGAAAAAGTATTTGTTTTAATTTAAATTGAAAGTTTCGATTAAAATAGAATTATGTCAGTTCAACTTGACAGCTATGAAAATACAATTAAAACCAATTAAAAAACTCATGCTTTCGAAACGAAGAAAATTACTTAGATTCAACAAGCATATAACATATAACATGAAAATCAAACTCTTGTTTGTATAAAGCCAAAAAAGCAAAAATAATACAGAGGAACATTGAAAAAACAAATGTTAAAAACTTTTCAAATACAATCCATGAGTGATGAATAAATTGAAAATAACGACCAGTTTTACATTCCTCCGTGCTGATTACGAGAAAGATGAGATTTATTTAACTGTCAACAGCTGCATACACGTTGTATTTTATATGCCATTATTTCATTTTTATTAAAAAGTGTAAAAAGTTACCATTTTTTTGGGTTTTATGTTTTAACACAATTTTTTTTATACTTATATTTATACCTTTGTTTAAAGAAATTATTATATTTTATAATTTTAACAAGTTTTTATATAATTTTTTTCCTATTTTTTATAAATTAGAATTTTTTAGCAACAGTTTTTGCGTTGCCGCATATCAGACATATTTTGCAACAAAAAAAATTATATTTTTATAAAAAGTTGCGCATGACTGGTATTTTTCATTAAAAATCTTAAAATATTGAAATAAAAAGTATATTTAAGTTCTAAACGATTGTTGCTTTTTCAATACTATTCGTGAAAACTGCAATCTACATGATTCATGGAAAAGTACCTTTTCATCTCTAACATCCGCAAACTTAAGTTTTTACTTTAGGTTTTCATTTTAATTTTTTTTTTGAAAAATTTTCAATTAACAAAAGCTTTTTTACTTTACATTTTTTATTTAAATGAAGGTTTATTATATATTTTAAAACTTTAAATTATAATATTAAAAGTGGTATTCAAAAAATGGATAAATCATTTTATTTATATAATTTTTTTCTACAGAATTTTTATTCTCAAGCATTATACCTATGATTCATTATTTTGGTTGCCGTGATGTGCCTTTCAAATCTATCAAATGAGTATCTTAATAATATTTCGTTTGTTGTATTTTATTTTAAAGATAAATAATGGAAACTATTTTTAACTTCTTTTTTTTATTCATAACAAGACCAAATTATGCATTATGATAGAGCTGTGCCAATTATAGTCAATAATTACTTGATTTTTATTCGATTTACTAGCAATTAGTTGAAAATTTATTTTATTTTATTTTTATTTTATTTCAAAAATTAGAAAAATATTTGGTTTGGTTTCTAGTCGGTATCAAATAGCTTCATCAAATCAAATATGAATAGTGTTCATGTAATAATAATTTTAAAATCATGTATTTAATCTATCAAATTCAAAGCGTTAATTTGAAAAAAACATAAAACAATAAAATTTTTAGCTAGTAGTTTAGTATGGAAATACGTGGTGAATTTTTGAATTTTTGAATTTTTCACATTTTTATACCTTGTACATTATTCGTATTCGATTCATTATTCTATTGAATAGTTTTTAAAATAATCGTATTTGGTCAAACAGTTGATCCCAATATTTGGCACAGCTCTAATTTAATCTTTTTTTTAAACTTTTTTAAAGTTTCATCAGAGTTTCACGGTAAAAAAAAGTAAAAAGAAAAAAAACGATTGATTTCAAGGATGACTGTAACAAATGTGAAACAATCAGTTAAGGTAGGGACGTGGCAATTCTCTTGAAAAAAATGTGTACATCTGCGTCATTGCTAAATGCTCTGCAGCTCAAGGCAGAAAACTCAATATGCAGAAAGACCATTTAACTGATTTGTGATGCTGGCTTGATCTGTTCTACCAAAAAAGAAAGCGACCTTTTTGTTTTTCGTTTTTAACAATATTATTTATGATATTGCAAGTGATTCTCAAGGCTGTTTTCCATCATTTTAATATTTTAAATGCAAATAATGATAGATTTATAATTCATAAATACATTTTAAATAAAAATAATAGCGTAAACATTTTTTTAAAGTAACATAATCACATAAGATTCTTCTATATCAACGTTTTGAGCCTTTTTAGGTTTAATTTAATCGATCTGTCTGGTTTTCTAGCCAATATGCAAAATCGTTCTCTGATCTTTTTGACATACATCCTTCCATTATCGGCCATGCTTGTTTGTTTTGAAGATCTGTATCTTTTTGTTTTTATTTTTGCATTCTTATTTTCTAAAAGACATTTGTCTGCTCTATTTTCTGGTCGAATCCAGATTCGATGTTTGATGTATAGGCAAATCGACATACTTATGAACAAAGATTGACATGATTGATTTCACTAAATAAACAAAGCAATTGGGCCATATAATTAAAAAAACATCATACATTGTGTTTGAACAAGGTAGAGTTTTTTACTGTCTCAATTTAAAAAATATTTTTTCTTAATAATAAATCAAGAGTTAAAACTTAACTAAATAAAATTTTGGTGTCTGGTAGGCAGATTGAAAAGCTATGTTCTAGGTCTAATAGGTAAAATAATCATTATTTTTAGTTTTTAGGTTTAAGGATATAAAAATAAATACTTTATATGATTAGTTTTAGTCGAGCTTAATACTTTTGTGCAATAAGCTTTATAAAGATGTTTATAACCAAATGCATTTTCTACTAGAGTTTGCATATTGAGACTATCAATATTGTTTAAAAAGTTCGCGTATAGAAGTATTGTAAAAATCATTAAAATGTTTTACAATTAAACTTTTACAAGAACTTTTGTTGTTGTAATAACTTCTTTCAACAATTTATGACTATCAATGTTTTATTATAGGATTATTCACAATAATGTGTAAAATTTATAATTATAAGACAATTAAAAATTGATTCAATAAAAATTCATTATTAAATCAAATCAATCACATGAAATGAGTTATAATCAACAATAGTCAACGACAATATCTCCAACTCTCCTTTCATCAAAAGCTTCATTTATTTTCAATTGTGCATTTTGTTGAAAAATTGCATTGCTTCGGTGGTCTCCTGCTCATGACAATGACGGTTCAATTTCTAATGCGGATGGAAGATGAATGCGTGCGTGTTATTGCGTTTTAGATTGTCGTGGTCGTAAGGCACCACGACAAATTCCCTTGATAATAGCTTTTAATTGTCTTTGTATTTAGAATAATTTAAAGCAAATATCTTTTTAAGTTCCTATTTTTAAAAACAAAATTGGATAAATATTTTTTGAAAAGCCTTTATTTAGCTTGAAAGGTTCTCACGTTTGCATGGGTGCACTTTTGGGAAAAGCTGCAAAAATAGGTGGACAGCTTTTCCGACTTGAGACAACTTGGAGGCATGTCTAGAAAAG
The DNA here is from genome assembly GCA_943735955.1 of Piscicola geometra. NCBI lineage: Eukaryota > Metazoa > Annelida > Clitellata > Hirudinida > Piscicolidae > Piscicola > Piscicola geometra. The sequence goes on from OX030956.1 coordinate 1,214,318, forward strand.
CTTTTAATGTATAGATTTATTTAGATTAAAGTTTACAAGATAGAAATCTTTTGTAAAACTGCATGCCTAAAAATCAATTGGTTCGAATATGTCTGGCTCAAAGTAATTTAAATGATTTCTCTAGTTCAATTAGATTTATAGTCATGGAAACGAATTTTAAAAAAGACTTATCCAAAAAAAAGTACATTTAAACTCAAATTTTTTATATACTTAGGAATACGTTTATTTCATTAAAAAAAGTTAAAGGTTTTTTGATTAGTTATGTTTGAAACGCATGTAAAAAGTTTCAAATACTTAAATTTTTCTTGTATTACATTCATTTCCTCTGTGATAAATATAAAATTTTAAAAATCATCTTTTAAAAATATTATTTTAGAGTTTTAGGAATATAACACTTTAAAAAAAGTTAATTAAAAGGTCTCACAAATAATAAATAATCTTTATCATTTTTGACTATTTTAATAACTTTCGCTTTTATAAGTAACTGGGTTAATCCAGAATCGATGACAGACTTACGATTTGCAGTGTCTTACTTGTTTTTAAAAGAATGGAAAATCTTATTTTAGACTGATTGCATTTTTTGAAGAGAAAGAATATAAAAATCTTATCTATGTAAATTATTCATAATAAATACTACGATATTATACTTTCTAGCTATTTAAAAGTTGAAAATAGGCTAAAAACGTATGTCTTAAATTTCTTTCACAAATCTCAAATATTAAATATTTAGTTTTATGTTTTAGTTAGTTCTATCCGGTTTGATTTATTCGGTCGTAGGCGTATTTAGAAACGAAGTTATACTTCTCTCGATTTTAGAACACTCAATTTATATGAGTTTTTGGCTATTTTGTTCATTCCATCAATTTCTGTTCTGATTTTAGCGTCCCGCTGATCATCGCTATTTATTAAGCAACATGTAAGTAATATACTTTTATTTTTTCTGAATACAGTTTAGGTGTATAGAAAGACAAATGTGAAAAATTGGGATCCTATGTTTTATTTTTGTATAACTATATTCTTATTTTATCTCATGCACACGATGACGTTAACACGAAATGTCCCGACTCTCATAATACTAGTATTAGGTGTCACGAACTTACAGTAGTTTTCATATTTTTTTATATATTAATTGGAAAATGCATTGAATGAAGAGTTGGGAAAACAAGTAAAAAGAAAGCAAAAAGAAGAAGAATTCGAGATATTATATTTTTCATGAAGCTTCTAAGCTAGTAAAATAACACTATTTGTCCCGATTAAAATAGCACTACTAAATTACGGAGATTTAAATAGTACTGTTTGTCCCGATTCTCCTAATGGAAGTTGAAAATTAATTAAATATTAATTAAATTATTTTCAAAAACCATTTTATGAAGTAATAATAGCTATTATAGTGGAAAATAATAAGTTACGGAGATTTAAATGGCCGTCATAACAGCCGCCATTTTTAGAAATTGATTTTAAATTTCTCATTTAGTAACAATTGTGAGAAAAAAGGAAATAAAAAAAAACTACACAAAAATTAAATTTAGAAATTGTATATTGTTTTTTAGATGAGGTTTTATGTTTTCTGATAATCTGAAAACTGTTTTCTCAATTAAAAAAGGTTAATGCAATTATTGTGTTTAAAACTATTTTTATACTCTATAATACATGCATGAGCATACATAAAGCAAGTTTTTTGGACTTTAAAATCTAAATATAGAAAGACACAAAGTCTGTAGTCAAATTTGGATTAATCCAACTACAGAAAATTTAGTTTTATAGCTAGCCAAACAATAACCGAAGTTAACAGAAAAATGTCCGAAGCTCATAACTTCAATAGATAATATTGATTATGAATTTCTATACTGAACGTTAAAAATAATAGTTCAAAAAATAAAAAGTTCTAGTCCTATATGATGGAAGGGTTGACAAAGACAGACTATATTATGGAAGTGATGATGGTATTAAAAATGAAACGACGATAAGAATACAAAAATATTTCATAAGATGAAGGTGGCAAAGAATTTATTATTTTGCCACAATAGATGAGGTTCTTAGAATGCTGGCAATTATTGTGGGGGTGCTGATGATGATGGTGATAATGATAGTGACAAAAATATTATGCAAAGCTAAAATAGTCCAATAGTTATATACAAATTTAATTTTCAATTTAATATTTATAAAAAAAGGTTTTACAGAGCAAGTTTAACTTATCTAATCTGGTAAGTGATCGTCGAAATTGCATATTCATGGTTTCAAAAAAGTTGACCTTAAAATAATTAGGTTTAGTTTAAAAGCTATGCTGATTTCAAATTATAGAGCAGAAGAGACATCACTTTCCAGACCAAACTGAAAATATAGAATGCTGTTGAGCTTAGCATGGGAATGATTACACAAGCAGTTCAAGAAGCTGACTTTTTTCTATAGAATAGGCCTAAACATTTTTTGCCAATATATGGAAAAAGTGTTTTTAAGGGTTTAGCGCCACATAGACAAAATAAAAAAATGCAGAAAAGACAAAATGTACCATAATATGCAAAACCAACTTTTCCCCCTTATTATTATTTTTTGAAAAAATCATTTTATTTATTTATTTCTCCAAAAATGTGGTCTCAGAAACAGTCTTATCAGCCATCTGCGCACGCCAATTCACCTTTCTAGACTCTCTGGGATGATTAAAAGAGTCCTCGTGACTCGATGGACCAACCAAAAATAAAAAAGATAAAATCTTTTTCAAGTTTTATGAGGAATATTTTTTTTCATATTCAAAAATAGTTTTCGAATGCAGTCGCAGACATAAAAAATATAATTTCCACGTTCATAGATTCAAAATAAATTGATGTTAAAATGTGTAAAACTAATTAAACAAGTCATAAACTTTGCTGATAACTTGCTTATAACACTTTTCTTCCAAGATTCAATATAATAAAATTTCATAAATCAATATTACTGAGCTCACTAAGACAATCTCTCCTACGTTCTACGACTAAATTAAAGCGAATAACCACCAGCAAACCTGAAAACCACAAAACCTACAATAACCGCCCCATCCACTGTCACTTCTTGTGACACTATGTGTTTATGCAAATCAGAACAACTCAATTTGATTTTATCTTCACTACCACTTGAGGCATGTGGGTACGGCAGTTTTGTACGGAAAGTTTTTGTGTAATTTGTGTAGAAGGCTTTTTTATAAAATAATAAGTTTAAATGATTGATGAACCAACGCCATTGTAATTGTTTATTCATGAAAGTGATGAAAAGATATGATAATAATTTTTTAATAATTTTTTTCTATAAATAAAATAATTTAATAATATTTATTTATTTGGTTGTAAAGTTTGAAAAATCAACTCATGTTTTTTATTCAACCTGTCTTTTTTATTTTATTCACTTTCAAGTTTCAAAAATAATTAAATTTTATTTGTTAATATATGAGTCGATAGATTTCTCAATATTGATTTTTAAATGATATATGTGATTTTGTAAAACTTTTTTCATCAATTTTAATTTTTTTAAATGGGAAAAAAAATTTATAATTTCATAACAATTACTTTGAAGAAATAATTGTATTATAAACTTCAAAATTCATTTTTAAACCATTATGAAATTAATAGAAAAATCCTGTGAAAAAGAAAGAAAAAAAAGTTTCCAAAAATAGAATTTGGTTTCTGACGTGCCTAAAAATAACCTCCATCTTTTTATCAAGGATAAATGTACTAGGGTCTGAAAATCGATAACAATATTTAGAAAAATATGCAAAAATATACGATTAACGGCTTATGGTTTATATTGTTAAAAATATATACATTAAAATGATTTTGAATTGTTAAACAATTTTATAAAAGTTAAGTTTTTAACGTAAATATTTTAACATAAAAATAAAAATTTATTTTTAATCTTTGAAATATTGAAACCAATAACTTAATTTTAAAAAATTAAAAAAGACTTTTGTAGAGTTGACATGTTTTGAGCACTTCAATGTGACAAAAGCTCCTAACACACACACACGCAAAAGTTGTATTTTGGATAAACTGAAAGAATTAAAATGTTATAATACGCATAAGAAATTAAAAAAAGTTTTGAAAATTGGAAAAAGTTTGGAATTTAAATTATTTATTTTATGAAATATATTTAAATAAGTATATTAAAGTTAAATAATTTGATCTCTTCAGAGATGAATTTAGAATCAAATAACCTACAAGAATATGAGGTTTTTAGATTTATAATAGTTTTTTTTGCTTTTTTATTGTTCAAATATTTAAGAAAAATCTTAAATCTTCAATCCTTCAAAGGCTAACTTCATTTTTATTTTTATTTAAATACTTTTATAAAAATACAGGGGTTCAACGAATATTCTAAATGTGTAGAATTTATTGAACATTTTAAAGAATGTGAAGTATTAAAAACCAAAAATAATCAGAATTGTAAAAATTTGTAAACATTTATATTTAAAACAAAAACAACTAATAATTTTTGAAAATTAAAAATTTATATAATATAAGTTTTATTTTGATGAAACCAAGTGAAACTTGAGATAAATGTTTATGTTGTAATTAAAAAAGCTGGAAAACTCTGCAGTTTTAAAATTCAGAAAATTACGCGTATTTTTCTGGGGAATTAGAGTATTAAATCCCAGCAATCACATCTTTTTAGAGTTAATGGGAATTTAAATAAAATATTCAACAGCTTTTTATTATCTTTTTAGTGTCTAAAAACAAGCGTTTTACCTTTTCAGCTTATTTACATCTTTATATGAATAAATTATACCCATAATTAGTTAACATTTTGTTCTTGAACTAGAAAATAATGTTTAAATAATTCATTTCCTTAAAAAAATATTTTTATTTTCTTATTCAAGAACAAAACTTTTTAAAACATCGTTTGATGATTTCAAACGTTTTAAGTTGTCTTCTACATTACATCTGTGGGGTTGTTTACTGTCGACTTTTGAAGCGTTGATGGATTAAAACCATCAAAATATTTTTATTAATTAAAAAAAATATCTATATATTTTTTACGCTTTATTCTCTCTATTAATTTGTACCTGACTCTTTTTTGTGATCATCTGATCTTTTCAACCTTTAAACATTGCACTTACTAACAAATAAATATTTTAAAAAACTTAAATGCAATATAATGAAAAAATTATAATTCCATCTTGATCATTCGTGCAGCAAAGCTAGACAGCGTGAAGACCTATATGAGTCTGCGCAGAGTGCCCCTGAGACTGCAGGACAGGGTCATCCGCTGGTTCGACTACTTGTGGCACAGCAAGAAATCATCAGATGAAGATAAGACTTTAGGTTAGCCGTTGTGTGTAAGAAGAAGTGGATTTATATTCGTCTAATTATTTTTTTAAAAACTGAAATTAATGAATTATTATAAAAATTAGATATTTTACAGATTTTTAAGTATAGATTAGTGTATTTGAATTATGCTTTAATGAACCTCTTGAAATATAGATTCAGTGATCGCCACAATTGTTTGCTTTAAGTCTTTGAATTAAATGCTGCTATAGAAGCGGCAAGGTATTCAGTCTAATATTGATAGTTACTTTCATTGGCTGAGGTAGCCTACAGCATTGTTCTTTGTACTCGAATTAATTTCTTGTTAAAGAAATGCAATGGTTATTTTATTTTTTATTCAAATTTATGCTTTTATTCAGACCTGATGATTAATCAATGCCCCGTGTTGTGTTTTATTGAAGTAATTAGATGACTATAAAAATATATTAAGCTTAATTCAACTTTAATGAAAATGGTTTTTAAATTTAAATATAACCGTTAAATATTAGGTCTTTTGGACACTCAAAATGTTTTGACACCATCATTTGTTGCAACAAAAAGTTGTTAGACCCTTAGTACAGACAAATTTCAATAAATTAATGTCCATGGTGGTAATTGTGGCGAAAAATAATAATACTCGTAATTGAATGTCAATAGTGTTATGAATCATTCAATTTGAATAAAAGTAAACAGACTAATGAGAAAAAAATTCCCTATTTAACAATTTATATATTTTCTTAATTAGTTGAAAAGAATAAATCTATTTTTTTAGATTTGAAAAAACAATTATTCAAACGTGTTTTTTACGGTATTAGTTAAATTTTTTCAATGTATATTTTTCATTAGGCACACATAAACAGTCCCAAGCTGGTCTGGTCGTGGAAGTTATTGGCAGTTTAGAGACTGCGCTTGGCTGCTCTTTGTTGTTCGGCGACGTAAACTTTTGTTATTAGAAAATTAATCTTATTGTTTTTTCTCAAATATTAAGATCTTTTTGTTAGCGGAAATTTAAATTCACGCTGTTTTAATTCAATTTTAAAAATTAAATTCTATGTTTTTGGTTTCGAAACTTTTCATGCACTATCAAGCTCTATAGCGAGTTTCGTTAGCTCAGTGGCAGTTGGTGTAATTTAAAACGTCAAAGAACGTGCCCACAATGCCAATCCCCATGCTTTAAAAACCTTCACTCGACTGAATCGGTAGTTATTCTACTGTAAAAACATGTTTTTCGAAAAAACTAGTTTGTTTCTTAAATTATTTTGCTAATTTTACACTTTTTTTTCGCTTTTGGTACATAAACGAACAGAGAATAATTATAAAAGCCAACTGTTTTGTCAATCAGTAAATGATATACTTAGTAATCCAATCGATGTTTTTTAAGTAAAAACGATCAACACAGGCTTGCTGCCAAACAAGTTGAAAGCAGAAATAGCTCTGCACGTTCATCTGGACACGCTCAAGAGAGTGGAGATCTTTCAGAACACCGAGGCCGGCTTCCTTTGTGAGCTCGTTCTCAAACTGAGACCTGTTCTTTTCTCGCCTGGAGATTTCATCTGTCGTAAAGGTAGGTGGGGCTAAGAGATTTTAAATGTTTTAAAAATTCATTTTTGGAAGATATTTTAAAATGAAGTTTATTTAAAATAAACATGTCGGAAGATAGATTATTCAAAAAGTTCAAGAAATATACATTAGTTTGCTTTGGATGAGTAGCAGGTTGCCAAGTAAACTAGTGATTGATGTTTCAAAAAAGACTTAACCGATTCAGTCGCTGATTGATGTGAAATAGTTCAGATGAATGTGAATTTTAGAAAAAATAAAGTAACCTTAAAGTACTTTTTAACCATTTTTAAATGAAGATTTATTCTTTCACTTTGGGTTTTAAAAAGAGTAGTTTATAAATAAAAAATTATATTTAAAAGAGGAATCTTTTAATATGAATAATTGATAAAGAATAATGCTGAACAGTGAATATCAATCGTTTTTAATACAAAAAATTCATATAAAAATAGGTATTTCTTTCTTTCTCGTTTATTTATCGCTGACGACACGTAAAGAAGAGACTGGTTTGTTCTAATGGATATTTTCAGATGTTCCCGGGAATAAATGGCGTGGAAAGTTGTAATAGTGTCATAAAGGCGATTTAACTTGGTTCGCGTAGTTTTAAAGGTCTCATGAACACAAAAATCGATTACAGAACCCCTTTGTAAGGAGGTTTTATGAACCTTTCAGTTTAAAGCTTCAGTCACACAGAATTTCAAATTCTCTGTTTTATGATGCAAGGTTTATAATTTTTTTCGAATTAAAACTTTACTTTAATTTAAGCTTTATGTGCCATGTTACCAAAGCACGAAACATAGGCTGAAAGTAATATTGTCTCATAAACTTATGTAACGTATGAACGGTTCAAATTCACTAAAGTAGATTTATAAATATAAAAATGTTACTTACATTTTATTAAAAAAATTTCTCAATATAGAAGTACATTTTCAAAATTTAAGCATTTTAAAATAAAAATGTCTTCTAAAAGTCATTAATATAAGTATATTTCAAGTGATAATTTTTTTATTACAACTCACTCGAGCTTAAAAAATTTGATTTTTATATTTACAGCCATATAGCGTAATATAAAAGCATTAGTACATGAACACGAAACCTTAAGCGACAGTTCTTTATTGACATGAAAGTAATACTTTTTTATCATCAAAAAACCCATTTTAAAACCTGCAGTAACCTGCATATTAAAAAAATATAACTTCATACAGTGATACACTTTTTATAAGTTTATTTTTTTTAAAAACTTTAAAAAAAAGATGTATTAAATAATTAGATCCGTTGAAAGTTGTTCATGCGTTTTAACGTGTGAGTAATTTGTTTGAAAAATAATTTACATTTTTTATTCGAATTTAAAAAAATCATTTTTACAATTAACACACACACAAACACACACACAAACACATACACACACAGGAGAGGTTGGAAAAGAGATGTATGTGGTGAACAGAGGGAGGTTGCAGGTGGTGGCGGATAATGGCAAGACAGTCCTCGCAACGCTCAGACCAGGTTGCATGATAATGTGTGAAGATAAAAAAAATTATAATCAAACTTTAACCGTTTTAATATTTTAAATCTAAGAAGTTGAAAGAAATAATAATATTCATTTATTTTATGTTATGATGCAGGAAGTTATTTTGGAGAAATCAGCATTTTGAACGTGGGACATACCGGCAACAGAAGAACTGCTTCTGTTAGGTGGGTTTCAACACCACCCTTCAGGCTATCTATACTGGCAGTTTTTCAGCATTAATAAAATGAACATTATTTCAAATAAACTCCACACAGGTCTGTTGGTTACTCAGATCTCTTTTGTCTCTCAAAGAATGACCTTTGGGAGGTTTTGAAAGACTATCCCACAGCCAGAGTGAGATTAGAAGCCATAGCCGTCAAAAGAATGGAAAAGTACAAAAAAAAGTTTTCCTTCGTGAATGAAGATGGCCGAGGTTCGTGTGAGAATTTTTTGGAATCTTTGGAATATATTTATTTTTAAAGATTGTTCCTTGCATGAAGTAATGTTTTTTAAAATATATTTGATGATGATCTTTCTTATATCTTATTTATGAAAATCTCGGGTCCACCCTGCAGAAGTAAACAAACATTTATTGACTTATGGATTGTCTCTATAACTAGACAAAAACTTTTGCTAGTTGACATTTATTTTTTTTATTTAACGGCTCAGATAGACGGATGTGTGTGTGTGTGTTTTTATTTGCAAAGGGTTCATATAGGTGTTGTGCTTTTTTGCGTTTAATTCATTATGCCCATGTGAGCTTTTGTTTGCGAGAAAACCTCTTTATGTGTCTGATTAATTGCTCGCTTGTTAAGTTTTTTTTTACTTAGCATATTTCAATGTATCTAGAGATGACCCTCACTTATCCTAAAATAAATTTTTTTCCTAAAATAAAAAGTTTTAGTTTAATTAGATATTTTTATTATTTATGATGTCATAGTCCATATAGCTGAGTAACAAACCGTTAATACGTTCAAATGTTAATAACTAATTTAATATTTACATTTACGATTTAACTTTTAAGTCGCATTTTGAAGTCATAAACGGACTGATAAACTTTTTAAAATACATGTCCGTTAATCAGCTCGTTAATCTGTTAGTTTTTGTGGTAACTGTAATGTTATAAATTTAGCGGATATTTTCTAACAAAAAATGTGACCAAAACGAAATTCTCTAATTTTAATATTTCAAAATTAATAGAGGAAGGGAGAGAAAACGAAGAAAGAAACATTTAAAACTAAAAATAAAATATAATTTTTAAAAAAATAAATAGTATAATATAGGATCGTAAATAACTATAACTATAAGCGTATTTTAATGAAATTTAGTCTATAGATCAAAGAGATACATTTTTCAAATAAAAATATATATTAAATATATAAAAAATATTCACTTTAAAGACAACTAATTTTTTTAAAATCATCAATAACCTCAAAAACCTCAATTCATTTTTACAATATATTTGATTCACATTGAGTTGGAAAACAATTTACTTTATTCGTATTCAGAAATTCATGGAAATTGGGCTGCTGACCTTATATATAATGTTGAAGAGACTTTAATCAAGAAGGGACATAGTCACGTCCTAGCCTCCAAACAATTCAAGTCTCAAATCTTCGATGGATTAAACAAGCTGAACGAACATCTTCTTCGCACTAGCCAGAAATTTGAAAAGCAGTTCCTTATTTATTCGTCATCAGTAATGGAATAAAATTGAGCTTTTCTAATAATTTTAGGAATTGAGAAAAAATAATCTGGTTTCCATTTTTTGTAAATATTTTTTTAGTGGATTTTTTTTGGGTTTTGTCATTAATAATAATAGATGCTTATTATACTTTTTTTTCTTTGTTACAATTTGTTTATAAATAATATAAACCTATGTTTCAACGTTTAACGATGCCTTCAGTTAAATTGTACAAAAATTAACTGATCAACAGTTTTATTTGAATAAATAAATTTTAAAGCTTCAAAAATGCTTTCACATTTTGTTGAAACTACATTTTTTTCAAAACTCGACATTCATTTTCATTTGAAAATAACAAAATTTGCTGAAATTACTGCTCTGGTTCATCAAGATGACACCCAAAGTCTGAAAATTTTTCTGTTCTCACATAAAGAAAATAATAATGCTCTTTGCCGAATTTCTTATTGTAGCTGAAGTAAATAATACTGAAACATGCAAATTAATCTATGCAGGATTTATCAAAATCACTTTTTAATATGAGTATTTAATTTGAAAATCTATAATGTCTCATTTGGCAACAACAAAAAAAGTTTTTTATATTTATAATGCTATTTTTAACACCTATCTAGTTTCATCAGTATCATTTCAAACAAGGCAAGTTTATCTAAATAAATACTCAAGAAAAAGATAACTGAAAATATGCAGAACTCATATAAATAAATACTTCTTGTTTTTCGAACTTATATGTTTTCGACAAAAAATTAATAATATTTTGTTTTTGTCAAAGAATTTTTGTTTAAAATCCGATCAAAATCTGTGTTCATAAACTTCAAACTTCATAATTTTTCATTCAAAGCATAAATGAGATCGATAAGAAAATCAATGATCGAAACAGCACTCTAAAAATATCCTCTAGTTTTCTCTTCTGATTCAAATAAACAAATCATTAAAATTGGAAGTTCGTGTCAGATTAAGTACCAAAACGTGTCAATACTTTTGAAGCTTTAAAGTAGAGCTCATCACATTAATCATTGTGAAGGGTATTAGTAACTTTATATCTTAATTGTGTGTTTACAAAGTTTTTCTTGTTTTTCTAACGCTTAAAGGTAAGTGTGTTTTTTGCATTGTTTCGCTTTGGCCCTTAATATTGATGAAAGGTTTCTAATTAAATCGAAAAAAACAAATAGTTAGAAATTGGGTTTATTGTACTTTTATGGGTATCAACTTAAATAATTTGAATAATTAAATTATTAATTTAAACATTAATTAGATTTTTTCTAACAGTCATTCCTATTTCTTAGATTCATAAAATGTCTTATTAAGTACTCGATACTGAAAATAATAGTTTTGCATAAGTTTTACAAACTGTTCTACTAAGATAAAACAAAATGGAACAATATTTAATAAACAATATAGTTGCAAAGTGATTTGAGTTTTAAAAGTGATTTTTTGAGTTAATGATTTGAATTTTTAACTACTCAAAGAAGAATCAAGTTATAACCATATAAACTATTCTTAAATAATTTGTGCTACTAGATGAATTCCAATTAGTGGATTTCAATTTGCGTAACCAAAAAAAGATAAGACGAATACAACATGAAAACTTAGGCTTAAAACCGTATATAATACATGGTTTTGAGAATCAAAATACAAGTCGTTTTTTAACTACAGTTTTTTGTAATGACTTGAATTTAAATTTATAATCTTGTTTACGGTTTTTTCTTTAATTTCTTTGGTGTGCAGCAACTGCGTGATTTAATTTTTTCTTGTGTAGTGCAATCACAAGTCGTTTCATGATATTCTGGCATTCCATTTCATGCTCACTTTTCCAAGTTGAAAAATTTATGTTCAATGTTTTCATAGATTTTTGACTAAAATAGGTAAATTAAGTTGTTTTAAAATTTATTTAGGAATTTATTTCAAAATCAGTGCACTGAAACTCAATGTTGGAAAGCTTGTGAGCTTTGTTGCATGGCTTTCTCGTTGAATGTTTCTTCACACTGGCTTAGTCTAGATTTATTTGAAATAAACCCAGTTTCATTTACACCATCATTCATTTCAGGTCTCTCATCATTAAGCTCAAACTTTTTATTTTTGCATTTTTACAAAGATACACAACATTAATTTGAGATTTTTATTTTTTATGGTCTCTATTATTGACAGCCTGACAGATGCAAGCCGTGTTACAATGGTTCTGAGAACCATGGTTCTTTTGCGCCAGAGGCGCCACTCCACACGACGTACACATCTCACAATACATACGTCGCAAACACCGCATCATATACACTAGGTATATGATAGTTCACAGTTGCTCGTCAAAGATTCGAACAGGCAACCTTTAAGTCGCAAGTCCGACGTCTACCATCTAAGACATCCCCACTTCTCAATATTTTGATTCTTATACAACACTGTTAATTTAATTTGTCAAAGTTATTTTTTGTTGTATAGTTTTGATAAATAAATTTTACATAAAAAAAAAATATTATATTATTGGCAATAATTTCTATTAAGTGCAGATTAGTTATTTTATTTTAAATTTTCAAAAAGATGTGAAGCAAAAATTCTTTATTTTAAAATTTTTGAAAATTAAAATTTCTCTTGTATTAACGCGGCAAAATAAAAACAATTTTGAAATACAGCGATAACAATTGGTCTGGTATTTCAAAAGATGTTATGGAAAAACAAATGAGACATAAAAATCTATTATTTAAGTTTTAAATATTACGTGTTTAAATTGATGCAATAAAGGAAAATAAACAAAACAATCAAAGTAAAAAGTACTTTAAAAAACTGTGAAAATAATTAAGTTTTTTCAAAAAGTGTGAAAAATAATTTTTGCTTTCAATCATCTCATTTATAATACTTTAATTATTCATCATTAAATCGTTTTGGCAAACTATTCTATATTTTTGCCACATAACAATCATTTAGATTTTTTCAAAACAAATTAATATTTTCAACTTTTTTCAACTCTTATTCCTTGCCAATCGAAATCACTTACCAAAAAATGTAATTAAAATGTAATTTTAAAGTTTTCAAAACAAAAACTAAAATATTTTCGGTATAAAAAGTTGATTTGTCTAACGAGTGTCACTGATCCTGCATTACATCCAGGCCTCAAAGATCATGCTAAACTTTTTTTCGTTATAGAAACCGTCCCGTAGGAGAATGGAAATGTTCAATAGAAAATTTAGTTTTTTTAAGAAACTTTCTTTTAGTCTTATCTCAACCCAAATACTTTTCTATAATATAAAATGCGAATCTTTGATGGAGAAAAAAGAATTCTTAAATATTTTATTGAAAAGTTCTAAAAACGATACGGATTCTGAAATAAGACGACAAATAGATATGTTGAAGAACCTAAACTTTCTGAAGCTTTAAAATCCTAAAAGAGTAAAAGTAGAGTTTTCTTTAGAAAATCTTTTTATAACACGCAAGGGTTCACGGACACGTTCATTTTTCATTGTAATTTTCTCGGAACATTTAATTGTTAAGCACTAAAACCTGTATTAAGGCGTTTAAGAAAGAACGGAAGAAAAATAATTTAAATTTACTTTCCTATATCTTTTTTCTTTTCTTTCCTACAGCTCCTGTGAATTAAAACTGACGTGTTCACCTGAACATAAAATTAATCACCTAAATAAATTCAATTTTAAACTGAAATTTTTTAATCTTGCATTTAATGTTTTTTTAAATAGTTTTTATGCTAAAAAAGCAAATAATATATTCTGACTAGACGTGTCATAACGTCAATCGATCAAACCCTTTTCTAACTATGCAGTCACAAGTGTGATATCTGCCTATGTAATATCTATAATTTGAATATTTTTCAGCCATCATAACTCTAAACTCTAGAAAATCGAAAAACTTATTACTTAGTTTTTATATAGTTTTGTTTTTAAAATAGATCTTACGCCGAAATTATTATAGTTTTTTTGTAGTCTGAATATTTGTTCAAGATTATTTTTGGCGAGATTAACACATAGAACAGTGAAAATATATTTGTTCAGTAGTCTTATTGATTGAGTATTAAATTTCCGTCTGTATGTACTGCGTAAATATAAAACATTTTTTATTACTGTAAAACGCCATTTTAGAAGAAAGGATAATAGTTATAAACTAAGAAAAAACGACGCTAAATAGAACCATCATAAAATATCAGTTTTTAGATAAATTAAAATATTTTAATTAAAATTCCTGTCGACCCAATTAAGTTCATTATCAAAAGGTCAATGCCGCCAGTAAATCGTGTGAAAAGACGATTCATCAGATCCATGTAAGCAAGAAAATGAGAATGAAATGAAATGAAACTTTTAAAAACTGTTTATAACTTCTTTAGAATTTTCTAAGTGAAAAAAATATGATTTTTCACCTGGAAAGAAGATAAAGTTTTTATAAAAGCATCAAGGGTATCTGACTCGGGAGATTCTTTCATTTTTAATTAAATTTTATAACGGTTGTTTTAAGAGTCACTTACTCGGGTAAGGATTGGTTATTGTTCACTAGTCAGACATAAAGGAGTACTTATATGATCTTGTTCAGGGCTGCTCTATAACTACCCGAAACTGCTCAAATCCCCAAGTAATATTACAGTATTGCGTCGCTTTCATGTTACTTCGTATCTTTTCTAAAAAGAAAATTTCATTTTTAAAAAGATGCTTTTCCCCAAAAATGCTCTTTGAACTTTTTTATAAACAATTTAATGGTTGATACGCAACCACCGTGCGGTGAAGATCATCACGCTTCCTCTTCCTTCTCACAACGATCCAAGCTTAGCTTTAAAGCTCGTTCAAATTTAACTGTACAACAAGATATCATTCAACACTATATAGTATTAGAATACATTATAATTATTTCAATTTTGCAGATTTATTCTTTTTATTATAACTTGAAATATTTCATGCTTCATGTTTTGTGAAATACAACCAAAATGTGACAGTTGATCGAAAGATTGAGATAGAAACGCCAAGTTTTAAATTATTCTAAGTTTTGGCTAGAAAAAAACGTTTGAAAGTCAACTCTAATTTGTTTTCCGCATTTCAACTCTCATCTTATTCTGTCAAGTTTAACTTTATCAAGACATCTTTCATTCAGAGACCAAGCATCTAAAGTGCATTAAGTTTTTACAAACATGAACGTGCATCCAACAAACACAAATTAACGAAAATCTAAAATACAAGTTACGCTTGAAAATTATTTTGACCATAGAATCTTTCCGTGCCACCAAGTCGTCAAAGGCATAATATGTTCTCAGACAATACGCTTCCAAGCGTTTGACACTTTTTGGCGTTTACAGCTTGTAAACTACCATACATGTGAAATATCACACACTTACATTATTTTTTGTTAATAATAAAGAATTCATGAATTTATGTCTACTATTAATTGAATAAATTCTTTAAATAATTATTGAAGTGGCATGTTTTCAACTGGAAATATTATTTATGTTTTTTTCCTATTTCAATTCACGTCGACGTAGGCTCCTACATGATTAGATATTTGTATTCTCATAATTTTTTAAGGTGATTTTTAGCATCACGGCTATTCTACAGTAATTACTCGCTAGTTACTAGGCGATGGCAGGAATCGAAATCACGATGTTTGGAGTAATGAGCCTGGGTCTTAGCCATTACACCATCGTCGTTCCTGGAAATATATCATGATTTGAAAATAATTTTGTAAGAATGAGGTTTGAGAGTTTGCATTGCAACAGGGTTTCATTTCAAAAGAATTCGTCTTGAATAAATCATTTGTTTGTCTCTTTTTTCTTTTTTCTTTAATAGAGCTTTGGTTTAAAAAACTACTTTGAACGCAAACGTTTAAATTAAGTTTAAAAAAGAAGCACGTCAAACTAATTTTTTAATTTATTTGTTATATTTTGAA
Source organism: Piscicola geometra (assembly GCA_943735955.1). Taxonomy (NCBI): domain Eukaryota; kingdom Metazoa; phylum Annelida; class Clitellata; order Hirudinida; family Piscicolidae; genus Piscicola; species Piscicola geometra. The sequence goes on from OX030956.1 coordinate 1,230,219, forward strand.
ATAGGGTAGTTTTGATCAGGATAATTGTCTTTTCGTTTTTTGAGTAATAAAGAAATGCCTAGAGCGCATGCAATCGAATTGGTTATTCAAATTGGGCATATCGCCTGGCGCACTAACTCCTTTTATTACCAAAGTTATTCCAATATATTTGGTTTATAATAGGTCAATGAGCCTTCATATAATCATTGCGTGCCGAAAGTCGTGCCTATGATATAAAAATCGTGATATACTATTTGTTGGTAGTTAGTTTAGACTAAAAAACAATTATATATCAATTTTAAAAATTTTTTACAAATAGCAATTTAATTTAGGAATCATATATATGATAGAATTATTAGTTCCGAAAATTTTTGTTTTAAGTAATGCTCAATTGCATCTAAACTTATCTCACCAGGCCTCTTGAAGAGCAGAAGCACACCTGGTCTAGTGGAGACTTCAGGCAAGATCCCATTGGAGAAGATGCTGCTACGCTGGAAGACGCAAAGACCCGCCATCAAACTGACAGAGTGCAGTCCTAGTATTTGTGACAACGATTACAACAACAATAGCGATAATTACAAAAACGACAGACAACAATACAACTACAACAACAACAACAACCAGAGTACACAGCAGCAACGTTGCAACTTACATGACAACTCAACGAAACAGCAAGGTTATTCTAAGCCAGATGGCTTTCACCAAAACGATGAAACAATCATGGAGTCAGCTAGGAACAACCGCAGTAGAGTGGAGCACTTTGATGCAATAAGTCATTCGAGAGACCTGCAAGCCAACCGCTTCCAACATCAGTCAGGCTCTTGTCATATAATTAAACTTCAGAATTATTCTTCATATGACATTGAAAAAGTTACTTTATTTTTTAATTGACTTGATTTATTCAACAAACTCCTATTCAGGAACGAGCATAGAATGCTGGGAGCAACACAAAGCATGGGAGGGGTGGCGTACATCATGCAGCCCTTCAATATGCTGACGATTCCCATGGACAACAATGACAATATTTCTTTGAGAAGTCCTAACCACATGTCTTCATGCAACCTTTTGTCTCCATTCTCAGACCATTCTAGTGGCATTCTTTCCGCATCTCCGATTTTTCCTCCATACAAACTATCACCAAACCCTCTCAACGAACCTTACTCGCAAAAAACTCCTCAAGCTTTCACCAATTACTCTGAATATGCCTCTGACATGTTCAAGCCCCAGAGTAATGATTCAACTCCAGAAAATAAGGCTCACGGTAACTTTGCTTCGAAAGACAACCTTGAAGAAAGTATGGGCAATCCGAGGAAGGTTTTCTTAAGTATGATTGAGAGATGCGACAACTCAACACCGTCGGTAGACTCTTCATCCACTCCTCACACTATTACCTCCCACAACAGCAATAACGTTCAGTTTTTCTTCGGAGACGATAAGCTTGAAAAATCAAAGACGTGTCAACTAGAATCTCCTACGTCAGTCAACAAGCAGAATTTGAACCAGCAAAAACGCATACAAATGCAACAGCATCTCTTACAACAACAAAGCCAACAATACCAACAGCAGCAACAGCAGTTGCGACAATTCACTCATCCTCCACACTCACCTTACTTCCTCACTCCTCTTCAAATGAACTCTCCTCACTTCCTATCCAACAAGCAGCACAGCAAGCTCACTAATCCTCTCGCCTCTCCAAGACCTTTAGCTTCCTACATGTTTAATGGTACTGCCAACCACTTCAGCCAACCAAACATGCATCCTTCTTACCAAACAGACCAAGAAACTCAAAGTTTTGCCCCTCAATGCTCTCCATACAGCCCTCAATATCTACCAGACCTGCCTCACTATTTACCCACCATGCCCCATCTTTTTCTTCAACCAAAAAATAATATTTATTACCGACCCAACCAAGGAACCCCTTTTCAACACCCCCCGACACACCAAAACTTCTATCTATTCAATCAAACACAAGAACCCAAAATGAAATATTCTTCTGCTAAGAACGCATCTATAGAAACTAAATTCGACTTCAAAAACCCTGAGTTCAACGTTTACTCACACAAACGACATAATTCCCTCAACACGGTTTCACGCAACCGAATGACGAGAAAGTTTTCTTCTCAGAGAAACTCTTTGACTGATGAAAAGCTGTCTAAGGTGCACTTCAACCAGACACTGAAGAATCTGGACGACGTGAAGGAGGGTGGCAAACGCAAGAAAGTGGGCGATGACCGCTGTCTCCAGCCCACAGCTGAAGAACCGCTTAGTCCTGCAAAACTGCAAGATTTCACTGAGTCGATTCAAACAAACAAAAAGTTCCAAGCTTTTCCACAAGATCACAATCAAAGTAGTGTTTTTGAAGTGAACAGCGCACAAAACACACAGCAGAGCCTTACAAAAGCTGAAAAGATTAGCGAAACTCTGATGACTGCTGGCTCAAGGACTGACAATACTGATAATAGAAGACGTAGAGTTGGCCGTGTTGCTAGCGAGCATACGGAGCGTGAGGCTAGCAACATTGTTGAAGAGATAAATGTGCATGCTGACAATATTTATGAGATTACATCCGTGGTTGATGGGAATGATGCTGCTGATGATGAGAATGAGGGTGGTGTTGGTGGTGATGCTAATAAGAAAAATAGTAATGAGTATACTTACAATATTAGTAATTCAAATAGCCAAAGTATGGCTAACGGAAAAGGTACAAAAGAAATAGGAAGTAGGATAATAGAAAATAATGAGCAAAATAATTAAGAGGATAAGCACTTGGAAAAAGAGTGGTGAAGAATATTAAATGAACTAAAGAAAAAAATTCATATGGCGGTTTTCTATTATATGAGAACAATATCAAAATCTGTTAATTATTATTTTGCTTTATCAAACAAATATTTCTAATAAAAAAGTCAATTTCATTTTAATTTTAAACTCATGAATTCATGCAGATGAATTTGGCCTTTAAAAGTCATGGTTATAATATAGGTATAATATAATATAAATATAATTTAATATCATAAAAGAGGAAGTTTCATACAAGTAAAATGGCGACAGTTTAGTGAGCGTTGTGAACATAACATATATATCTTATATTGAATAGGTATTGAAATTCCATTTGCAAAGCATTCCATAACTCACAATTATATGATGAATAAAAAATTATATATATAAATGAAAGCAAAAAGCATTCATTATAATCTCGAGCTCCTTGCCTGGAAATGTGTACAGAAACGCATGGTAAAGTGTACACACCATAAAATACTCAGTTTCTCGAGATCTGTGAGATTAATAGAATTCTGAGCCCTGGCTTCCATAGCTATGCGCTATGACACTTTTATAAACTTATTATTTTTAAATAACTAAATATATTACATTTTAATCTTTAATAATGTACATAAGATATGAATATTTTAATTCTCTTTAAACTCTCGCATCTCAACTCTCACATATGTTTTTTACAATATGGAATTTAAATGTAAAATTTAATTTTTTCATTAAAAACTTCAAAAACAATAACGTTAAATTTTGACTTAGCAGGCGAAACAATCTTTATAGAATATCCACTTTTTTGCTTTATTATCATGTCTTAAAAACACATATTTATGAAACTTTTGGGATCTAGATCTTTAAACAGTAATTTAAAAACGCGTCTACACCATCAATTTTTTCTATTACCTTTTAAAACTTATCCAAAATTGTAAAATTTAATTTTCAAGTGATTATATTCCTTAAACTTTTATTATTTATTCATAGCTGTTTTTAGATGAATTGGTGTTTAAAATGACTGATGGAAAAAGAACTGAAGCATAAGTTTTTAGTCATTTTGCAAAATAATAATTTTTACGCGTCGAAAGACTGTTCATGGTCGCATTTTATTCGTTTTCAAAAGATAATTTTTTTACATTTGAATTTTAAAAATTATGTTATAATAAATCTACTGTAGTTTATAATTCAAGGTAATTTATTTGAAAAGATAATGACTGTGAGCGCACTTGTACAAACCTAATTGGCGCTGTCTTTTCTCATTGAAAATAAAAGAATGATCATAAGAATATTAATTCTATAACAAAACATCGTCATAAAAATTCATAAGGTTATAATAGCTTCATAGATTTTACTTTATTACTATTATTTTTGGATTCTATCAACTATTCACTTGATTTTTCATTCTTTTTAAACTTATTTAGTTAAAATAAAATTTTGAGAATATCTTTTGTGAACATAGTATTCAAGAGATAAAAACCTTCATGTTTCCTCTAAATTATTCTTTTTTGGGACAATTAACTTGAAAAACGTGCTGTTGACTTTATTCTCGTTGGTCTGGTTAAAAAATCTGACCCCATTTAATCCGCCATTTTCATAAACTTATCATTCATTTTCTTCCATAATACATTTTAAGCATCCATTTTAAAATCAAGATACTTCATTAAAAATTAGAAAAATCAATGTTCGAATCACTTTCCCTTCAAAGTTTTTCTTAATAAAAGCTGAAATAAAGTTTTTTTTTTCAAACGGGAAATTAAACATTTAAAAATGTAATTCATTCAATTTTGCTTAACAATATTAAAATTAAATTAATAAATTACAATAAAAAGTATTTTTTTTAATTAAAAAGCCTTATTCGATTAAATATTCTAACTATATATAAACACTAAAGAACATTTTCAGTGATGAGGTGAATATCAGGGTCGTAATGCAGTTTGTCGAATGGTCGGCTGGTGTAGCCACAACAGTAGACTGGCACTTCGTTCTTGATGTAGTAGAGAAGATCCTTGAACCACTGGGAATCTCCGAAAGCTATATTGAATACCAAAGCAAAGATCATCACCAGAGCAATGAACATCAGCAACAACTGCCAGAAAGCGTAACCAGTTGCTTTCTGCACAAATCCTGACAAGGTATTTCATTTATATTTGCTTTGTCTTTCTATTGAGATTGGAAAAGGATTTCTAAGATGTATGCAAATACAAATATATATAAAACTTTATTAAACTTGAATAGGTTTAAAATATCCTTAATTTCACCCATATCAGCTTTGTCCGTTTCTTTATTAAACTCGTCAACGATTTGTTCTATGGTTTCTCCTTCTTTGAACTCTCTTTCTGCAGGATCAGTAGTATGAGGATCTTCTGCAACGTGTCCTTTGAAAAATGGCGAATGTTCAAATTGGAACTTCTTTTCTTTTATTACGAATTCAGTTAGTTTCGCGGCCAAGTCGCCTCTACCTATTTGATGTAAAGGCTCGACTAAATCTTCACTTGTTTCTCCACGTCCATAAGTACGATCCCAATGAAAGAGGTTTACAATGCATTCTACTCGAGGCACTTCGTTGAGGTTTTCATAGCGCATTAAATTGAAAATCAATAATTTGCACTCGTCGTCTTTCAAGTGGTCTGACAAATACTCCATTTCTCCACGATTCATGTCACGAGTGGTTTTGGTCTGAGTAATTGAGAAAGAAAAAATTAAAATGTATGTAATTATTGTCGCCATGATACTGCATGAAAACGGAAGTTAGTTGGGCTCATTAGATATGCATAAAGGCTATAATTAAATTATTTTATTAACTAGGATAAAAAAGTTAAAGTTATATCAATCAAAACTAACAATAAAAAAACATGCGTAAAAGGTTTTTTTGAGTTAAATATAATTTATTTGAGGAAGTAAAAAAGCACATGATCTAAAAGTTAATTACACATAATCATGAGATGACATCTTCTAGTATAAATATATTAATCTGTAACTCATGTTCATTAAATAGAAATATGGAACATTTATATTTTAAAGTATATTTTTTAATCTCAACTGTTATTTCTGCTTTTCTGGCCTGTGATGTTCCACCTAGTCAATGGTGCTCATCAAAAGAAATTTCTAGTCGTTGTCAGGTTAAAGTTTCAGATAATTCAAAAAACTTTATTTTTATTTTTAAATTAAAAAATATTGAAACGACAACTTTTCTTAAAATTTTGCAGGTCACAGAACAATGTGAAAGCTATTTAAATTCCATTCATCTATCAGAATCTGGAAAGCCAGATGATAAAAACACGGATTTACATTTTTATGAGCATGATGTAGTTAAGATAGGCTTTTACTATGAAAGTATGTGTCCTGACTGCAAGGACTTCATGAAACTGCAACTCTACCCAGCATTCAAATCCATTCCTCAGCTCTTCACCACCGACTTTGTTCCTTACGGAAATGCTAATGTTATTATTCGAGACTTTCAGAATAGTTTTCAATTTAATAGATTTGTTGGATAGTTTTTTATACAATTTACTTGTAACATAGTCATTTTTCTCAGTTCATTTATTATGGTTTACCCTATTGCACTTATTGTTAACCGACACACAGGAGTACTGGGATAATGAACGCTGGCAATTTCGATGCCAACATGGTTCTGAAGAATGTTATGGAAACATTATACAGGTCAAAGATGTGATTATTTTTTCCCAAATTTAGTAAATTGTAATTATAATATAAACGATACAATATAAAAATGATTTTAATAGAATATAAATATTTCTGCAAACAGACCTGTGCTTTGGACTTATATTCCTACAATATGACTTTTTCTTTCATTGCCTGCATGGAGGAAAGCTGTGATTTTGTAAACCAGTCTGGAAAATATGTATGTTCTTTGAAAATTTTTGGCAAATTTTTTATTTGAATTTAAGTATTTCAATTGTAACTTAATTAAAAACTAAATGATTAAAAATGGATTATATAATTAAGTATAAAAATAATATGAATCAATTAACCCATCAAATTATGCCATTATAGTGTGCCGAAAAGTTTGGCCTTGAGTGGGACAAACTGGAGGTGTGCAGTACTAGCACGAAGGGCAACACCAAGCAACACAATATGGCCGTCAAGACTGAGGCTCTGGTGCCGAAGCACACCTTTGTGCCCTGGATCACCCTCAATGGGGTGTGTTGGTGATGATGATGGTGATCATAATGTTGGTGGTGGCGGTAATGATGAGGAATATAGTATTGTTAGTTTACCTAATGATGAAGAGAGATTATGGGTCTTCAATTGAAACTGGAAAGAGTTTATTTACACACACCCTCAAATACATTCACACACACAAACACACACCCAGGAGCACACAGACGCTATTCAAAAAGCTGCTGAAATAGATCTCATTCAACTCATCTGTGACAACTTCAAGGTTTCTTTTTTGTATTAAACTTAATTATAGTCTATGTTACATATATTCACTCCAAGTTGACCCTTCATTGTTTTTACAAGTTTTTTGGGTAATTAAATTAAAATCAAGTTTTATATTATCAATTAAAAGAATCTCAATACACTAAATATAAATTGAGTTGTAGATTAATCCAAAACAATTAATCAATTAATGTTCAACAGTTTATATAAAACGTCTTCCATTCGAACAGGGCAACAAACCACCAGTGTGTAAGATACCCAAGAGACGCTTGTGTGTGAAAGACCCATGAACTCAGCATTTCAGAACTTTAAAATCTCACTATTTCAGAAAATTTTATGAACGTATTTAAATAATTAAGATAACAAAAACTGTTAACCAAAAAGTCGAAGTTTTAAACTATTTGGTTTTTATTTAGCTGGAAAACCCTGTATTAAAAATAAATATTTTAAAAACAACAAACGAGTTTTATTCCTTTATTAAAGTACTAGCACAAAATAATGTTGTTTCCCAGACCACAATTGCCCAGTAAGTTGTATACACTGAAGAAGTAGCAGTACCACTAGAATATGCCTCCATCAAGGAGTGTCTGGTAAAGTGTCATCGACACCCATAGAGGTTGGCCCATGGCTGCGTAGGCAGACAAATGAATATGCATGCGAGATAGGCGCCACTAAGGATGCCACACAGCCACAATAGCGTGGTACGATATTGAATTTGAGAATTTGTAAGCAGATATCAGGGTATTCAAACACTATTTGAGTATAGATTTTGCATTCAAAGGCGTATATTGAAAAGTGAAATTTTGGATATAGATACCAACAATTATTTAAAAGATTTTGCAAAATAAATGTTTTATATAGACGATAAGCGACAACAATAATTTGAAAATCTTCCAACTTTTCTATTTTAAACGCGTCTAAAGCCCACCAAATCACCCAAACCTCAGTTGGAAAACTGAATATCCGAAAATATACAAAGGACATTGAAATGGAAAGATGATGTAGCGAAGTAATTTTAATTAAATTAAGTGAACGAGATTTCTAGAAGGAATAGTGCTGTAGAGTGGGCGTGTTTTAATAAACTATTAGATCGAATATAATTCCTTAAATGTAAAACAAAGCCTTAATTCTCCGTATGTTTGGGTTAGTTGCATGAGTGAGAGGAAAAAAGAAAGGAATATTGAAATGAGTCTCATGGATCGTAATGGCGCTCAGAGCGTATTTACAAATCATCGAAAATAAATCAGCGACGAACAACAAGAGCAAGAACAAGAACCAAAGACGCGAGTAACACAGCCAGTCAGTGGAATAGAGGAGAGTGCAATAAATACTTGAATAGTAAAAAGAAAATGTATTTCAACAAATCAACTTTTAAGTCACACATATCCATGTGCTAGTACACGTCTATATTAAGAGACACCCCATAACCACCGCCGTCGTCATCGTCATTAACATAGCAGAATATTCACATCACAAATTTCGGAAAATAATATTTATATATCTGTATATATGTATGTTTAAAAGACATTAACTAATTTTAATTGATAGCAGCTATGAAAGCTGTACCTATAACCAGCGCCAACCAATGGCAACCGAGGTTGCTTAGCAACAGCCACCAGACTGACTCATTCCTCCTGCCTGATTGGCTCCTGCAGATCTGGCTCCTGATTGGGTGGGTCCTAGCTTGATGCCGTTCGCCTGTGATGACGTTGGTTTGCTTGAAATTTAGTGATTTTAGAGGAAATATAAATTGAACATAATTAAAATAATTATTTTGTTTCTTTTATCAAATAATGACGTCGTTAACCTCATTGGTGACGTCAAAGACGCCATCTTGAATTTTCTGGTATATTTGCCTTGCTGTGTTGATGAACGCCTGTTGGTTGAAATTGGAACACGTGATGAAGATGATGAAATTCCCATCACATCTTTCCTTGCATTTATTATACAACGTCTCAGCAACAAAATGTGATGCAAGACATTCACGGACTTGAAGACAAAAACACTTGGTGAATATAACCTTTCAAAAATTGCCAGCAGTCAAACTAGAAATACCCAGACACACATTGCCATGCCAAGTCAAGACACACATCAACCCTCCTCCCCTTCACATTTCTCTCAAACTCTCCACCTTGACATCACCTTCATCATCCTCATCACCAACCCCCCTCTCAACAAACGCACACCCTCATCATCATCAACCCCACCCAAAACACAGATAATCATCATCATCATCAACCTCCCCTCCCCCCCAAAAACACACACACAAACACTCAAACACACACACACACACACACTCAAAAAAAAACACACACACACACACACTCAAACAAACACACACACACTCAAACACACACACACACACACACACTAAAAAAAAACACACACACACACACACACAAAAACACACACCCACACACACACACACCTCTTCGACATTAGCAGCAGTCTTGGCGGAGGTCTCGAGGAAGACCAAGCCATGCTCCCTGGCGAACGCCTCCCCCTCCTCCTGCTTCACCTCCCTGCGAGCCTCCAAGTCACTGTGCAGTGGCAGTGGAGGAGTTTGTATGCAGTGGCACTTTTGATACGAATATTAACAACTATTATAATCATCATTAACCTTTAATATTATTTACCAATTATTATAATTATCCTTTATTGTTATTTTGATCTTTTACTGTTATTATTCTTATTACTATAACCAATAATATTATTATTATGACTAATAATATATAGAAAGTTCGCATTGTATGATATTGATGATAGTGATGCTGGTATATAAATGTGAAAATAGAACCATACTGTATACTTGATTACACTAATAAACTGGATTGGAATATTTTAAAAGTCCCCTAATTGCTACTAGTGAAGCTCTAATTAAAAGATTATCAAAATGATGCAAGGCCTTACCCAGCTTTTACCCTTGATACCAACATCCAAACCATCTCACCATCATCCTCATCATCTACAGCATCATGGTTTAAATGGAAAAAGTATGAAACCTTTTGTTTCCAATGAGCATGATGACCATGTTGGTGCTCGAGTGCTGTTGTGCGTCCTCCAGCCAAGTGGTCAGGTGGTTGAAGGTTTCGCGTCTGCAGTTGTTGGTAGTAGTAATGAAGAAAAATTATAATTTTAATGACCAAGTTTTACTAAATCGTGATATCAAATATTCCAAATTATTATTTGAATGACTAATTGTCACAACCAAAGAACTATAATGCAAACAACCTGGTGATGTCATAGACCAGTAAAGCCCCTGCAGCCCCTCTGTAGTATGATCTGGTTATGGAGCGGAATGACTCCTGACCAGCCTGTTTTTATTTGATGGAATCATGAAAACAAAGATTTTAGGAAGCAAAATTATTAAATTGCAAATAGTATGGCATCAAAAAATTTAACAACTAACAACATTTTTCTTTGAAACAGAAGAATTTTAATAATTGAGAAAGTAGAAAGCAAAATAAAGGATAAAAAATCGATAACTAATCAAACTGAAATAGAGTAATTTTAATGTCAAATCTTTGAAAAAATTTTCTTACAGTATCCCAAATCTGTAGTTTTATCTGTTTGTTGTCAATGTTTATCATTCGAGCTCCGAATTCAACCCCTTATGGAATCGTCATATTTTTTTCATATTTATTGATCATTTAATATAATTTAAATCAGTGTTTAAAAAAGATTTTGGAATATGATTTAATCTTAAGAACCTATTGTGAGATCATGAACGGGTTGAAATCTTTTATCGGTGAACTGAAGAAGAAGACACGATTTTCCTACAGCTGAAATATAAAAATAGAAAGAAGTTAATAAAAAGATAGATTAACTAAAAATGAACATTTAAAAAATTAATACCTGTGTCTCCAATTATAATGTATTTGAATAAGTATGAGTAAGACATCTTGACTACGTTCGACAAATCTATCAAGTCCACTAGTATCCAGATCCTAAAATGGCCATTTACGAATTATTTAATCATAACAAAGACTATGAATATACCTTAAAAAAAGAACTTTAAATCATTTGAAAATTTAAATATAAATCATTGTATTTCTGAATAAATGACAATTAACATATTTCTATTTCGATTCGAAAATAATGATTAAAACAAAAAATGATTTTTTTCATAAATTCACTAAATCATCAAAATTGTATATTTTTTCCTGAAATTTTAAACACTATTTGTTAACTTTTATCCTAATCACAGATGCCAACACACATTGCATCAACCAGCCTGCACATTTAACTCTTTCTAGCGGCTGAGCGTGTTTTACGGGTTTTTTCTATCTACGTGCGTGGGTTTTGATTATGCTTCCTATTTAATATAGAAAATATTAATATTTCAATATTTTTTTTAGTAAAAATAAAAATTAAACTTGTTTTCCTAGTCTTTTTAAACTTTTATTAAAAAATTTTTAATAATTTTCTAATAACCATTAAATTCTAATTTAACTTGCAAATCTTTTAAAAGCTTAACTGTCGGGTTACAATGGCCTTGAAGACGTCTAAAGACATAAGAGAGAGCTTCATCAAGTTCTTCGAGGAGAAGAAGCACACGTACGTTCACTCCTCTTCAGTTATCCCCCTGGACGACCCCACCCTCCTCTTTACTAATGCTGGCATGAACCAGGTCTATATAAGAATAATAATATTAATATTGACCAGGTCACTTTTTAATAATATTAACCAGGTCAATATTCTAATAATTATTATATTATTTTTAATAAGTAATAATTTTTTAATAAATAATAATATGTAATGGTGCTAATATCACTTCAAAGAAATATCTCAATAAAGATAATTTTTATTTGTATAATAAACTCTTATTTATTTAAACTGTGAATAGTAACTAAATTAATTTAAATTCCTGCAAATTTTTTAAATAACACTACTATTTCTGACCACGTCTAGTTCAAGCCAATCTTCTTGGGCACTGTTGACCCAAAGAGTGAGATGGGCAAGTTGGTGAGGGCGGCGAACACACAGAAGTGCATAAGGGCGGGTGGCAAGCACAACGACTTGGACGACGTCGGCAAGGATGTCTACCACCACACCTTCTTCGAGATGCTGGGAAACTGGTCGTTTGGAGAGTATTTCAAGGTTGCTGATACAATACAATATAATACTATAAAATACAATAAAATACAATACAATAAAATACAATAAAATACAATACAATAAAATACAATACAATACAATAAAATACAATACTATAAAGTACAATACAATAAAATACAATACAATAAAATAAAGTACAATACAACGACAAATAAACCAAGACAAGCTTCAAGACCAATGGTCATTCAATACTTTAATATTTTAGATATTTATTCGTTCATTTAATCCAGCTAACCACCAAAAACTAATTCAACAACCTAACATAACTTTTTTTCAACTCCATTTCTAACATTTTTATACTTTCCATAATCTTCCAACACAGAAAGAAGTGATTGAGTGGGCATGGGAGTTGCTGACGGAGAGGTGGGGCTTGGAGAAGGATCGGCTGTACATCACCTACTTTGGAGGAGATGCCAGCAAGAACCTCCAGCCTGACACTGAAGCACGCGACCTGTGGATCAGTCTAGGGTCAGTTGTGTGTACACTTTAAATTTTATAATTTTTTAATAGTTTTTATTTTTAAGACTAATTCAAACAAACACATCTACAAAATCTTACACTCCATTGCATCTTACATACAAGCCAATTCCAAACCACACACAAACCCATCCCAAACTCATCCCATCCCAACACAGTCTAGCCCCAGAGAGGGTGATGCCATTCGGGATGAAGGATAATTTCTGGATGATGGGGGACACTGGTCCTTGTGGCCCGTGCTCTGAGATCCATTACGACCGCATCGGGGGCCGAGACGCCAGTGGCCTGGTGAATATGGATGTCCCTGACGTCCTCGAGATCTGGAACCTCGTCTTCATCACTTATAATATGTGTGTTTGTGTGTGGGTGGGTGTTTGTATCGTGTGAGGGGGGTCAATGTGTGTGTGGGTGTTTGTATCGTCTAAGGGTTTTCAATGTGTGTGTGGGTGTTTAGGCATACATTAATTTATTTGATATCTCTACATATAATAACGACCACCGTAACCCACCAGGGAGGCAGACGGCAGTCTCAAGAACCTACCCAAGAAGAACATAGACTGCGGCATGGGTCTCGAGAGGGTGGTGTCAGTGCTGCAAGGCAAGAACTCCAACTACGACACTGACCTCTTCTTGCCTCTGTTCGAGGCTATCCAGAAGGTGTGTTTTTAGAGTTGCTTTTTTGTTCAAGTGTACTTCGTTGCTGTTTGGGGAGAATTGTATGAGTGTGCTCGAGTCGTTTTGGAAGCAGGGTGATTTATGTTTTTATCTTGTGTTGCTTTTTTGAGGTTGGGGCATTCTAATTTAAGCTGCATTTACCATATTTAGTTTTTATATTACTTTATCATCTCTTGTAGTCCAGCCCATTCACATGTCTTCTCACATTCACCCTCTCCCATCATCCACGAAATCTCCCCACCCACCACTCTATTGACCTGCACAACCCTTCATTCAGTCACTACCCTGAACAAACTGACATTCTAACCATCATCACCACCCACCTACCCATTCAATCCAACCACTATAGTCAATCCAAACTCCCGTTCCTCCCACCATCCCACCCACCCACCAACAGACGACAGGCACCAGGGCGTACACAGGCCGGGTGGGGGAGGAGGATGCCGATGGGGTGGACATGGCTTACAGGGTGGTGGCTGATCACGTGAGGACCCTCACTGTCGCCTTCTCTGATGGTGGTCAACCCGACAATGTGGGCAGAGGGTAGGTTCGGGGGGGGAGGGGGAAAGGCTATGTGTAGGAAGGAGGAGGGGGTGGGGTAGGGGTAGAGGTGGAGAGGGAAAAGGTGGTAGGGGGAGGTGGAGGGAGGCGGGGGTATGTTTTTGATATTAACGGAAGTAGAAGGTTGGTTAAATATTTGTTTCTTAGTTTTTTCTTGCTTTATTAATTCTTATTAATAGTTGATTCCTATAAAATTTAGTATATTATTTACATTTTAGTAGCCACATTATCCACCTAAGCTTCACCAACACACACACACACACACACACACACACACACACATATATATATATATATATATATATATATATATATATATATATATATATATATATATATATATATATATATATATATATATATATATATATATATATATATATATATATATATATATATATATATATATATATATATATATATATATATATATATATATATATATATATATATATATATATATATATATATATATATATATATATATATATATATATATATATATATATATATATATATATATATATATATATATATATATATATATATATATACACGCACAGGTATGTACTAAGGAGAATCCTACGTAGGGCCATCAGGTACGCCTCAGAGAAGCTGAACGCCAAGCCTGGTCAACTGGCTTCGTTCGTCGATGCTGCTGTCTTCATACTGGTTAGTGTGCGTGCATGGATGCATGGAGGCGATTGTTTTAACATAGTTTTGTTAAATAGGCTGGAATTCAGAAAATGTTTTTCCCGAATACTATTGACAATTCAATTCAAGAAATATTTATTTTTTATTCTTTCCATGCACAGGGAGATGCTTTTCCTGAAATAAAGAAAGACCCTCAAAGCGTTAGAAATTTCAACTGTTTTATATATATATAACAAATAATTGTAAAAATTGATCTTGCGGAACCACATTGTTATCGAAATGATGATCAAATCATAAAACTGCGCGGTATACATGGGTTTTTAAAATGTAATTTGAATAACTTTAGGTCCGATGTGAGCCGTCATGATGGATGTTAAAATAGTTTTTTAATTGTGTTTTAAATCCTGAGTACAAGCAAAATCAATGAGGACATTAATTCGATGCATGTTTGGATCATATTACTGCTATTTTTGTGCTATTCAGCTCAGCTAGATAATTAATTACTCGAATGGATTTGAGAATTTAATTAACTCCAATTAAGGGTTTTATTTACACTTAATTCAATTTATCCGATTCAATTATGTTATTATTTTAGTCCAATAAACTTTCTCTCCATCAAACTGGCCAAACCAGTGTTTTCACCCCTCCACCCACTCAACACCAACTAACCACACTTAGCTGACCAAACTTTACAACAACCTCTCCACTTCCACCCAAGCAAATCCACCTTTTCTCCATCACCCAGCCTCACTACACACATTCAATTAACCTTTCTACACCACTCAACCATCCAGCCTCTACCTCATCCACCCAACCCAACCAAGCAACCCACCATCCCACCCACCCACCCACCATCCCACCCACCCACCCACCATCCCACCCACCCATCCACCATCCCACCCACCCACCATCCCACCCACCCACCATCCCACCCACCCACCATCCCACCCACCCACCATCCCACCCACCCACCCAGGTGAAGGACATCATCAACGACGAAGAGCAGCAGTTCCTCAAGACCCTCTCCCGAGGCAGGAGGTTGCTGGAGAGGACGATCGAGAAGCTCTCTGGTGAAAGTGTCTTTCCAGGTTGTAGTAGTAGTAGTAGTAGTAGTAGTAGTAGTAGTAGTAGTAGTAGTAGTAGTAGTAGTAGTAGTAGTAGTAGTAGTAGTAGTAGTAGTAATAGTAGTAGGTAGTAGTAGTAGTAGTAGTAGTAGTAGTAGTTGTAATAGTAGTAGTAATAGTAGTAGTAGTAGTAGTAGTAGTAGTAGTAGTAGTAGTAGTAGTTGTAGTAGTAGTAGTAGTAGTAGTAGTAGTAGTAGTAGTAGTAGTAGTAGTTGTAATAGTAGTAGTAATAGTAGTAGTAGTAGTAGTAGTAGTAGTAGTAGTAGTAGTTGTAGTAGTAGTAGTAGTAGTAGTAGTAGTCTTTATAGTGCCTTTGTCAGTTATTTGTCTTTGTGGCCTTTTTGTGACGTCTTTTTGTATTCAGATGGATTCAGTATGGATCTATTTTTGTTGAGTCGTGGTGATTATACTTTCCATTTAGACTATTCAAAGTATTTACAGAAGATTAAAATATTTTTGAAAAAACTTTAATACAGTTTTTATTTCAAAAATTGATGATAAAACCCTTCAAACGCATCACAAATTCACTTGCACCGCCCCCTGACCTTCTGAAGATTCCAAGATCACTTGAAACTACCCAAAAAGACGGGGAAAATCTGACATTCCAGATCTTAAATTCCAAAATCCACCGCAGGAGAAATAGCATGGCGGTTGTACGACACTTACGGCTTTCCGTGCGACCTGACGCTCCTGATGGCCGAGGAGAAGGGCTTCAAGCTGGATCAGGAGGCGTTCGAGGAGGCCAAGAAGAAAGCTCAGGTTTGGTTGGGTGGGTGGATTAATGGCTGGTTGGTTGGTTGGGTTAATGGTTGGTTGGGTAGGTGGTTAATGGTTAGTTGGTTGGTTGGTTGGTTGGTTGGGTAAATGGTTGGCTGGGTAGGTGGTTAATGGTTAGCTGGTTGGTTGGTTGGTTGGTTGGGTAAATGGTTGGCTGGGTAGGTGGTTAATGGTTAGCTGGTTGGTTGGTTGGTTGGGTAAATGGTTGGCTGGGTAGGTGGTTAATGGTTAGCTGGTTGGTTGGTTGGGTGGTTGGGTTAATGGCTGGTTGGTTGGTTGGGTGGTTGGGTTAATGGCTGGTTGGTTGGATTGATGAAAAGAACGGGGGATAAGGAGGGTGACGAGTGGTTGTAAGAGACGATGGAGTGAATGGGTGGGTTGGTGAGTTGGTGAGGAATTAGGAAGATGAACGAATTCAGGGTGCGTGAGTGATGGAACAGATGGTCAAGTATTTGAGTGGTTGGATAATTCATGGATATATGAAATTAGCATACTTTATCCTGAACCCCAATGGATATATGGTAATCATCTCCGCTCATCCACTTCCATCTCCATCCATCCATCCATCTGCCCCTCCCACATTCAGCTCATTTCGCAAGTAGGCGGTCTCACCTTGGACGACCGGACCTGCCTCGACGTCCACCTGATCAGCCAATTGCAGGCCAGCAAGCTTCCCGCCACCAACGACGAAGCCAAGTACCGCTACTCCGTCGAGGAGGGCCGCTACGGTGGGTCTAATCGTGTGTGTGTAACTTGAGATGGTACATTTCTTATTAATATTTTGTAATTATTTCATTATTGTTTTAATTTTCATGGTCATAGCAATCATAAGTGGTCTGGAAGGTCTTCAGACTTCAGACCACTATAAATCTGCTCGTTGTCATCGCAATCACCATCATCACCACCGCCGTTACTAAAACCTCTACCACCACCATCCTCGCCACCACAACCCAACCCACCACTCTTCCTCACCACTACAACCAACCAAACACACCCAGACTTCCCCGCCTGCACGGCCACCATCAAGGCTCTCCTGAAGGACAAGGCATTGGTCACCGAGGTGACATCTGGCGACACTTGTGGCCTCCTTCTCGATGCCACGAACTTCTACGCCGAACAGGGAGGCCAGATCTTCGATGAAGGCTTCGTCGTCAAGATTGATGATGAGGTGGTGGTTGTGGTAGTGGCGGGGGTTTTGGTGATGGGGATGGTGCAAATGATTATAGTGTTAGAAATTGTTAGGATTATAATGATGGTTATGATTGTGAGGATAGTCACCATCCCGTTCCACCACTGCCATTTCCATCACCACCACAACTACCACCACCACTACTACTACTACCACCACCATTCCACCATCACTACCACCATAACTACCACCACGACTACCACAACTACCACTACTACTACTACTACTACTACTACTACTACTACTACTACTAAACACCACCACCACTACTATTACTACTACCACCATCCCACCACTATTACCACCACGACTACCACAACTACCACTACAACTACTACTACTACTACTACTACTACTACTACTACTACTACTACTACTACTACTACTACTACTACTACTACTACTACTACTACTACTAGACACCACCACCACTACTTCTACTACTACCACCACCATCCCACCACTACTACCACCATAACTACCACCACGACTACCACTACTACTACCACCACCATCCCACCACTACTACCACCATAACTACCATCCACGACTACCACAACTACAACCACCACCACCACAGTCTAGCGAACTGAAGGTACTCAACGTGCAGGTGAGCGCTGGCTACGTGCTGCACGTAGGTCAAGTTGAAGGTCATCTCAAGGTCGGCGACAAGGTCAAGTGTCTTATCGATGAGGTGGGTCATTGGGTTGGGGGATGGGTTGGTTTGGTTGGCATGGTGGGTTCGATGGGTGATGGGTGGCTTGGTTGGTTTGGGTCCTGGTGGTTGGGGGGATAGTGGGTGGTTTGGGTCTTGGTGGTTGGGGGGATAGTGGTTGGTTTGGGTCCTGGTGGTTGGGGGGATAGTGGGTGGTTTGGGTCCTGGTGGTTGGGGGGATAGTGGGTGGTTTGGGTCCTGGTGGTTGGGAGGATAGTGGTTGGTTTGGGTCCTGGTGGTTGGGGGGATAGTGGTTGGTTTGGATCCTGGTGGTTGGGGGGATAGTGGTTGGTTTGGATCCTGGTGGTTGGGGGGATAGTGGGTGGTTAACTTATCTTTGTCTACATCTAAATTTCCGTCTGCCCTCAAATCTTCATTTATTATTCCTACAATTAAGAAGCCTTCTCTTGATCCTGCATCCTTATCCAGTTATAGACCTGTATCTAACATTTCCTTTCTTTCTAAGGTCCTTGAAAAAGTTATTTCTCAACAATTAACCTTCTATCTAGAAAAAAACTCACTTCTTCCTTCCTCTCAATCTGGTTTCAGAATTGGCCACTCCACTGAAACTGCTTTACTTAAACTCTATAATGACCTTATTTTAACTTCTGATTCTAATTCCTCTTCTCTTCTTTTATGCCTTGACTTTTCAGCTGCTTTTGACACTGTCGACCATACGCTTTTATTAAATGTTTTAGACTCTTCCTTTAATATTTCTGGTTCCTCTCTTATCTGGCTTAAATCCTACCTTTCTGAGCGAACTTCCTATGTATCAATAGAATCTTCTCGTTCTTCTTCTGTTTCTTTATCTTATGGTGTTCCACAGGGCTCAATTCTTGGTCCCTTACTTTTTATTCTTTATACCTCGGAACTACCTAATATTATTTCGTCATCTTCTCTAAACAGTCAAATTTATGCTGACGACTCCTATATTTATACATCTTTTACTGACTCTTCTCTTGACCTTACTGTTGATAAAATAACTCTCTGTCTTCAATCTATAATCTCTTGGGCTTCTTCTATGTTTCTCAAACTTAATCCGGACAAATTTGAACTCATATATTTCAATAAAAAATCAAAGTCTTTACTATCTCTTCCTTCTTTAGTTTTGCCTCCTCCCTCTTCACTCTCTCTAAACCCTTCATCTTCTATTCGTAGCCTTGGTTTTATTTTTGATTCTAACTTGTCTTTAGCTCCTCAAATTCTATCTGTCTCTAAATCTTGCTACTTCCACATTCGTCGTATTAAACAGCTTCTTCCTTTTCTCGATGATCCTACCCTACAACTTCTTGTATCTTCTCTAGTTCTGTCCAGGATTGATTATTGCAACTCTCTTTACTATGGTCTCCCTAATACTACTTTGGCTCCTCTAAATAAAACCTTCAATTGTGCTGCTCGTCTTGTTGCTCGTGCTCCTAAGTTTTCTCACATTTCTCCTTATCTTCGTTTGTTACATTGGCTACCTTTGAGATCTAGAGTGACTTTTAAAATATGCCTAAATATGTTTAAAATTCATAACTGTAATGCTCCAATCTATCTTAAAAATCTAATTAAACAACCCCCTAAATCTGGTCTAAGATCATCTACCTTTAATCGTTCTTTTCGTTTTCCAGTTAAACACTCTTTTGCTAAACGTTCTTTTTCTTACTGTGGACCTCTTTTATGGAATTCTTTACCTTCTTCTTTAACTTCAACTAAGTCACTCATAACTTTCCGTCGAGGCCTGAAGACGTACTTGTTTGGGACGTGATGGCTGAGCGCTTTTGTTCACTTAGTAAAGGGCGCTATACAAATTATTAGTGATTGATTGATTGATTGATTGATGGTTGGGTCCTGGTGGTTGGGGGGATAGTGGTTGGTTTAGGTCCTGGTGGGTAGGGGGATAGTGGGTGGTTGGGTCTTGGTGGTTGGGGGGATAGTGGGTGGTTTGGGTCCTGGTGGTTGGGGGGATAGTGGTTGGTTTGGGTCCTGGTGGTTGGGGGGATAGTGGGTGGTTTGGGTCCTGGTGGTTGGGGGGATAGTGGGTGGTTTGGGTCCTGGAGGTTGGGGGGATAGTAGGTGGTTTGGGTCCTGGTGGGTAGGGGGATAGTGGTTGGTTTGGGTCCTGGTGGTTGGGGGGATAGTGGTTGGTTTGGGTCCTGGTGGTTGGGGGATAGTGGTTGGTTTGGGTCCTGGTGGTTGGGGGATAGTGGTTGGTTTGGGTCCTGGTGGTTGGGGGATAGTGGTTGGTTTGGGTCCTGGTGGTTGGGGGATAGTGGGTGGTTTGGGTCCTGGTGGCTGTTGGGAGATCGAGTGGCTGAGGTTTGCTTGTGCTTCAAGTGCAGTCAGTGTTGCCTTTACAAGTTGCTTTGAAAAAATTTAGATTCGCTTCTACTACTTTAAAAATTAAATACAGCAAAAATACTACCACCATCACTACCAACACTACTACCATTACTTCTATTGCTGCTAGTAATACTACTACTACTACTACTACTACTACTACTACTACTACTACTACTACTCCTACTACTACTACTACTACTACTACTACTACTACTACTACTACTACTACTACTACTACTACTACTACTACCACTACCACCACTACCACTACTATCACCACCACTTTGACTACCACAGACGCGCCGAGTTGACATAATGAAGAACCACACGGGCACCCACATCCTCAACCACGCCTTGCGCACCGTCCTGAAGGGGACACACGACCAGAAGGGCTCGTTGGTCGCCCCGGACAGACTGCGCTTTGATTTCACGTGCAAGGTTTGTGCGTGCGGGGTGGGTAGTTGGGGGGGAAGGGTTAGGTGGGTGAGTAGAGGGGGGGAAGGTTAGGTGTGTTTGTGTTTGTGTGTGTCTTTTCCATGATCCATCCACCATCCCCTCCCTTCCCCCACCCACCCGTAGGAAGCACTCAAGTCGACCGAGGTGCAGGGCGTCGAGGAGTGTTGTGGCACGTTCATTCAGGCTGGCAAGAAGGTCTACTCGAAGGTGGTTCCGTTGGCGCAGGCCAAGGCGGTCCAGGGCCTCAGGGCAATGTTCGATGAGGTGGGTGTGGTGGTGGTGGTTAATTCATTCTCCTTCTTCTCTCACTCGGTTCATTCATTCTTCTATCACTCCTTCTATCTTACCCCCTCCCTCCTTCACTCTTTCAATCCTCCCTTCCATCACTTTCCTCCATCATCCTGTTTCCATCCACCTTTCGCCACCATCAAATCTCCCTTCCTCACTTTTCAACCACCTCCCACTCTCCTCCCTTCATCCATCCATGCAGACGTACCCAGACCCAGTGAAGGTGGTCTCGATAGGCATCCCAGTGGACGACCTCCTCCGGGACCCCAGCAGTCGCCTCGCCTTCGACACCTCAGTGGAGTTCTGCGGAGGAACGTTAGAAGCCCTTGCTGTTGTATTTGCTGTTGTTGTTGTTGTTTTGTTGTTGTTGTTGTTGTTGTTGTTATCGCTTTTAGTTCTTTGTTCCCATGCCGCATGACCGATCCCGGTCTCATGCGGAGAAGGTAGGTGAACACCTCCCCCCCTCTCTCTTAGAGCCTCCTTGAGAGAGGAGGTAGCGCTTTTGAGATCCTCTTTGTGCCCGAGGGCAGCCAACGACGCCTCGTGAAGGCGGGACCATAAAGCCGATGTTGATGTTGTTGTTGGAAATATTTGTTACAGTTTAATTAGATGATAATTTAATCATATTAGTAAAAGTAGTAGACTCTGGCTTTTTTTGTTGTTGAAATTGATTCGGAAAATATTTTTTTTCGTTGAATTAAATAATAATGTTATTCTATTATGTTATTAGTAATATTAATAATATTAAATTTGAATATAATTCTATTATTAATATTTAAATAACTAATTTTATTATGTTTGAAGATTTTCTCATGATTAATGTTTTTCCCATTTCAATTTATTTTAACATTTTATCTTACTCTCAATAATACTTATTATAATTTTTAAAAATACTTCACAAATTGCTTCCTTAAAACTTTTCACTCTAATTAAAAAATTAATATAAATTTCAAAATATAACTCTAATCTCACCACTCTGCACTCTGGCATCGACCGCAGTCACCTACTGAAGAGCGACGACATCGAGAAGATGCTGATCGTGTCGGAGGAGGCCATTGCGAAGGGACAACGCCGAATCATCGCTGTCACCGGCTCTGAGGCCAAGAAGGTCGAGTGCTTGTTGCTGTGCTTGTTGTTGTGCTTGTTGTTGTTGTTTTGTTGGGAGGGGGTTTTTGTTGTTGTTGTTGTTTTTGTTGTTGTGCTTGTTGTTGTTGTTTTGTTGGGAGGGGGTTTTTTGTTGTTGTTGTTGTTTTTGTTGTTGTGCTTGTTGTTGTTGTTTTGTTGGGAGGGGTTTTTTGTTGTTGTTTTGTTGGGAGGGGTTTTTTGTTGTTGTTGTTGTGCTTGTTGTTGTTGTTTTGTTGGGAGGGGTTTTTTTGTTCTTGTTGTTGTGCTTGTTGTTGTTTTGTTGGGAGGGGGTTTTTTGTTCTTGTTGTTGGGTTGTTGTTGTTGCTGTTGTTGTGCTTTAGTTTTGGTTGCTGTTGTGTTAGTGTATTAGGTCATTTAATTTTAGTGTAATATTTCAATGTTTGGTTCAAAAATTTTTTGATTTGTCATCACATCCCCGCCTTCATCACCATCATCATCCCCGCCTTCATCATCATCAATCACCATCATCATCCCCGCCTTCATCATCATCAATCACTATCATCACCACCACCATACAACGACACAGGCGTTGCACAAGGTAGAGTTATTAACGACGAGTGTTCTGGAGTTGAAGGGGCAAGTGGAGGGTGCTCTGAAGGAGGGGAAGGAGGGAGAGGAGGGGAAGGAGGGGAAGGAGGGTGGCATTGATCCTGAGGTGCAAAAGACCTTCACGCGTGCCATCATCGACCTCACTTCTGTGCGTGTGAGGGAGTTGAGTTTGTGTGGCGGTGCTGGGGGTGCTTTTTTGTGTGTGGGCTTGTGCATGAAGGTGAGAAAAGGGGGGTGTGTGTGTGTGTGCGTGTGTGTGTGTGTTGTGGAGGAGGAAGATTTATATGTATACTTATTTCATAAGTTTTCCATCAGTTTGTTTCATTCATTTGCTTTTGGTTCATACTCGCTAGAAACACTATTTTCTCAAATACCTTTTGGAAATAGCAATCTTCTCACACACACACACACACACACACACACACACACACACACACACACACACACACACACACACACACACACACACACACACACACACACAACACACACACATGCACACACACACACACACAAAGGAGGTGAACCAGGCGGTGATCCAGTGCTGGCGCAAGGAGAACCTCCGTAACGAGTTGAGCAGTCTCAAGAAGAAGTTGGATGACCTCGACCGCAAGAAGAAGGCACTCATCCTCACCGCGGTTGGGGGGGTTGTGGTTGGTTGGGGGGGTTGTGGTTGGTTGGGGGGGTTTGTGGTTGGTTTAGGGGGGTTGTGGTTGGTTGGGGGGGTTGTGGTTGGTTGGGGGGGTTTGTGGTTGGTTTAGGGGGGTTGTGGTTGGTTGATGGTTTTGAGAGGGAGGGTGTAGTTTCAAGGAAGGTTAGGTGGGAGATATGGGTGTAGTTTCAATAGGGGGCTAGGTGGGTGGTTAAGAGTCTATCTCAAGAGTGTTCTTAAGGGGGTGGTTTAGTGGGAGCAGGGTTGGTCTCAATGGGTGGCTAAGGGGGGTTAATGGTGTAGTCGCAGAACCAACATCACGACACCACCACACACACACACACGCACCCACAGCACAACACACACACACACGCACACACACACACACGCACACACAAACAACACACACACACACACACAGGTGGTGGCAGAGGCTAAGGAGATGGCTTCTTGTGAGGACTTCAGGAGTGTCTACGTCGTCAGGCAGTTCCAGGCGCTCTCCGATGCTAAGGTGCCTCTTCTTCGCATTTAATATCCATTGTTTATACTATTTATTTATATCCTTTATATGTTTTCTCAACTAACTGCTTCTTCACTCTCCACCCTTCCATCCGCACCTCCTACCACCACCATTCCCTACACCACACAACGACCATCCTCCTCACCACCACCATTCCCTACACCACACAACGACCATCCTCCTCACCACCACCATTCCCTCCACCACACAACGACCATCCTCCTCACCACCACCATTCCTTTCACCACACAACGACCATCCTCCTCACCACCACCATTCCTTTCACCACACAACGACCACCCTCCTCACCACCACCATTCCTTTCACCACACAACGACCATCCTCCTCACCACCACCATTCCTTTCACCACACAACGACCATCCTCCTCACCACCACCATTCCTTTCACCACACAACGACCACCCCCACCACCACCATTCCTTTCACCACACAACGACCACCCCCACCACCATTCCTTTCACCACACAACGACCATCCTCCTCACCACCACCATTCCTTTCACCACACAACGACCACCCCCACCACCACCATTCCCTCCACCACACAACGACCATCCTCCTCACCACCACCATTCCCTCCACCACACAACGACCATCCTCCTCACCACCACCATTCCCTCCACCACACAACGACCATCCCCCTCACCACCACCATTCCCTACACCACACAACGACCATCCCCCTCACCACCACCATTCCTTTCACCACACAACGACCATCCTCCTCACCACCACCATTCCCTCCACCACACAACGACCATCCTCCTCACCACCACCATTCCTTTCACCACACAACGACCACCCCCACCACCATTCCTTTCACCACACAACGACCACCCCCACCACCATTCCTTTCACCACACAACGACCACCCCCACCACCACCATTCCTTTCACCACACAACGACGACCACAACCACCACAGGCGCTGGACGCAGCGGTGAAGCAGTACAAGGCGCAGCTGCCTCAGACCGCCTGCTTCTTCTACACCGTCGACCACGAGGCCTCCAAGATCGTCTGCATGGCCGCCGTACCCGATGTAGATTGTTCTCTGTTTAAGATGATAATAGTTTTAAATTTACTTTTGTTGATGATTGTAGTTGCGCTTTGATTTATAAATTCAGAGGTTTTGTTTAATAAGGTTTATATTATAATGGGGTTGAATAATTTTAATGGACTAAATTGTTTTTGCGGCTTAATGGAGTGATTTAATCGGTGCTTCATACCACGAGGTTTTTTCTCCCTTCAGTCGTTGAAGAAGGTCTTGAAGGCGAACGAGTGGATTGCGAGTGTGCAGGCGTTGATCGACGGCAAGGGAGGCGGCAAGGAGTTGAGCGCTCAGGCGACCGGTGCGTGCGTGTCGAAGGTGGCCGAGGTGGTGGCAGTGGCGAACGCTCATGCCGTTCAGAAGCTGGGTCTGCTGAGGCTTGATCAAGTGCTGCCAATGCAGGATAAGGCGCAGTTGGACAAGTTGTGCGCCAGTCTTAATGGTTGGTTGGTTGGTTGGTTGGTTGGTTGGTTGGTTGGTTGGTTGGTTGGTTGGTTGGCTGGCTGGCTGGTTGGTTGGTTGGTTGGTTGGTTGGTTGGATGGTTGGTTGTTTGGTTGGTTGATTGGTTGGTTGGTTGGTTGGTTGGTTGGTTGGTTGGTTGGTTGGTTGGTTGATTGGTTGGTTGGTTGGTGGTGATGTAATTAGTTTCTAATCATCGATTCGAATAAAAATAACCCTTTTCTAACCCACCACTCTTTTCTCAGAGCGTCTTAAGGAGCAAAGTTACATCGAAGGTTCACAGCCGACCCAGGCAGACAGTCTGATCTACAGGCTGCTGCAGGAGACGACCGTCAGTGCCGCATCATTGCCCCATCTCTCTCGCTGGAAATTGCATCTGGACAGTTTCAAGGAACAGGTGCTTTTGACTAAAGTTTTACATTTAAGTTTCAATTTAATTAAAATTTTAAACCAAGTCTCTTATAGCCTTAAACTTATTTTATTTTCATAAGGTAGAGTTATTGGCTTGTGTGAATGCAATTTTTTAAATACTTGTTAGCCAAAATGCTACACTAATTTGCACACAGGTTTTCAGACTGCCAGGGGAGCAGAGAACTCTGCAGCAGTTGAATCTCGCTTGAACCTCCTTCCGCGTGCTCCAGAAGTTAACGATTTTCAGTTTAATATAATCTAAATAAGTTTTTCAACAACTTAAGGCATAAAATCACTGTTTGTTTTTCTAATAAACTTTGCTCAATACTTTCCAAATTAAAAAATGAAAATAATAGATTTCATTGAAATTTAGTCGGTTATGGAGATTTATTTGGTAAAAAGCCTTTGATTGTGGTATTAAATAATGATATAATTGAACATTATCAACGAGAAGCGACACTAATAACAGTTGAATTGTAGCAAACATGTGATTTTGAACAAGTAAATTAAACTCGATTTGTGATGGAATAAAGAAATCTAAACAGGTAACATTTCAGGCGAGCTATCCACCACTGAAGCGAAGCGAAAGAATTTATCAATTTAATCGTACGCCTGCATTTAACTATGTTACTAACATTGAAAAACGAAATTTCCAAACGATCAACTGCTAAGCGCATTGATCCTTCGTTCAAATACGACGTGGAATTCGTTCAAATAGACGAGTAAACAAGAGTGTAGCTTAGTGTGTATGGTCGTCCAGAAGTGAGACAATTGTGATATCACGGAGTGTTGTTGCTTGCGCCTAGATGAAGGGGATGCGGTAGGCATCACAGGCGAGGTCTGGCTCCCTGACGGCGACTGAGCATCGGGAAGCAGGGGGCGTCACCTTGATGTTGGCGGCAAGCAGGCGGTCATTGAGGGTGGCCAGCCACGAGAGGAGCACCTGGCTCTGGTGGGTGGGCACCACAAGCACCTCCCACGTCTCAGAGTCATCCCACGATGAACGAGCCTCGATCAGACTGGGCAGGATGGAAGGGTCGGGAGTGGAGGAAGAGAGGACGTAGTGCGTCGACTTGACCCTCCTGAAGAAGTCCACGTCGGCATGCAAAGGGATGTAGGCCAGGTCGACGTGGAAGGCAGTCACAGGCTTCAGTGGCGCCTTGCGAGGCACCTCCTGCTTGCGAGGGGCCGTCTTGACGTCCTCGTGGGAGGCGGGCTTCTTGAACGGCTTGGTGCTCGAGGGACTCTTGTCGTCCGAGGCGTCCTTCGCTGGACTGGGCAGTTTCAACGGCTCCTCCCACTCCTTCAACGGGTCGAACTCTAGTGGTTGGTATGTGCAATGGAGTTATAATCAAAGTCAACTTGAAATTGTATCTAAATATTTAAAAATGCTTAAAAAATACTGCAAGAAGAATCACTAACGATCGAGAGGGGACTGAGCAGGCTCGCTCACATGGCTCTCCTCCACCTCCTTGTCCTCATCAGCCTTCTCTCGCTCCTTCTCGCTCAGAGGATCCTTCGAAGCATCCACCAACACCGAGTCACCGACCAACGCCTCCACGCCCTCAACCACCTCTTGCTTCACCTCCACTGCGAAATCTTCAAGAGGAGCCACATCAGCATTTCCTGGCGACTTTTCCGCTTCCATTGGCTTTTTTTCATCGGTCACTTCCTGCTTCTCAAGCGTCTTGCTGCCGTTCTGGAGTTCCTTCTTCTCTGGCGCCTTTCCTTTATCTACCACCTTCTTCTTCTCAGCGGACTTGGGGACCTTCGCCTTCTCAGGAAGCTTCTTGTCAATCTTCGAGGCTGCCTTAGGGGCCTCAGAAGCCTTGCTGGCTTGAGCCACTGCCGGCTTACTTGCAGCGGGTTTGGGCGACTTCTTGGCGATGGGAGCTTGCTTGTCGGAGAGTGGCTTGGCGGGCAGCTTGGCGACTTCCTTCTTCTCAACGGCGCCTGCCACCTTCATTCTCGATGTCTTCTGGCCCGCAGCCTTGAGTGGAGTGGAAGTGACCATCGGTTCGGTGGGCTTCCTGGCTGGCTTGGCGTCAGCAGGCTTGCTCGACTTGGCGGCTTCCTTGCCGTCCTTGAGGTCGCCTGCCTCAGGTTTCGAAGGAGACTTGGCATTCAAAACCTTCTTGGGAGCGATGGCGGTCTTTTTGACATCAGCATTCCTGGTCGACTTGTCAAGAGAGGCGGATGACGGAGCCTTGGCCACTGAATTCTCCTTGCGACCAAGCATCCTTGCAGCGCCTGTGCTGGCCGGCTTGACTGTCTGGGCGGGCTTCTTGAAGGTGGCCACTCCTGAGCGCGTCTGGAAGCACACGACACTCTTCAGCTTCTCGAGGCCTTCTGCCATCTTGCCTGCACCAATCCTGCCTGGAAACAACATGCGCACGATCGGCTCCTTCAGATTCGCAGCCGGCTTCCACAACAGCACGCATGAAATCGACATCTGTTTCAGGTGTTTGATGAGGATGATGAGATCATGTAAATATTTATTAATTATAAATTAAAAAGAGCATAACAGTGTTCATTAATCTTTGAATTTTAAAAAATTCAACGAAAAAACCACCCACAAAGCCACCCACAAAGCACCCACGTTGTCGGAGACAGGCACTCCCCCCTTGTAAGAGTCGACGGATTTGGACCACGACTGCAGGAAATCCTTGAACTCTTTCGAGTCGAGGTGAGGACTCAGGACGTACATGTCGAGCGATCCATGCCCCACCTTCAATCAAGCCAAACTATTTATATAACGCTTTATCTCTAACTCAAAAGCGCTTTCAAATAATTTTTTGAAATCAACCAATAATAAAAGAAAACCCCACCTTGTAGTAGAGGTTAGTGAACGAGAAGCCCAGTCCGGCAGAAGGACTGAGTTGCAGGAGGGAGAGGTGTTCTGCCATCAGACGACCCTCCTCCGCCAGTGAAACCACCAGGCCGCTTCGGTGGGTTGGTTGGTCGGTGGGTTAGTTGATCGGTTGGTTGGTTAGTTGGTTGCTTGGTTGGTTGGTTGATCGGTTGGTTGGTTGGTGTAGTGGATGTTAAATCATTTCAACTGTTTTTATATTGTTAAGTTTAAATACTGTTAAACGGTAGCATTTCCAAATTAACTCATGATACAAGTTTAAAATGTTCAAATTCAAAGTTCGAAATACGGAGGACATACGACGTCATCCTGGGCTCTTCCACGCCTTCAGAGGGGGCGACCTTGTGCCTGGCATCTCCGATGTTCAGCATCACCGTGCCCAGCACTGGCTTCATCTTCTCGAGCGCCTGCTTCTCGAAGAACGAAAGGAGGCCCAGGGCGTTATCGGGCGACAGCCTCGTCATCACCACCGCATCCAAGCGCACCAGATGCCGAACCAGCTTGTGAAAGCAACTCGTCTTGTTGTAACTGTGTGAGTGGATGGGGGTGCAATTTTGTGCGTGTGCGTGTGTATGTATGTGTGTGTGTGTGTGTGTGTGTGTGTTGTGTGTGTGTGTGTGTGTGTGTGTGTGTGTGTGTGTGTGTGTGTGTGTGTGTGTGTGTGTGTGTGTGTGTGTGTGTGTGTGTGTGTGTGTGTGTGTGTGTGTGTGTGTGTGTCTTTTTTAATGTCTCAATTTATGAAGTTTCAATACCTGAAGTTCATAAATAACGTCAGATGAAATCACTCAACCAAAAGCTCTCTCCAACCCAAGCATACATTACTATTTTAAAATAACAAAAAAACGATACAAAAGTCAAAGTGTGCAAGGTTCTCTTGAACGACACACAGTGCACACATGAGCATACAAACTGACGAAGATGTATCGTTAAAGAAATGCAACTGATGCAAAGAATGCGTCGCCAAGACTGCATTGGTTAGCGTTGATTAGTGCGTCGAACTCCATAAATCCACCACTGCTGCCTGTGCAAACTTACTTTTCCAAAAAATAGCAGAACCTTAAGAACTTTTTTGATTAATCAATTTATTTATTCCATTTAGAGCTGTGCCTAATATTCATTCCGCACTTTTTATTCGTTAAAAAGTTAGTTCAAGTATTCATTCAAACATTTCTTTCGAAGACCCGTATTCGATCGAATAGTAAATTCGGTATTCGATCTAATTATTTTGTTTCATAAACCTAGAATACAACTCAACTTCATAACTAAGATATTCTTTAACTGTAACTAATACATAAAAGCAGGTCATTTGAAGGTTATATGCAAGAATAATAAAGTTATAATAATAATATGATAGTATTTTATCGCACACATTTTAGGTTATGGATATAATACTATCATATATATTTTTTAATAACAGATTTTGGCCATATGGTTTCTAAGCGTTTGCTAACCTACTTATTGATTTCCGTTGCATTTGTGTGTGGTAGACCATTACTACAACACATTGTATAACCGCTTGATTTATTGCTTGATCCTGATATGCTTAAAATCCTTTGATAAGAGCCATATATTCTCTTCAACTGCAATCTTACATGTGTAGATTAGGTGTACGACTTCAGCCTTACATTCTTAGAGGCCATCATCACTAGAAGACAAAACCATTTCACATTTTTAAAAACTTCCCTGACATTTAGCATGCCAATTTTAATTTTACACAATTTTTCTCTCAAATCATATACTTGATGTGAATGCAAAAGTTCTATAAAGCCACACAGGCACACACACACACACACACTCACTCACTCACTCACTCACACACACACACACACACACACACACACCCACACACACACACCCACACACACACACATACAAACACACACACACACAACCAACCCTCCATCAATGAGAATGGTGAATCCAGTGACTCCAAAGAGGAAGCAATCGCCTTGTCCGGCTGGGAAGACGTACGCTGTGGGTTGGTCAAAGGTGATGCTGCCGGATGGAGGAGCCGATTGCAGACGTTCGGAGATGGAGGGAGTGCTGAGGAAGGTCGAGAGGTGGTCCGAAAACTTGATGAGACCGCTCTCGTCGCTGAGTGTCCTTGTCGGTCTGCTCGTGCGGATCTGCGAGAGGTGGTCACTTGGAGTTTGAGGGTGTTGACTTCTGAGCTTTAAGCAATCATAAAGACATTTTTGTGGCACACTTGCGGATAAAAGTAGTTTTAAAATTGTACTTTTACAAAACCTTGAGCTTAGGGTTGATTTTTGCGAAAGAGGCATCGGTCCACTCAGTGAATGGTCTCACAAACGACAGGTCGATGAGCGTCTCGGGTGGCTTGAGGAGGGCTTCCATCACAGACGCCTTCTTGAGCACATGACAGAAGTTCTGGAACGTGAAGACGCCGTCGTTTAACAACCATGCTCCAGAGTTCATGAAGACTGGTCCCGAGTGCAGAAGGAACATGTACTTTGAGGGCGTGAGCAAGAAGGCGTGCAGTTCACTGGCAACCATCTCAACAGTTGCATTGATCAGTGTGGTGATCTTTAAGTTGCCCAGCTCTGTCTTGAAGAGTAAGCCACCTTTGGTGGATAAAAAATTAGTAAATGATCTTTGAATCTAAATATTGTATTGTGAATATAAATTTATTTTCTCTGGATATTCACATTTTCTATTTTAAGAACTAATTCAAGAAATGAATGCAGACCATCTTGAGCTATTGGCAAGAAACTCTGAATAGACTGAACTTGTTGACTCAAGTCACATCCTGACTGCTCTGAATCCCAGTTACTCAACTCTATAAATTAATAAAATAATTTACATAGAAAATACAATTATGCAACTGAATAAGTTTGAAATATTTATTAAAACTTTATTTTTTCTAATAACAACCATTTAAAAAATAACAAATACTTTTCACTTCAGTAAAAACCTCAATATAATAATTATTTAGTTATGAATAAGCTTTTTAATCCTTTTAAAGTTTTAATACAAGAAAATGGGAAACAATTCTTACCGGTAACAATTCTCTCAAGAACTAAATCTTTTTGTTCCACATTTAATGGTTCCGCAACCACCAAAAAGAGAGAACAAACAACGCAGTCGTCATTTTTTTCATTTAAATTTATATCTGGTTCGGCTTCAACATTCGCCATATTTGGTTTCTTAGTGAGTGTAATAAAAAGCCCTCCACCGAGACAGCTAGGAATTTAGCAAATACGCATGATTTGTTCTTTTGTAGCACGTGATCAATTTATATTCAAACTTTTAAGATTATTATTGAGTAACTCAAAAGTTAATTTTATTTCAAACAAATCTTAGAACTTGTAGTCCCAATTAAATATAATGGTAACAAGTATTTGCTATCCACTATCACAGTTACTTTAAAAAGCCTTCAAACTAGAGGTCGGACCGGGTACCCGATCTGACCGGGTACCCGCGGGTACCCGCGGGACTCCCGCGGGAACAGGAATGAAAATTAATTTCGGGACGGGAAAAGTCGGGAACCGGGAATAGGTTTTCGGGACGGGAACGGGAACGGGAATCAAAATTCAGATCGGGAACGGGAAAAGACGGGAACAGGAATCAACTTTTAAATCGGGAACGGGAAAAACGGGAATTAAAGTTATTGGGATTGGATTCTTTAACAATGATTTTTCAGCAAACTTCTAAGTATGGAAATCTTTATTTCATCGATACTCCGTACTTAAAATAAGTATTAAATGCAATAGAAATGTATAACGAAGCCACCATTGCCAATGTCGAAATCTCCAACACTACATTTGAAGTTGTTATGATGAGTCCAAAGATTAGGGAGATTAGAACAAATGTGTGATGATGAAAACTTTTCAGATGAAATCAAGCTGGTCAGTTATATTGTTTTAATTTTATAAATTAATACTTTGAATTTGAATGATTAATTTCCAAATGATTGCTCAGTTGATCATTTCGACAAAAGAAAAGATGCCATTGATCTTATTCATATGACAGCATGTCTGTTGCACCCCCAGTATGAAAGAATAATAGAAAAAACGTTTGGGATAGAAAAGAAATAAATACCAAGACTTTCATTAAAGAAAATTTAATTCTATTTTGTACAGCCAGACCAAGCTGCAGTGCCGTTGAGAGAAAAAACAAATGATGGGTATTTAGACCTATTATGTTTGTTTTTATAACGTAAAAATTATAATAAAATTATTATACTATCAAATTATACGAATGATTTTATATTTGCAGTTTTGGAGAATAAGAACGTTGTCAAAAAACATATTTCTAACATTCTTGAAGAATTAGTAATAATGAACGAAGAAAAAAATTCAGAAGAGGATGAATTGAACAAATATTCACAATTACGTCCCAAAAAAATTGAAAATTATAAAGATGTTTCATTTTATTGGCATAAAATGAGCAATTTTAAAATACTACAAGAAGAAGCCAAAATTTTGTTTAGTATATCTGCAAGTTATATTCGCTGTAAACGGAATTTTTCAATATGTAGTCGTTTAACTTCAGACCCAAAATCATCTCATTTGAAAGCTGAAACTCTTAACGGTTCAACCCGTGTAAAAAGCAATAAAGACTTTATTGAATTACTCAAAAAACAATGACTAACTTCAATACTTTAATTTCAATAAATATTTGAAATTTAAATCGTGTTTTTTTTTTATTAAAAGAAATATTCTCTGACTTTCAAATAATAAATTTTAAGAAATGTTAGAACTAGCAAGTTTGGGACCAGTGAAAACGGCAGCGAAAATGAATAAAAAACAAAAAGCTTTCGGGAATGGGTCGGGACGAGAAAAAAAATTTCGGGAACGGGACGGGACGGGAATCAAAATTCTGATGTCCCATCGGGAACGGGACGGGACGGGAAAACAAATTTAGGGAACGGGATGGGACCGGGAATGAAAAATCGTCCATGTCCGACCTCTACTTCAAACACATTAAGCACGATAATTTAGTTAGCATAATGAAAGAGCACAACATTGACAAAAGGTTGGTTCAAGTCATCGAAAACCTTCACAAAAACAGGGCAGTCTTCTTCAAAACATCAGTGGGTGCCCGTCAAGAGTGTCTGCTTTCCTTTGTTCTTTTCAACATTTTTCTAAAATGAATAATACGAGAAATCATTCTAACCTTAACCTCTCTGTTGGCGATAGGTAATTTTCCAACATAGGAATTGCTGACGACTTCAATATAATGGGTGGTTCATGCAGCTAACTTCAAGAGCTCATCAAAAAATTATAGAAAAGATTAATGGCTAATGTAGGTGAGCTCAAGAGAGTCCAAGAACATGGTGAATAGCACGACAGATAATCTCTTACTTGGATCACAGAACCAACAACTTTATTCGA
Organism: Piscicola geometra; assembly: GCA_943735955.1. NCBI lineage: Eukaryota > Metazoa > Annelida > Clitellata > Hirudinida > Piscicolidae > Piscicola > Piscicola geometra. Next base: position 1,264,748 of record OX030956.1, read on the forward strand.
TTACAACCGCACTAGTTGGACAACAAGAACCTCTTTTAGCAAATGTCAAATGTCGAAAGTTGACTTTGTTTGAGCACATCATCAGGCACGAATCAATGTCCAAGCAATTGTTACAGGTCACGCTACAAGGAAGTCGTCGTAGATGCCGTCAGAAAAATAGTTGGATGGAAAATGTGAAAAAGTGGAGAACTACTTACAAACCCTGCTAATAACAGAACTGAATGGCGGATGGTTTCTGCGTCTTTTTCATTGATTTATCCTCCCTCCTTCTCCCACAATGGCAAATTCTGTCACGAGAATGATAACTGAAACTTGTTTTTTTTATTTATTTGCATTTAACTAATTAAAGCAAGAAACAAATATTTATGTTTATTCATATTTCACTTCTAAACGCCAAAACTCTCAAGTACACGTTCAACATTATTCAAAATAAAGTGAAATTCACAAAAAAGGTGAAATTACATTTTACAATGTGTTCCGCTGTTCTTTGTTATTTGCATTATTTAGCATCGATAATTATATTATATTATCGTTGTAAATTTTAACAGTTTTAATGTTAATATAATATTTTATGCGTTTCAAACAAATGCATTTTCATGAGAAAAAGGTTTAAAAGCTGTTGAATTAATAGACTACAAGTTTATGCGCAAAAACTCTCTTTGTGTATGTGAATCGGTAAATCTCTTCAAGATTTCTGGTCAACGATGAGTTTCAACTATCCGAGAATCGGGAATTCCTCTTTAGGGGGAAATGGATCTGACAATCCACTGGCGGGTTATCAGAATGCAGGATTAAGAAGTCCTACACACTACAGCTTGTCAAACATTCTTTACCAGAACCCTGGTCTGGTTTATCAGATGCCCATGAACCAGATGAGTCCACCTCCGCAGGGAAGTTTCACCAGCCAATTATTGGGACGTGAAAACAGCTTACAGCACTTCACTGTCAATCCGTACTACCAGTATTTGCAGCAAGGCCAATCTATTTCTCCATTCACACCATCCAATTCCAACAAAGCAAACCAATCGAATCAACATCAAGCCAGCAGTATTGACCTTTCGATGAACAGCAATAACAACAGCAACAATAACAGCAACAACAATGCAAGTTCAAGCAACAATTCGAACAACGCTGCCAACAACCCCAGAAATCCTTTCCACCAGACGGGCGACCCTCCTTCATACACCTCCAACAACAACCTCTACATGGGTGCTGAACAGTTATCTCCCAAGCAGATCGCTGCCATGAAACCCTTAAATTCTCTCTTCTCGCCTCCCCCGCCCTACAACCAAAACCCCTTCATCAACTACTCCAACATGAGATCGCCCTTCCCTTCAGCCCACCACAACTCACATTCTTTGTCCGCCTCTCCCAATCAAATCATCAATCTGAGTCCTTCTCAAAATCCTAGTCCAAGGTTCACGCCCTACAACAACCCACTAAACTTGCAAAACTTCCAACCATCGCCCAAGCTTATAACTCAACAACAACAACAGCATCAAATTATGTCGCCAAGTCCAGACCACCAACAGCAACAACAACACTCTTCACGACACCACCACCACCAACAACAACAACAACATCATCAACAACAGCAGCATCATCATCATCAGCAACAACAATTCTCCCTCTCTCCAGACGAGAAAAACATTTACATAACCTCTCAAAAGAACAAACTCATCAAGGGCTCCAAGCCTGACGAGCAAATGATGCGCAACAATGGAGTCGACGTGAAGGGCGGTGTCACCCAGCTAAACACTCCAATGGTCAAGCAGGTGTCGCAGAGGAAAAGCTCCATCTATGGTGGACACCCGTCGAGGAATGTTGATGACACCACCTACCTCGTCCCTGTCATCACCCGTCTAGATACTATTGTCAATGAATCCATTAAGGTAGTATTTTTATTTTGCAATAAAAAACCTTTATAAGACGTTTCATGTTCCACTTTCAAATATTGTACATGCACATCATCCATGAAGTTTCCATCATAGCGAGCGGGTTGGCTTAGATGGTAAGTCGTTAGACCTGCAACTTAAAGGTCGCCAGTTCGAATCTCTGTACAGCCAACCGTGAGCTATCATATACCTAGTGTATATGATGCGGTGTTTCGTGTGAGTGGCGCTTCAGTGCCCGGGCGCTATACAAAACTGACATTTTTATTTATAGCACAAGCATGAGACTGCCACCAATGGCACACTGCCAACACCTAGAAAGTTGTTCACACAGTCATTTTAAGAACATTGCAAGAATAAATGTTATTTCAGCCTTTTTAGACTTTTTTTAGTTGATTTAGACTACTTCATTTCTATATCAATATTTTATACAGTTTTCAACCTTTATGCTTGTGAGGCTTAGTTAACGTCACTTTGTATTTATTTGTGCATCATATTTCGAATACCAAATGAAACTATCAAAGGTGCGTTTTTATGGATTACGCAACAGTAGAAAGATACATATTTTTAGTTCGATTGATCACTTTTTTGTTTTTCAAATATATTTTTCCTGCTTCATGAATGGTGTTCAACACACATGTCGACACACACTCACACACACACACACACACACACACACACACACACACTCACACACACACACACACACACACACACACACACAAACACACACTTACAGAATGGCACTCAGGATGGAAACCAAGATGATGATTCCAAGTTCAAGATTAAGAAGACGGAAGAGGCTCTTTGCAATAGCACTGTTCGTTACCCATTCACTTCTCGTCCAATTTAAAAATAACATTAAGATAAACCTTTATCATTCAGAAGGCATTGCAGGTAAATAGTTTTTTCTCTCAATCAAAAATGTCATAACTGTTTTTAAATTCACACACTCAAGCCCTTCTTTATTCCAGCCTGCCCACCCATCTTTTTTTACTATCCACCACTCCACCCATTCACCATTCCATCCATTCACCATTCCATCAATTCACCATTCCATCCATTCACCACCCTACCCATTCACCATTCCATTCATCCATCCATCACTTCAACCAATCACCTCTAACCATTTACTTCTAACCATCCATTCATTCATCCACTCCATCATCCACCCATCCACTCCATCCATCCATGCACAGAGGGAGTCGAGGAGTGAGAAGTCGGACGCATCGCTCTTCAAGTTCTCCTCTCTGCAGTCCGACTGCACCATCAAGCTGCAACAACTCAAGGCCCTCGGAAAGGACATTAGTATGTTTGTTGTTTTTGTGTGTAACCACGTACATACATACATACATACATACATACATACATACATACATACATACATACATACATACATACATACATACATACATACATACATACATACATACATACATACATACATACATACATACATACATACATACATACATACATACATACATACATACATACATACATACATACGTACGTACGTACATACACACACACACACACACACAAACACAAAACAACAAACAATCCCCCAGCAAATCCGTCAAAGCTACTGTCAGAGAAGATGTTGAATAATGGCGGGAAGTTGATGGCTGGCAGGGTGTTCATTCAAGACGGACCCTGTCACGAACTGCCCAATGATCTGCAGCGCTGTCTCGAGTGCAAGATGTCGAAGAGTGCAGACGCCTCTTGTCGCTTCCTCGCCTTCAGGAGGTTTGTGGTTGCAGTGGTGGTGG